>JAODLC010000036.1:2023139-2046026 GCA_026781145.1 Hippopotamyrus pictus | reverse complement strand
CCCCCTCCATAATGAAAACCGGCCAATACCACCCTCCTGGACCCCACTAAACAGGTGGAGACTCGAACCACAACCCTGTCCCCCCCCCTCCATAATGAAAACCGGCCAATACAACCCCCCTGGACCCCACTAAACAGGTGGAAGAGACTTGAAACACAACCCTGTCCCCCCTCCCCCAATGTTCACCCCAAAATTATGCCCTTCAGTGTCATTCAGTGCCGGTACCAGTTTTTACACTAGGGGAACACAAACATGATAAGTATGGTGCTTTTCTGGAATAAGGTACCTGATGGAGCTTCAGGGCAGAGACCTTTACTGCTGGGATGCAGCTCATGGTCAAAGCAGCAGAGCTCCAGGGGACTGAGACTTTGGGACTATCCAGGACTAAATCGGTCAGACTCCGAGGTGCTTAAGCACCAATAACTGAAGAGCAAATTTCCAAAAAACTCACATTTCATGGGATACATTTGAGAACATTTCTGTGGACTAAGTGACAGGGCCGCACAATATAGGAAAAATCGCAATGTGATTTTTGTTTTGGGATAAATAGCGCAATATTTATATAGCAAAAAAGAAGTTGGAAAATTTCCCTAAAACAAACTAGAGCTAAAGAAAACTGATCTACCAAAGGAATCCCTCGAGTAAGTGGGCGGTGATGCAGCATGTTCTGCTGATAAATCACCTGCTTCTGCTCGATGGAATCCAGAATATTTCCATACAGCAGAAGATGAATGTCTTTCAGTGACCAGTTCCCGTTTCCTAATCTCAACCCAGCTGACTATTGCGATCCTGGCAGTGTGACTTTTGTCTTTCGTGTCTACACAGAGTAGTATTTTGCGAGCGATTTGGAAATTTAAGAAAAGTTCTTCATTGGATACATGTGGACTGAGGGAGTTGCGGCGAGAGTTTTATTCAAAACGATGCTTTATTTTCTTGTTTTTTTTTGAGCAGGGTCATACAGTCCCTGGAATGAAGGTTATGGGCCACGATCAAGAGCCCAGCAGTGACATCACTCTGCTGACCACGGGATTTGAACCGGCGACCTTCTGATCACAGGCACAGAGCCCTGACTCATGGTGCCGCACACCTCCCCCATAACTGCCACCCATCCTGCCGCCCGCATACGCTGCGGGAACCATCGATTTTATCACCCAGTTCCTGGGACGCGTTCGGCAGGTATTACCGGGAACACTTCCTTTATCACCACGGTAACACGCTTCTGTAAACACGCACGCGCCGCACCCGATGGGGGCTCACGTTAGAAGACCAGTTCGGACTTTCGGTATGAATGGGACACAGAACGGAAACGAGACAAGATCCAAAGCGCTTTGAGTAATTAATGATAGATTTACAGGTTTCGCACCGGCGTCGTAAAACACGGCTGAAGTCTGGCCCTGGACAGCCGCCTCCCCCCCCCCCCCAGCAGGGGCACACCGTCAAGCGGGAAACTCCTGTGGCACTGAGGCCAGGGTCAAGTGTGGGCCAGCAACACTCTGTGCAAAGCCCATTTTCAAAGGTCCCCGGGCCCCTGCAGCGAGCCACTGAAGGGCCCTGAAACGCCTGATGAATAGTGCCATTTGGAGACCATTTCCAGCCGCTCTCCAGCACGTCGGGAAAAGACGGCTACTCCAGTGCTCGCATTCCCTACCGTCTACGCAGGCGAAACCTCGAAAGCGCCTGCCGTTTATCACATGCACCTGGACTCTGATGTTCAGAACTGGGCCCAGAAGCTGCTATAGAAGTAAAAACTATTGTCTTTTTCCCCCACAATGCTTTGATTCTGCTTTAGTGCTGTTTCAGTCTATTGTTTTATTAATAAACACTGATTTCCAGGAATGCCCTGAACAAACGTTCCACTGAAGGCAGTCTCCTTCAATGGTCATATTGTATTACCAGGATCAACACGGCCAAACACACAGCAGACGGCTGTTCTCTACTAGTTCGGGAGACTTACAGTCAGACCTGCATCCGTTAAAATACACAAAAGCTACAGCTACATAGCATATGGACACTGACAGTGCATGAGATGGCAGGACAGGCGAGTTCAGGAGCGTTATAAGAAAACCAAGAGTAAACGTGTAAGAGATAAAAAAATCCCCATCCGCGGAAGAAAAAAAATAATGAAATTCCAAGCACAGCCCCACATGAGCAATAAAAAGAAATAAATAAAGTCAGCAAGAAGAGAACAACCCCCCCCCCCCATTACACAACACAAGTGCTGGAGTTTTAAGTTCCCCTTCCGCTTTCCTCTGTTTAGTGGCGATGTTCTGGTTTTTGGTGTCCAAACAGCGAGAAAATCAAGAGACATCAGCTTTTAACCCCTGTGATGGCTTGAGGAAATGTGGTCGGCGTCTGCAAGCAGCTTCTGCATAGTTTTGGTGCTCGGCCTTCAAACTTTGGTCGATTTCCACAGATGCAGGCTTCTTCAATAACTGATTTTCAGATATATAAACTTCCCCACTTTCCCAGCTCAAATGAATGAATTCAGTCACAACAGGAGGGACGTAGAAAAGAGGCACATAGAGGTTTTACACAACAGCGAAGACTTTTTTTTTAATGATATGACTTCAGGAGGGAGAAAATCAAAAATGCTTTATTTACGTGTGCGACTTATTTGATTGACATTCTGGGGTGTTAACTGAACTATCAGAGGAGAGGCAAACACTGGAAGTTATGAGGAACCCGAAATGGATGATGAGGAACCTGAAATGGGTGATGACTTTTCCACAGACCGACTCTCTCATTAAGCTTCCTTCACTTCAGCCTCGGCTGACATTTATGGGTCTTTATGATCGTTAAGAGCTACAAGGTGCACAGTTCCAATTACAATAAGGAGTTTCCTAGAGCCTAATTAGCACCACTTTGTATTAACTTCATCCTGAAAAACAGAAGTGAAAAACTTGAGAATTTTATTTCTGGATTGCACTTTATGAAAGTTTTATTGCCTGAAAAAACATCAGCACCGTACAAACTTACTCAGTATATCTGAAGGCGCTTTTCCACCGGGCCAAGTACGGTACTTTTGGTATTTTTGCTTTTCTATTGACTTCCGGTTGAATACCAGTACCAAAAGTTCCAGTACCGAAAGTGCCAAACCAGCGAGGGTACTTCGGGGTGGGACTTGAAGTACTTACTTTATCAATTACTTGTGTGTGTTAGAGACAGGTTGTTTACATAATAGAACTGCCGTCTTGGAACAAAAAAGTTATACTCAGAAAACAAAGTTGAAAGTAAATTAATTATTGTGATCTGGTCGGAAGAACAGATACAACAAAGAGAGATCAGAACTGCATTAAAAAGAAATTAAACATTTTTTAATATACTAGGACAGCACGCATAGAGCATCGTGTGCTAGCAATGTGATGATTCTAAATACTGCACTTTTTGTAAGGCAAAAGGCAGTTAACACATCTGTCATAGACCCGTCTGATTTAAACAGCAAGGATGAAAATGATTACGATTGTCTTGGAGAACGAATGCAGCGCTTACGTGAAAGCAGCTGAAGTAAACAAACTGACTTTTAAACATTAGATAATCTATAAAAGGAATAGCTAGCCTTAGCTTCCTTTACGACGTTTCTTTCCTAATGACAGAGTATAAATGTCTTGGCGAAACAAACTCCCTGCGTGATAATGTCCGTACAGAACTGGAAATAAGGAAAAGCCTGATCTTAATCTAGCTGACTAGCCATGTACGAATTGCATGTGCATAACGTGCGATGTTGGTATTAATATCACATATCGCTCTGCCCTATAATACACTGCAGCCATTTTTAGAATTCAGTACAAAGTACCCCACCTCGGGCTGCGATGTCATCTGGCGCCGGTACAAGTTTGCACGTCGGTGGAAAACCAGCACCTTGAAGTACCATCGTACTGGTACTCTCTCGAAGTACCAAAAGTACTCTGGCGAGGAACTAGAGCTAAAGAAACAGAGGCTGGAGTCCCTTAATTACGCGACATTAATTTGTACTCTGACGGCAAACATCAAAAACTAAACAAGAAAACCATCACAAACAGTACAGGAAAGACCGCTTACAACGGCTCTAAAACCATATCTGGTACAGGTCTCCAAAATATACATGAAAATGATTTGTTTTCTATACTCATTTCATTATTCAGTTTAGGGAAGTTTTAGTATGTTTTACCGCTGTAATTAATCATGGCTAGTTTGGCTACAGGTCTCGGCTGAGTGCAACATCCTGGCAACGCCTGATCTTGGAGACAAAGGTCCAGTTTCTAGTCATATGACAGACCCTACAACACACTGAACCCTTCAGACAGATCCGGGGCCTTGCTATTCAGCAGGAAATTAAAAAATAAATAAATCAGTGACAGAAGTAAGCGTTCAAACGACCCTACAGTACATAAAGAGTCCTTAGAAAAGTCAATCCAGAGCAAATCTAGTGGCGTTCGAGCGAAGTCCTCTGTTTGCCCTGTCCTGCACCAAGTTTGGATGTCCAAGAAAAAGGGAATGTTCCCAAACTGACTATTTCAGAAGGGGGCACTCATTATTAACAAAAGATATGGTTATAAATGAAGCAGTGGCAATTAAAAAAAATAATTAAAATGTACATAAAAAAAAAAAAAAAAGATTTCCATTTAAAGAAAAATATGATTGAAATACAATATTTTACTGGCAACCAGTCCAGGGTGAAATGGCTAGAATTAAAACTGAAAGGAAAAAAAACACAAAACACACAAAAATTCATTTTCTGAAATGACAGAATTTAACACCATTGTGTTATTAAACACAATGGTATTTAATAACTGGTCAGTTATTAAAAACCAGCTCACTGAAAGGCTGACTTAATGTAAAGTTGCAGCTGAGTATTAATGCAATGCTGCAATTGATAATGTGATTGGAGCACGTTGCTCAGACTGCTTTTTCCAATGTGACCAGGGGGGTGGGGGGAGGCTTGTCAGTTGAGACTACCACTGCAGTCAGTAGGCTATGCACTAAAACCCCACCCCACACCTACAGGGTGGGCCACTTCAAACACATTCCACAATCAGTGGTATTTTCCCACAATTCCCAGATTGCTGCAGAGTGCCTTAGTATCCCATGCAGCACAAACCCCCCCCCCCCCACACACACACACACACACACACACAGCCTGAACGCCACGTTAAGGCAACATCCGTGTCACATTTTATCAGGAAGCTTTAAAGCACATTCCCCGGGGTCTTCACACCCAGGACATGATCGTTAACGTTTTGTTTTTTTTTGTTTTTGGAGTGCACTCTCGTTTTGAGAGCACGCCGTGACCGTGAGGAGCATTCAGCCTCAATGGCTGCATTTTGGCCGCAGCGTCTGCCCCGGAGAACTTTTTCTTTTTCCAGCCCAGATCTGTAAAGAACCTTTTTCTGCCTTCCTCACAGACGCTGATTCACTGAGCCGAAACAGAACAACAAGGGGCCTGACTTCCCGTTCGCTACATTTAAAAAAAAAAAAAAAAGTAAATAAATACATTTCTCCTCCCTTACACACTCACAACCGTCTCCTGAAACACTGCATCGAGTTTCGGTGGTGATAAGTCTTTAAAAAGGCCCTACATGGACTTCCTAGCGTCAAACTGAACGCAAAACTGTTGCCATATCAACCACAACACAGTTAATAACTGGACCAAAAGATTCTCAATATTCACTCTTATGCTGCCGTGACAATGCATCCAGGCAGATGTCAGTATTAACTGCATAAAATGTAAAATGGCTAACACACAACAGCATGAATTTCACATAAATAATATATATATAAAGAAATAATTATTGATGAAACCCTTCCCCGGAAACGCCTGAAATCTTGCCATTCTTTAATCATACACAAGAACACACATTCAACTATGTTAAAGCCTTAACTACAATAAACAATGGTTTGTGTTATCGACAACAGTTAATATTAACATATTAATATTAACATTAACTATTAATAGTAAGAAATCTAAGGAAGGCTAATGGAGACACAAAGCCAAACCATGATGTAATTATTAAACGCTTTCAGTTCAGACTCACACATGCATGCAAGTAATTTTACCCTTAGCAAACTACTCAGGCCACCATCAAATATGTAGTTACACAGACAAGGCAGTCTATGTGCATAGCACACTTTCAAAAATTTTATCATCTAGAGGCTTGATTCACAACAAAAATATATTCTAATTACACATCATAATTTGACTTGTAAATATTCATTCTGGAGAGTATAAATTAAGAAGAGGAGAAGCTGAGGGGCTGAAATGGAAGAGTAAGTCAGCGAGGGTCCACCTGAGACGGCCTCTTCTAACCCTCCTTTATATCAGTCTCCAGCCTGCATTCCCTGCGAGAGCAATGCAACTGACAGCATAAATACAAACACTAACTAAGTAAAGATAAATAGTGTTCTGTGGGGAGACAGCCCCCCCCCCCATGCTCTTCCACAGTGGGGAGTAGGTCGGGTTTATTTGCAATTCACCGCGATGCATTTTGCTGTGCTGAGGAGAGAGAGAAAGATCTGCAAGGCACGTTCCGCTAATGTGGGAAGTCTCCTGTTGGCGGCCCATGAATTTTAACTCCCATATAAAAAGACGATGCCACACACTTACCTCACACAGCACTTCCATAAATTTAACTGCTCCTCGGTAAACCCCCCCCCCCTCCCCCATCACGGTGACATCTTAATCCCACTCACGATTTTATTTTGATGGCCAAAGGGTTTACGCTCGTCACCGCAAGGGATGGAATGGACGGCGACAATCGTAAACAAACAGCCCGATAGAGTACTCATCATTTTTGGGGTGCAAATGGAAACAAAAAAAAAAAAAAGTTTCTTAACAGATATCTGCCGGCATAGACATGAAGTGCTTGGAGTCCATGTTACATTCAACACGTTACATTCAACATGTTACACATCTTATGCGGTCCTGTAAAACCTTCAAAGCAGACCCTGATAGGCCGATACAATTACTCACCACCATATACATATTTTTGAAACGGGATATGTTTTACCTAACAAGTTCAGTTGCCATTGGAAGTCAATGACATTAATACCATTCAATCTTCGCCTGAGGTAACTGCCCCACAAAACTACTCAGCTTCTCCAATGACCCATCTACGCAAGATGAAGATGATGAGGAGGATGATGGACACCACCAACAGCTCTGGCCCATATACCTGAGGTACTATTAATAGTGCAGCGATCACTAAACAAGGCAGAGCTTAAAATTCGTGGTAATACATTTAGCCTCTTTAGATGGTCCAGCCACCACCTTCCCGAAGCTCATCTTCTGAGAGATGCATGTAGGTGCTCCAAGGTGTCCAGGCAACTCCTGTTACCGCCGACTGAACTCGCCATGAACACGCATGGCGTCTCGCTCTCCAGTTACACTGGGCAGGATATTGCATCATACACGAGCCGAAGCGGACGCACCCCATTGGCGCGTTTATCGCCCGAGTGTAGAACAGCCGCCTATCCATGGGAGGCCAATGCAGCCATCATCTTTACCACTTACAAACCAGCGTGGCCACTCTTATCAATCGGGTCAGCAACACAACAAGTACAAAACCAAGTACAAAAACCCTTGTGTCCAGCCTCACTTTCGCACTGTCCTGTGTCTTGTGCACTATAATTATTGTGAAACTCTCCTTTTGTCACTTGCTGTTCGTACGTCGCATTGGGGAAACTTTATTTTGTATACCTACATATGGATAGTAATACCTGCATATGGATAGTATGACAATTACGCTCCATTTGACTTGAATAATTATGAATGCATACAATCACAGCACCCAGCGCTGGTCACGTTGATGAAAGCACGAAAGATCAAATAATAATAATAATAATAATAATAATAATAATAATAATAATAATAATAATCCCCAAGGACAGCACCTGAAACTCGAACCCACCGACGAGTCTGGCGGTACGGCCCACCACTGTAAGCAATGCCAGCTAATTCTGCAGTCTCCCCGTCCACAGCCCAGGACCGAAAAACAAATTACTAACTGATGAGCAACAGAAAGGAGGAGTGGCAGAAGAAAAAAAAAAAAAAAAGAAAAGCACAGCTAATGGCGGGAGGCCCCCCGACCGCGGCCGACGCTGGCTCACACTCCATTATGCTCTCATCAAAAAGCAGCATCACCAGTACAGTGGCTTAGACACACTGCACTTCAATTAAAGCTCCACCAAGCTTAACGGTCACATTAGGATCTACCACAGCGCCCAGACCCCACGACGGGCACTCCACTGGCATGGGGGGGCCAAGCTGAAAGGCAGCTAAGTGGGAGGAGAGCAGCTGCCTTGCCCGGCAAAAACGCAAACCGAGAGTGCGACGCGGGAGAGCTATCGAGCGTGTTCTTCAGACTGACCTTTTCCATTCAGAAAACAGACTGCAAAGCGATTTGAAATAAGTGGCCCTCGATATTATACATCCAGAACCAGGCTGAGCCATGTCACACGGCTGGAAAACCACGAGGAGCGAGGACAATCCTCAAGAAGGCAGGACTGGCCTCCGTTTCCGTGTCGATCTGCATCTCTTTATACATCCGCAGTGCTGCAGTTTACATTGTGTGGCAAATAAAGTGATATGGCTGAATTTATGGTGGACCCCTGACTGGCCGCAACACATTTTAAATCTGTAATCATACTTTGGCAATATAAATAACAATTATGTGCCCCCCCCCCCCCACCATGTGGGACTTTCTATGGCAGCAGGTGGAAAACTGCCCATTGAATATTATCACTGTCAAATTAAATATGTGAGCAGGAAAAATAAACTAGACATTAAAGTGACCGCAACAGACCCTGAAGAGGGATGATGTTATGAATTCAGATTACACAAGTTAAAATGGGTTTGGGATTTGGTCAGTAGAATAGTTTAACTCACCCTTTCCAGTACAAAGCAACCAATCAGATCTCATGAAAATCCACATCATTTTCTGATTGGTATTCACCTCACATATACCGACAAAACGTTTTCCAGGGAAAACATCTAATTAAAAGCAGCGTAGAACATTCTACTTCTGTGTGACCAAAAAGACTGCTGTAAACAAATACATTTTTTTTAACCATTTCTGACAAAAACCATGTGAAAGGAAGGATCACTCAAAATGCTGAAAAACATTTGAAAATGAAAACAGTCTGAGAATTAATGCCATAAGACGCCCCCTTAACATTTTAGAGATGCAAAGACTTGAATTGCATATAGAATTAACAAATCAGAATATGTCAGACTAAAAAAGTGACGATATGATCACTACCTGAGGCCAGTGACACAAATTACCAGCAACCAACTGGTAGTACATGAAAAAGAAATCCAGTGAGATGGGCTGGCTTCTTCAATGTTTTACATGGCTCCTCTTACAGCTGAATGATTGAAAATATAGCTGGCTGGCATATGTGTGCATGCAAACATCTTCTCGTGTTCAGCCACTGATCCATGGCCACTTACAACGCAGACATACACCTGCGCAACATTTCACATACAAGAGGCAGAAATAACAAGCACATTGAAAGTAATGCTCACGTTACGGGTTTAATCATAAAATCAGCCTGCTCCCTGCGGTTTAATGCTAGCTGGAAACAGGTCTGATAATTCAAACCGATTTGCAGATTACAGAATCGTAAAGTGTGGTAGCAATATATCGAGCAAGGAGTCCATATTTACAAAGGAAAAAAAAAACAAATGCGTTTTATGTGAGTAAGAGCTCATGAAGTTTAACAAAGAATACAAAATGAATTACATTTCAAATAGTCTAAAGTTAAATGACTCTCCCACTTGCAAACTCTTAGTCACTACCAAGCTTAATTCTGACAACACTACACAAATTATTGTTCATTACTGGTGACTGCTTTAAGGGATATTCTATTGTCTATCCAAAGCATTATTGCACCCAGGCCCTCAAAGTTTTGTTTGGAGTGCCACGTAAGAATGAGTTTTATACCAAAAATGCACCACCCTTAAGTACTGCTGGACAATTCATGTGCATCCGTTAATTATGTGTGTACAGATTATTGAGATGATCATGACCATACAATAAAAATATTTTAAATAACATGATGGCAGGAAACCTAAGAAGAAACAGCCAGCCAGCCATAAGTGTTTCCATTAATTGGTGAGAAAACTGATTATATTTACTATGTCGAGGTTACAGGGGCTCCCTCTACAAGACGCAAAACGCATCGTCAAATTTGATGCTACTGTAACCAAATAATGCGCCCATCCCATCACATCCCGTCCCAGGCAGCAGCCCTGGGGAAGCACGCGTTAGCAGGCGGCTAGCAGGCTAGCGGGGCTGCAGCGGCCGGGGGTCGAGAGCGCGCGGCTTCATGCAGCAGTGATGTAGAGCGGGGATCGGGCAAAAACCTGTTTACACCCCGGCCAGGCATGATTGGGAAGAGGCCTCGGTGTGCAAACGGATCCCGCAATTTTCGGTTTAGTCACACTGCATCAGACCACCCCAGCTCAGTAATCACAACTAATCTAACCTTCAGGCTGACGTAAATACACAAGGCCCCGTAGCTTAATATTACATGCATGCGTGCCTGGGTGCGCGTTTCTGACTGCTGCCTACAAAAATATTATCATCACAGCTTAATAAGAAACCTACAATCAAATCGTGCCAAAGATATCTGCATTTCAATCACAATAGCTTTCCAGAAGCTAATAAATTCACACGGCTATCGGTGATGAGACAACACAGCAAGCTATCTTGCGATACATTATTGGAAATATACTTGGTTATTGTTTCTCATTTTCCCCAATATGAACTGCCGCAGCAAGCGAGACCCAAAACGTGACTTTAAGCCCTTCCGTGGAAAATAATGCATTATCCGAGTACTTACTTTCTCCATTCGTCAGCCCGCAATTGCATAGGACGTGGATAAAAGCGACCAAAACAATCGCCCAAGTCCCCATCTGCATCTTGAATCCGGATTATGTCCTCAGCGTTTGTTATCCACGGAAACGTAGACGGCGTAACCTATATAAATACTTAAAGTTCAATTCACACTTGAGTTTTGTATACCTGGCTAATTAATTATACAAAGTATGTTTGATTAAAAATGACGCGATCTGTCACCTATCCCCCACCCCCAACCCCCAGAAAAAAGGGGCCGAGATGTCCAACGTGGTTGTTTTCAATATTCCCAGCACCTCAACTTCTCATCACCTCTGCCAGAATAAATCCGGCATTAGATGGCGAGACCCCGGGCTCCGGCGACGCCGAACAGTCCCACATTCAAATCAGCTATAAGGCGCCGTCTTCCACTTTAATCTGTTAAAGTTTGTTTGACAAAATCCTTCTGGAGTCGACAAAAAAGAAGAGCCCCCACCGCCAGTAAGGAGGTCCTCGAAGGGGCGGCAGCGTCTCGCTCATGCGCTCCTTCCCAGCCGCGTCCTCCTCTACAATAATGATCCCACTTTCATTCAACAATTCAGGAGACAACGCACATCCATGCAATTATTCACAATATCTCGGAAAACCTTCGTTATAATGTTATTCAGTCTCGGTTTTCTTCCAAAATCCCTTGTACACCGAACAAAGGTAGAATGTATTTAATTTAATTCCACAGGTCGCCGTTTTTTTTTTTTTTAGCTTTCTCCTTGCTTTGCATATCACATGAAGTTATTCCACGGTACAGATCGCCAAGAAAAAAATAAGCACCCCGTAGGAAGTCTTTAGAGTACTAAGGGGGAAATATCCCACAAATGCCTCTCCTTTTCGGTGTAATGCGAAACTCAAGTCATTCGCTAGGGTGCCGCAGTAATACGAAGGGAAAAAGATCAGCACGAGAAATCCAACCGTGGATCACTTAAAAATAAAATTAAAAAAGGTATAGCCCCCGACGCAGTGCCTCGAAATCGGAAAAGTCCAAGGAGCATAATCTGTTTCATTGAGATTAGCCAGAAAACTAATCCAAATCGGGGAGGTGTCTTGATGTTTTTTTTTTTTTTTTTTTTTGGAAATATTTCCAATGTACGATAAATAGGCTACAATCGACAGCGCGAGACTATTAAAAGCGAAAAAGTTATATACCCACTATCTATGGTTCCTCACTCTCAGGTTCCCCCCCTTTCCGTCTCTTTCTGTCTCTATCCACCAGTAAACAAGTACTGCCAGTCAGCTGGGTCAGATGAAGGGTGTCATGGAAAGTGTGGAGTGGACTCCTAAATGGGAGCGATGGAAATCCGGGGACAGTAGGCTATGTCTGTATATGGCATAAAAATCTCCGCACATCTGACTCTCAGGCACCTCAAATTACTACTATAAAAAAATAATTTACTCCTTAAAAGATTTAATTACCCCCCAAATCCAGATATAATAATGTTAGCAACAAAATGTTTAGACAGTGCTTTATCCTACAATAATGCAATACTCAATTTAAATACAAAAACGTCGTGATTGTAAATACCAGAGAAGTTACTGCTATTTTTCATTACTGACAGGGACAATTTGTTTTCATTTTCCCTGTAATTCGTAGGCGTATATTTCATTTGTATTTTGTTATACAACGAATGTCATGGAATTGTAGGATTATATTGCATTTGTTAAAAAAAAAACTAAGTAGTCTTAACTTTTGACATTTTAATTTAACTATTTTTTCCGCTTCTATTAAACCGCGTGAATACAAAAATATAGCACGCAATACAAGTCGTAAGTAGCATGTATTTCCTCATATATAAACAATTAGGATTGCTTAAAATTATCATTTTAATTTACGCGGCCGTTCTCGGATTAGAGGGAGAATCACGGGCACCCGCAGCGGTTCCTCGGTGGGATTACGGTCCGGTGACCTGCACCTTGGAAGAGGAGCGACTTAATTCCCGCTGTTTCACTAACATCGGCCATTGACAAAATGCGCTGCGAGCAGAAACCTTGTCGCTGTTGTATCCCCGAGCAAACGGAGCGGAGGGGCGGTCTGCTAGCGGACAATGGGATGACTTCTGGTTGGAGGTTATAATTTTTGACATCATGTTGTGTAATGTACACTCAGTGGCCATTTTATTACCTACACCTGCTTGCTAATGCAAACAGTTTGCTACCCTGAACAGCAACTGAATACAACCAGCAAGTTAAGCCCTGCAAGACGCCTGATCTAAAAGGCTTTGAGCATAAGATTGTTGGCGTGAATCACGGTGGCTCCGGCATCTCAGAAACAGCTTCCCACTGACTACAGTGCCTGGAGTCTACAAAATAAAAATGAAATAAAAAATAGTGCGACCAGCAAAAAACATCAATGGCAAGTAAATGTCATTTCTGTGACAAAAGACACCTTGTTAATGAGAGAGGAGAACAGCTGACAGGAAGACTACAAGTGCAAAATAACAGCCCAGTACTGCAGTGGTAAATGTTAAACTGTTTCCCTATATTTAAAAATAAGCTCTGTCATTTCTAACCACCATATTAAGTCTCATTTATTGTAACAGACACAACTGCTGCTTTTTCATGAGTACCAAAACAATACACTTATTTCACAACACACCAGAATATTGTGTAGGTAATAAAAACTAACAATATTAAACACTGCTGAATTACTATTGTTTAATATAGAGTACAAATGCCCCAGGACTGACTTATGGTATGGATTAATACACAGGGTGGAATGTAAACATGCCTTGTACTTTCTGTTTGTGTTTCATCACGACCTTGTATATTTGCATTATGTCATTCATAAAACAGGAAATTCCTATTGCATTCAGCGGGATACTGCCGCGTAATAGAGAAACCTATGCGTCTTTCGCACTGTACTCAGAGACCCGCAGATCTTCACTCCGCTCTTCCTTCGAAATGTATCTTCTTAAAAATCTACGCCCAGTAATGCTTCCTGAGAATGCCTGCCCCCCAGCCGATACATGTGTCAGGGCCAGAACCAGGAACGCAGACACAGCGATAAAGACACGCAGCACAGTCTGAGCTCCTGGGCCAACTCCCAGAATGCACTGCAGCTGCAGCTGAGCGCAGTGCTCCAGTTTAGGCTCATCTGCTGTATAGCTAACTGAAAACTGTGCCCTGATGCTTATTTACCAGAAAACTAATGGTAGGCATGAAAGACGAGGCTCTAAGCCATACCCTGTCTCTCAGTACCCTCTGTGAGGCTGCAGTCCAACGGGAGCAAAATTATGACACACAAAGTTTTGAAAGGATTTTCTTCAAAAATATTAACTGTGTTTGCCAGTTCAGCGTGTTTTTGTGTGGAGTATTTTGTGCAGAGTGTTATATCAAAACTACAACACAACACACAAACCCTTGTTCTGAAATCAGAAGCTAAGGACACACGTGGCTGTTTTCTCTTTCTGATGGAACTTGATAGAAGGGATACAAAACGTCATGGGGAGGGGGGGTCAAATCGGCGCTCACAGAAAGGACACTTGCTTAATTCAGCAAAAACATTGCAGAATTATTGGTTTTATAACAAAATCAATGTTTTATTGTTTAGCAAAAAAATCACATTAGAAACCATCAGTAGCTTTAAGTAAAACACTCCAAGTAGTAATAAACTGAAACACAGATTATAGTTCTAAAAGAGCTGTTCTGAATTACAAAGTCCATTGACAAGCAGTCTCATTGGATGCTTTTTAGTTAACAACACCTTTTCAAAAACATAAAGCACCAAATATTTGACTTTAGTATCCCTTAGGAAGCCAATCACTACAACTGAAATTAATAGCAAAATGGCAAGAAGAGAACTTAGTCAAAAAAATTACACTTAAGAAAATGTCTGTGTGGATGCTGTGTGCAGATATGTTACACATTGTTTGTCAATTTTGTTATGAAACCAATAAATTTGCAACATTGCTACAGAATTAAGCAAAGCGACCTAAGACTTTCTGTGAGCGCTGTATTCCTAAAGGAATACAGGAAAAACACAGTATTGCGTCCTTTTTTATTACAGGCATGATCAAACTTCTAACAACATTCATGAAATTTGTTATAAGTAGTTTTTCCTGGAATTATCTGTGGAAATCCACCCAGTAACGGCAGTAAAGCTTGCCCGAAGGGGGGCGCCAGCAGCTTGCTAAGTCAGCGCCCTCTCAGAAGATGGCGCCCCCTCAGAAGATGGCGCCCTAGGCAGTCGCCTATGTCACCTAATGGGTTGAATAAAGCATCAACACAGCCCTCCCCACATTATTCATAAGTTAAATACAACAGTCAGAGGTGACCCCCCCCCCCCCATTAAACTCCCATATTACCAGACTAAACTGGAACAAGTTGTCGATGCTAATCATAATCAAAATTCAGCTGTGCAGATGGGGTTGGTCATAGTCAGGTTCCAAGGAAAACACGAGTGAAAGGAGAGACCTCCGGGCCTGGGAGGTCCATGCAGAGGCTTGGGCACTGCTCTCAGCCAGCTCCTGCAGTGTTTTTCTACACACAGGGTCAAGACGTGCGACCTACAGTCCTATCGACATCTAAGGGCTCCTTGTTTTCCCACAAAAAAACAACCAAGTTATCGGAAGACTGATTGCACACCAAGGTTAATTTTCCTCCCATTCTCACAGAGATGTCTGCGCAGCCGGTCATCGGGACTTGTTTAATCAACAAACGGAGAATACTCCCAGCAGGTGGCAGCGTGCCACCCTTGACAGGATGTGTCAACGTCTTCTTGCATTCATAAAGGTCGGTCAAGGTTGGGTCAAAGTCATCCAGCTGGGAACAGTGGAACTTGTTCTCAGGAAGCATGCAGTACACTGAGGCACCTTGAGTACCGAACGTTTTTTTCTTTATTTCCTATACACAGCAAGAAACACGTACACAGATCCATAAGTCACAAATAACTGGCATTGTGCCAAACACTTCTCATTCCTTAAAAAGATTAACTGACTTTTCAAGGCTCTTTCTTGTCTGTGAAAGATCTATTTATGGATCTGATTTTAAATCAGTGAATAGTAAACAAACGCAGATCAAAACATTTGTATGTAAAGTTGTCTGGATGAGAGATCACAGTGCGGACAGATAAAATGATGGCCTTTAACTGAACACGGCGGTTAACGGCAATGTCAGCCACTGCCCTCCGGAGCGCCGTTTGCTGGATGACGTGCTTTGACAAACTGCGCTTTTCCTATCTCCTGCTGTCCTCCACCTCCCAGAGGAAATGTCTCTTTCAGTGCTTGGAATCTGCTTTCAAAGCAGGTCTATTTCTACAAGTATTACTGCCCTGAGCCAGTGCATAAAATAGCGAATAACAGCAAATTAACTATGTAACTGACTAGGGAAAGTTTCATTCACGACTTTGTAACTTTGTCTCTTACACCACCCTGTAATGTTTGTAAGACTGTCAGCTTGCTGTGATTCAGGATTCATAATTTTTTAGTTGCCATGATATTTGTTTTTGTGGGACTCTGAGGTTAGCTCCAGAAAAATATTTAACATGTAATTTTGATGAATGGATGTTGATTAGTTCCCTTTTTACAGCCCTATCCTGAGAGTATCTGTGTGCTATCCGTCATCCTGAGAGTATCTGTGTGCTATCAGTCATCCTGAGAGTATCTGTGTGCTATCAGTCATCCTGAGAGTATTTATGTGTAGTTCGAATGCGTTCACTTTCCCAATCAGTGTCTTCTGATATCACCCCAGTCTCAATACAGTGATGGTGCCACTGAACTGAGGATGCAACATTCCGAAGGTGAAACGATTTCCAGCAACTGAAATGTGAACGTCCTCTTTCAGACCTTCCTATCAAAACCTGCAAACTTCCTGAAGGAATGCAAGGGCCCAGATACTCTTTGTCAAGGTATCACACAATGTAACAGATGCCTGCAATAAGACAGTGTTACATTACAATTATTTGTCAGGTTCTTTTATCCGAAGTACTACACTACTGGCAGGGCAGGGTCCACTGATCCCTGGACCAGTTGGGGTTTAAGGACCTGAAAGTGATATCATTCTGCTGACCTTGGGATTTGAACCAACAACCTTCTAATCACAGGCACTAATCTTCTGAGCCACAAACCACCCCCCAGTATGGGCAACACCAGCACAAAAATACGAAGCATGGCCATATATGAAAGTAAGTATTGTGAGTATGTGTGAGTATTGTGATGATTCATGGCACGATTCTGACTGAGGATTAAGGGACAATGGAAAACACAAGAAAAACAGGCACTGAGCTGCAGAAAAGTCTGCAACATGGTCTGTGCTCCTTTGTGGGACCTCACAGAAAAACAAAGGACTGATATTAAGTAATCTTATGATGCATTTATATATAACTGCAAAGAGTGCATTTTTAAGTCTGAAAACAAGTGGACAAAGTAGCTTATCAAAGTTTGACAAAGATTTTAATACGGCCAGGACTGATGACCTCTGGCGGTAATGCTGAAATAATGAATGCCGTCATGTGGGTTTCCTGGTCTTGGTGATGAAACAGTCATGAAACATTCTTCTGGCCAGTCACCACGAATAAAGCACCTTCAGCAGGGCATGGAGCAGACATTTGAAGGCAGAGCAAAAATGTGTCATTTTGGACCGGAAAATTGGCAAGGGCACATCAGCCTCAGCGTTCTGGTGTCTAGGATGAGCTCCGAATCCTTGTACAAATAATTCTTAGGGGATGTCCTTGGATCTGTTTTCCAGGAGCTGAGATTTATGTGCCATCTTTCCCAAACACCAGCCACTAGCGTTCCTGAACCCAGTTTTAGCAAAGCATGTGACAATTTCAGAATCGGCAACATACTTATGAAATACACAGGGTCAAACCGTAAGAGGCCAGCTAGAGGGGCTAGCAGGGGTAGCAGATCTGCTGCATACAGGCCCTGTGCTCATTTGTGCAACAAATCTAAAAAAAAAACAAGGGCAGTTTAAAGATCCGTCATGTTGACTGGAGGTCCAGGAAATCTTACACAAAAGAAAGTTCTGCTGGTTTGTGCACGACAGAGGAAAGGAAAGACGACAAGAGGCTTACCTGCTGCTAGAGGGCAGTGTGACGATATCTGACAAGTGCGGTTTTTGCAAAACACTGACATTTTCGCACCCAGCCGTGCGGAGCCTACTGCGTGCCTGCTCCACCCTCAGCCAGCACACCTGCCTGTATCTAAGCAGGCATTTCCATATCCATGCTATTGTCTCTGCCAGTTTTTCAAGGAGTCACCTTTGTGGAAAATACTGAACTGGAACAGCACTGAAAAGTCAATAAAATACTGTGTTGCTGCCATGAAGCATTTAGTACCTAAATTCAGCACTAGGTATCTGAATTCTGATTGCAGCTTCAGAACACCAGCATGGCAAAGGACTTAAGGCTCCGTATTCACATGACTGAAGATTCACAGCTTCACCTTCCAAAGTTACTGGTTTCCTATCAGGTCTGCTTAGTCCACTTAATGCCTGGTCCTGCACCTGCCTCACACCACAACCAGCCACCCAACCAACCAACCACCCAACCAATCAACCAAACACCCAACCACCCAACCAACCAACCACCCAACCAAACAACCAACCGCCCAACCAAACAACCAACCGCCCAACCAATCAACCAAACAACCAACCGCCCAACCAATCAGACTTTATTTATATAGCACTTTTCCTACAAACACAATGCAACACAAAGTGTTTTGCATAATAAAAAATAATATCAACCCACCCCTACTGCCACCCTCTCCCAAACTATAAAATAAAGGGACAAAAGACATGAAAGACAATTATAAATAAGTAAATAAACAAATAAATAAGAAAACAATAAAAGAATAGACACAACAATAAAGGAAACACATACATGGAACTCAGAAATTTGCATGAGGAAACGCATGGATGCAGGTTAAAATATAGCGAGTAAAATTACACATGGTGAGTTAATAATAAGGAAAAGATAAAGTTATGATAGATAAATAAATATGATAAAGATAAGTAAAGGAGGAGAAAAACTATAAGCAACTACAAAATAAAAGTATAAAAGAAGGATAGAAATAGGGTTAGAATGATAAATAATAAAATAATTGAGATAAAAAAGAGATGAGATGTTCTGGGATAAAAAGAAATAAGTAAGGTATTAAAAGAAAGATGATTGAAAAATAAAATGAAATAAAAGAGGACAAACCAAGTAATAAAATGGACAAAGAAATAAATAAGTAGACAAATAAGTAATAAATAAAGTTCACATATATAGATAAGCAGACAGATAAATAAATCAAGTTTGGTAAAACTCCAAAAGCCAGATTGAAAAGGTATGTCTTAAGTCTAAAATGAACATTCTCTGATGCCCTCAGGTCTTCAGGAAGGCTGTGTCACAGACGTGGACCATAGTAACAAAAGCATGCAGCCGGGGGTTTTAGTTGGGACTTTAGGGATGATTAAAAGGCCACTACCAGAAGACCTGAGACTTCTAAAGGCTCATAGGATCAAAGCAAATCTGATAAATAGGTAGGTCCGAGACCATTAAGAACTTTGTAAACCAGTAAAAGAATCTTGAAATCAATTCTGAAGCAGACTGACTTTAAAATCGGTGTAATGTTTGCTCTCTTTCTGGTCTGATTTAATACACATGCGGCTGAGTATTGGAGTAATTGTAGCTGAGATATATTCTTCTTAGCATAGAAAGTAAAGCATTACAGTGGTCAATTCTGCAAGTAATAAAAGCAAGTACTAGTGTCTGTGTTGGCTGGAAAGAGAAACAGATGCACTCTGGCAATGTTCTTAAGATGATAGAATGCACTCTTAGTTATGCTTCCAATGTGAGGGATAAAACAGATCTGAATCTAAAACGACACAAAGGTTTTTTACTTGTTTGCAAGGGTTAAATGCTGGTGCCTGTGATTCACGTAGAGTTTCTCTCTCTGAGCTTCAATACCAATCACCAACATCTCTGTTTTTGACCCTGATTGAGCTGTAGAAAGTTCTTGGCCATCCATGACTTGATATCTAAAACGCGGTTAAAAGGGCATCAATTGGCCGTGGTTCATCAGGGGATACAGCGATGTAAAGTCATGTGTCATCAGCATAACTATGGAAACTGATGACGTCTCCATTGATCCAAATTGATCCTTGAGGAACACCACACTTCATTTATAGACTTTCATCCATGCTTACGAAAAATTCTCTTCAGTTAGATATGATTTGAACCAATTAAAAACAGTACCAGAGAGGTCAATCATAAACAAATCATTTGACTGATTCAAAACAAGTTTCTCTGAAATTTTACTTAAAAAGACATGTGGCATCTAAATTGTTACTCTTCAGAAGTGGATGAGAAGCTGAATTCGGGACTGAGTGGAGGGGAGAATGGAGGGGTGGAATGACTGACCAGAGAGAACACTTTCTTTATACACATGGACAGAGTATCAAGAAAACCTGCTGGTCTTTTCATTCCTCAGGTGCTGCTTTGGGGATAGTGATCCACATGCCGATCCTCACTGTTATTGCACCAAAGCCATGTAATAGTTTTATTGTTATTGTCATAATTATACTGGGATTCTCATATAACCGGCACCACCAGGACATTATATACTTTGGATCGGTGCCTTGGAAAACACTACTTATTATGTTTTTATTCCAATTAACTTTGGTTAAGGGGCAGATGAAGGAAGAAACCATTACAGAAAGAAGGGTGACGTTAACTATGGAGGCCATGCAAACTCTTCCTCTTACGAGGCAATTGGTCAGGCTACAATTTAAAAGGATAACAATATTAGGGGGGGTCCTGTTTTTAGACAATATGTTGTTTCTTTCTAAAATATCATCTAGCACTCTCTGCTGTTTTGGAGTTGAGGACTTTACTATTTAAGTCTTAGGTGGTATGGTCCTGTTTTAACATTAAGTCGACTGCATAACCGGTTAATTAACTAATTCTTTCATATGAAGTATCTATACAAATTGCATAGGATATCAACATAACCATGTGAAATAAGGCCAGCCTGACTGCAACTGCACTACATACAGTATATTGCAGGGATTTTTTTTTTTTTTACCAACAGCAATTGTTAAATCATTAAGCGTGAAACCAGAACCACCCCCAGTCAGCCTGTCCAGGATAGGTAGACAGAGGGTGGGTGGATCTGAAGTATTAGCATGTGATAAGAGAGCTTTCAAAGCCACGAAAATGTTAAACATACAAACAGCTTTGCTCCAAGCAGATTCGATAAAAAGTGCGTATCTGTGGGTGATGCTGGGTCAGCATGTATAGGTGTGGACCAGTACGAATCTATTTAATCAGTATAGGATGTGGGCGGGTGCTTAACAACAGAAAATTCTATATTCTTCTCATCCTGGTGTTTCCCTGACCAGTAAAGAAGCAATAAAATGCAGCTGACCTCAAAGGAATCTGGGGCAAAAGCAAGAATCTCACTCACATTCCAGAGCGGAAATAAACAGATACAAACTGGTTTCGGCGTCGAAGGTGACGGCTCCCGACAGCCAGCGGGGCCGTGGAGAGACCTTCTGCTGCATTCGGGAAGCCCAAAGAAAGAAGATATCTGCTAATTTACCGTAGATTTATTTTCCAGGATAGGATTCAAACATTCTGGAGACAATTTTAAAAATGGAAATTGAATCAAAGATAGTGGTTAAGGTTGAGCGTGTCCAACGTAGACTCAAGCCAGGAACACAAAGGTTAATATTATCCTGGTGCGATGACAAGAGAAGGCAACGTAAACGACATTGTATAATCATGTACATTTTAATCTATCAAAACATTGATTCTGTGTCATATTTACATCATAATCCAATACTATACAACTCATTGACCTTCCAAACAAGTAAATGTATCCTGTCGAAGCACAAGAACATGTGTTGCTCATCGTCTGATTGACCTGAAGTGATCATCGGCTTATTTGTGAGGAAATGACCGGGCGTCTGTAAGCAAGGCTGCTTATGGTCTATTTAGGTATACATGAAAAAAGAGATATTCTAATTAAACCACTGGCCCCAATTCTGCTGGAGGTGAGTGAAACGTCTCAGCAAGCAGAAGGGCCCTCGGTTTGGAAATGTAAAGACAGCAGTCATTGGGCAGCTATGACGGCACAGATTTTCCACAAAAATAAGACTCAACTCGACTCACGTCTCTGTCCGCATCCAACTCCGCTCAGACACAGAGGGAAACTTGTTATTCTCCCATAATGCCACATTTAGGGTGAGCCAAAGCAAATTAAAATTTCAATGAGTTATAGAGTGGCCCTTCAACAGCCACCGTTTTAAGACGGGAAAGTTGTTATACACTTAGACGAGTATTTATTTCAGCTTTAGAGATCGGTCCAATTAAAACCAAGTCACCCTTCAAACCAGAGAAGGTAGCTAATGGCCCCATCTATTTCAATCAGACAGAACAATTCTGTGCAGCTAGATTTATGCGCTTAAAAGTTTGACAATATTACAAATTACAGGTTGCTCTTAGTTTACAAGTCAGGTGTGCAGTCATGTACTGTATATGGTAATAAACACTCCACAGATGGACTATTTTTCAATGTCTGTCTATCTATGGTTACCAACTGTCACACATCTGGCGTGACACTCGCTTTCTGATTCTCACGCAGGAAATATTATGGAAAATCTATATTATTCCATTATAAACCTAAACTTAGTGACATCAAAAGCCTTGGGAAAATTGTGTAGAACTGAAAATGTAACGGCAGCCAGCTGACCCAACTTGGCAACTCTGTCTGTCTGTCTATCTGTCTATCTATCTATCTATCTATCTATCTATCTATCTATCACAACCACGGTGTTTCATTGCCTCACGGATTGAAACATCGTGTCAGTCCGAAGCCAAATATATCCAGCCTTCTGTCCGGCTCCGTGGCTCCAAGCCCGGCCCTGGAATAACCTGCCCCCTGAGTGTGCGGGGCCTTTTCAGGACAGCCCGGAGCAGCGGGCACCTCGCCCGCCAGCCGCCATCCCGCTGCCGGCCTCGCCTGCGCTCGGCCAGCGCGCCCCATTAAGCCCCTCGCCTCGCTGGCCTCTGCAGGCCGGAGGCTCCCCTTGCACGGGTAAC
>JAODLC010000036.1:1993525-2010818 GCA_026781145.1 Hippopotamyrus pictus | reverse complement strand
TGCCGGATGTAGCCAGACTGCAGCTCGGAATGCTACACGTCCAGGAGGAGATGTGCCGGATGTAGCCAGACTGCAGCTCGGAATGCTACACGTCCAGGAGGAGATGTGCCGGATGTAGCCAGACTGCAGCTCGGAATGCTACACGTCCAGGAGGAGATGTGCCGGATGTAGCCAGACTGCAGCAGGCAAAGCCATGCAAACAATGTTCAAAGCATAGAAAAGCTCTACAGAACAGCCACCTGTATTGGCTTTGTGATGGTTACCGACCGCGACCATGACCATGACCATGACCGCGACCATGACCATGACCATGTCCATCTCAGCGGCTGACTTGCTGATTCGGCGCCTATAACAACATCACAGGGTCTCCATGACTAGGATGGCAAAACCTTTTTTTTTTTTTCTATTTAATTTTCATTATCCTTCATTCCTTCATGTTTCCAGAGTTTGATGGAAACTCCATGGCTGCACGTGTGAACTACATGGTGGATACGACCCGAGGTGTGACACCCTCATAAACAAAATCATGCGATTGCCCACCCCCATATGAAGGGGTCCACGGTCCACAACACGCCTCAAGCTGACACCCCGATCGGCAAAACGGGAACTGAGCACAACATTAAATCCAGAAGTGGAAAGTTCAGGTCCAGAAAGTACAAATCCAGACCAAGGTTTTGTTACAACCAACCTGTTGAGCATAAAGAGTCACAGTCATAGAGTACTCAACTGGTCGGTTGAAACAAAACCTTGGTCTGGATTTGTACTTTCTGGACCTGAATTTTCCACCTCTGATTAAATCCTGCATCTCATAAAGCACCTGACATTCAGTTTATCGCCGTCTGTTGTTCAGAGAGGAAGGCGACACTGTGAACTGGCTCATCTGTGCATTCACTGTAAATTAAGAAATGTACAGCAAGTCTTAACAGAGGCAAAGCATTATTCTAGGTTACATCTGCTTCAGTAAAAATGTTTCCTTTATATACACACTTAGGACAACTAATTTGTGCTTCTTTATAAACAGTAGACTGATAATAATAGATTACCACTCTATATTATAACATTAGTTGGTCCATCCATCCATCCATCCAGTCATCCAGCACAGGGTCAAACGCAGTCCAGACCCTATCACATAAGACAGAGGTACACCTAGGATGGGATGCGGGTCCATTACAGGGAACGATCACGCACACATTCAGAAATATCAGCTGGCGTAACAGCTTGCCTGCGGCCTGTGGGAGTAAACTGGATACCTGAAAGAAATCAGCAGGAGACCCGGAAACCATGTGAGATTCACACACAGAGAAGGGTGGGACTCAAACCTGCAACTCCAGAGGTGTGAGACAATTGCACTACCCACTCAGCCATATGTGATGTTGCTTAAATACCATGTTGCATATTAAATGCGATACTTTCTCCTAGATTATAACCTTATGACTGCAGTTGCGACCCATAATTCCGTGATTTCAGTACTAAGTGTACAGAACACATATCATAAATTAGACCTATGCATTTCTCTTCCAGTCACAATTTTATTCATATTATAGACGGACCGACATGGTCACGGAAATTGGCAAATCAGGAGACGCAGCTCCAAAAGAATGGAGAGCATAGATATAAAAATGTATCCATCTACTCAGGAGTCACAGAGAAATGTTCAAATGTCATGTTCCTGAGAAACAAAGTTATAATAATGAGGTTCTGTAGCCATTTTTCAAAGACGACACTTCAGGAGACACTATCGCCCTCCCCTGGGCTCTGAAATATTAATGTAACTATTAAACTCTCCATTGAAGATGAGCCCAAACGCACTCTGTACACATCAAATGTGCAACTATCCAGTTTATTTTGTGAGGAAATTTGAAGACAATTCTGCAACAATTTAAAGCAGAACCCCCTGAAGTCACGCTTGCGTTTTCTTCACAGAGGAAGAAGGAGAAGTTTACCGTCAGCATGGGAGTGGTGAGAAGCCCCCAAGCGAAGAACTCCAGGAAGATCACCACCACCGCATGGTAGACGCTGGGCTCGCCTATTCCTTGGGGCTGCAAAACAAAAATAAGCACTTTTACCTCGGAGAAACACCAGATCTAACATGGGTCTGCTATGAAATGTGTCACAGTGCGAAATAAAGAGAAAGCCAAGCAATAAATAGCCAATAATGGGCAGGATATTTTTAGAACAAACTCTCCTCACGATTACATCCAGGTCCCTGAAGGGCCACTCTCTACATTTGGAGATAATCATATGCCATCGAGAGGATGAAATGCAGGGGGTGTCACACTTCACATGGGGCAGGAGGTCATTTCTTCAGCACTGGACATAAGCGATACTGCAGATGGGCGAGCTTGGATTGAGGGTGCTGATCTACCAACCAAGTGGCTTGTTGAATTATGAAAACTGATTTATAAAAATAAAATTTTGAAAAGCCTTGGCAGATAAGCTAAAAACAGACTTTTAAAAATCCACTGCACCTGCAGTACAAATATGTAAAAAATCTATTACACTAAGAATATTAGCCGGTAAATTTAAAAATATTTTAATAATGTAACGTGTGCCTTAATCATTAGGAAGACATTCAAAACGTTTTGAACTGCTGAGATTAATTTTCTTTTGTGCTCAGTGTCTTTTCTAAATGAAACATATTAACAGGTACTCCGGGAAAATCCTTAAGGCGATGTGCCTTTTTTGTGCAACGTGGACACTTTACAAGGTTCTGTTAAATACTACTAACAAACTCGTACCAAGTAACCAACTAGGCCATGATTCCAAGTTCGACTCGCAGTGCGCAAACAGTACATGCCTATTACTGCAAACTAATATTGACATTATTTAAAATAATGGTAATTAATATTGAAGTTTATTCATTAAGTGGGAAGTTTGATTATTTTTGCAATATAGCGTTCTTGCAAACGATGACATTACAAATGACGATGGTATTTGTTCTCTGACAATAATAAGGGATAACAGCGCGTGCAGGCAGACTGTACTTTGCAAACACCCCGCAGACGCAAACAGTCCCACCGCCATCACTGAAGTGCAGGAGAACAAGTTTGCCGTTTATTTTACACTGAACGGCACAACGCCTCGCTTCATATTAGATGTACACAGCACATATAGTTTTGTAAAGGATGCAACTGCCCCCACCCATCCGCCAGTGCATCCGTGCAGTGAGAGATGCGGCTAAGGTAGGTCATCGGAGCGGGACTGGGAGCCGCGAACGGTGCGGCAGTGTTTAGCTACCAGAATCACTCTGAAATACAACTGAACAAAACGGAAGGAAAATCCAGAAATATAATTATATAACGGTGGTGCTACATGTGATTATATATTCAACACAGAAATAAATATTTAACTCACATTTCCTCCATCTTTTATAATAATTTTCTTGGCAAGAAGAATGCTGCGGTTCAACCGCTTTTTCTTCTTTTTCTCTCCTGTCATATTAGCATCCATCCATTCTTGCTGGCAAAGAAAAGAACATAAGATGAATGACTCAAAAATGTAAAATAGTAAAAATGATTTCCTATCTGCCCATCTTTCTGTCTATCCCATCTTCCTGGAGCCGCGGAAGCCCCTCCCCATCCGCACGCCCGAGCGCCGCTATTGGGCGGCCGCCACTGCGTCGGCGTCTTATTGGTCAGGAAGTCGGTCCCTCCGTAAAAGCTTCATATTTCATTTCTAGAATTCAGTTTATTTGAGAATTTAAGTCGGAGTGCAACCATTACAGAAGAAACCATGCTAGTTGCTTGTAGGCCACCTGTACATTTGAACAATTTATATATAACCAGAAAACGTTGATATTTTACTAAAATAATAGTTTTGCCTGATATCCGAACACCAATATTGTTAACTTTAACGAATAACATAGTGAAAGCTGTGTTTGGGGAAAGGTATGCGGTAAGGGTTAAAGTTCATTCAGTAACTACAGTAATCTTATCGCCGATTGGCTGAAATCTGCGATAGAAATGTCTGAACCAATCACCGTCGAGGGAAATGCAGACTGTGTCATAAATGTAGGGGGCGCCTCTAACCACGCCATGCTACCGAAAGATCCTCTTAATAAACGATAGCATCGCACATAGCTTTTTATTTACCTGGTTACAGCGGCTTGTCAGATGCTTTTTCCTTATTAGGGCGCTTAACTTCACTCAGAAATTCAGGCAGTTTCTCGCTATTTTAAGCTGAAATGCAACATTTAACCAGACTACTCATTCATAACATATATCGTTTCACAAGTGTCACGAAAAATGTATTTATTTCAATGCACTTACAACTAATCTTGTGCATCTTAACTGTTATATCTATTCAGTGGAGAAATGCGCGAAATATTGAAAGACCAAGAGGAAAGGAAACCGTAACGCCGGGGATGTTGCAACAGGTGACCGGTTTGAGGGGTGAATGACAACTGCGGTATCGTGATACTGCAGGAGTCACTTAGCGACAGAGGGAAGCAACCAGTTCATTCAATGAATAAATTCTAACCGAATGCCAAAATACTAGTGTATCCAAAGCCAGACTCCGTCCTGATGGGGTACCATGCTTTATCCAGTGTGGGAGTGTGGGTTTTCTTCTTGTGCCACAGCTAAGGCGAACTGGCGTTTGTGGTTCAGCAGCGAGCTTGTGTGAGCAGTGAGAATTAAACAGACCACACCCTGCTTCCTACACAGTTCAAAACCTTGAAGTGAGAAAGTGTGTCAGTGTTTGGGGGGTTTCTCTGGAAGACATCACTTCCAGAACTAAGAGTTTGTCTAAGCTCCTGATTTTCACTCTAGAGAGGCTTTAACGAGAGGCACATCTTTATTGTGGGAAAGACACCAGAAGATACAGCAAACTGCCATAATTACCCCAGCAATACCACCTCTAGGCCAGGAAAAATGTGCCAGGCTAAGGGTGATGGGCATGTAATTTCAACAGCAGTATCAGATCGGGAAACTCTACTTTTTCAGTATGAACTGCAGATAAGACCTACGGTAAACAGACCTTTTTAAAGCAGCCCTCTTATCAGCAATTTTATCAGTTTTTTGATAGTGCGGTTTTCAGTGATCCCGGTTTGAAAATACATTTAAAAAAGCTTTAATAGGCACTTTCAGGGGTCAGCACGGTCACTCTGACCAGTCTAGCTAAACAGCCCCATACACAGCATGCTGCAATATCCTGTGTATTCTGACTTCATCATAAGAGGGGCAAAGCACACAGACAATAAGTTGAGCATTAAACTTTTTCAGTAATTTCTGCTGCAGTAGCTCTCCTGTGGGATCAGACCAGACTGGCTGACCTTCACTCCCCACACACATCAGTGAGCCTTGGGCACCCATGACCTCGTCACCAGGTCGGCCTTCCTTGAACCACTTTTGGTAGATACTAACCACTGCATACCACAAGCGTCCCACAAGACCTCCTGCTTTGGAGATGCTCTGACCCAGTTACTTAACCACCACAATGTGACCCTTGTCAAAGTTTCTCAGATCCTTTCACTTGCCCATTTTTGCTGCTTCCAACACATCTACTTGAAAAACTGATTGTTCATTTGCCTAATATATAATCGAACCCTTGATAAGTGCCATTCTAAGAAGATAATGTTATTTGCTTTACCTGTCAGTAGTTATGTTATGGCTGATCATGTCCATTGCAAAAACCCTCCCTTTGTCACTCTTGTTTCAGGCACATGAGCAGCAAATAATTAAGAATGATTTCCTTTGATAAAGTTTCTTTCATGAGTCATCAGTGGTCTGATGAGGGAGATGAAAGGATTGGATTGGAAAGACTGAATTGCTGTTGCTTGAGGAAAAAAGGATTTAATTTTATTTGGGACCAGTTTCTGCTGAGACAAAGGTATGACAGGTAGCATAAATGTTCAATGCAGGAGTTTAAAAAAATACAACAAAGTAAAGAAAGGAGAATACTATCCTGTTGTGGCACAAGACCAAAGTGCAAACATGTACCATTCGGATGCCTTTAAGATGCCAAAGTTACAGTCAGTGGAATTAAACAAAAGTAACGTATTTACAAATCAATTCCACATCCTGCCAGATTGTTTAATTATCAACATTATGCAGATAAACTGGCTAGTTTAAGTCCACCTTCAGACTTGGATGGATAACCTTCAGTAGCAAATCTGAATATGGAATGTATTTTAAAAAAAAAAAAAAAAAACATATGAGCACCTTTATACTTTGCAAATCTAAGGCTCTAAACACCAGTTGTACTCCAGATTCAAAACTGCAAAAGTTTCTGAAGAGTCCATGACATTTTGAAGGCATTTTCTTTGTATACATAGTCTTAAGTGGGTTAAGCATGTTTTGGTCCATTAAAAAAGCACATTAAGCAACAGTCAGGTCATTCAGACCATACAAGGAATACTTTTCAGTCAAGTGGTTTCCAAAAGCAATTACACTCTGTTTGGGGTTCTCGAACCTCAAAGAATGACTAATTACAATACTACATACAACAAGTTCTTAAAAAAACTAGCTAAAATGTTCATAAAACTTTATACAGTTACTGGAGACTTAAGACCAGGGGTGGAAATATCATTGAAAACCCAGCAGGCCAAAGGGGGACGGTCATTGGATGAGTCATATCAAGGTTCAGAGGCCTGTCCAGTTTGAATCTTATATCGGAAAATGGTTCTCGTACTGTATCTGAAAAGGCACATACTACTTCCAAGTAGCCCAGATGTTCCCAAAGTGTGCAAATCTAGTAACTGCTTATCTTATTGCTTCATATGTTACGTGCAATAGCAGGTACAGTAGTGTACAGTAGTGTACATGCCTTTCACATGTAACTACATGTGAAAGGCATGGTCCGTTTCACACGACTGTTACGTAGCCAGTTACACGCTATGAAAGTGCCACCTTCTGAAGTATATTAAAAATGAGGAATAAGTATTTTCAAGTTTCCATTCTTAAGCATTAAGTGTTTAGCCCATGGGAGAAATCATTTGGCACGGTCAATTCAACAGAGCAAATCTTCCTTATCTCCCCAAATGACAGCAGAATTGCCTAGAAAGGTAACGGCTTAGGTTCTCAAAGCCTGCTACAGCTTTGTTCATCCATTGCTCAGAAACTGTATGAGTGACAGAAGGGCAGACTTCATGAGAAAATGTCAGAGTGCTCATTTTCCCAATTAATCATTTATCTTCTAGCAGGTTTTAACCACAGTTTCATAGTGATTGAAACAAAAATTAAGAATCCAAAAAATACAGATGAATTGGCACGTATGAAAAAAGGCACTCTTGACAAAACGGTGAAGTCCTGACAGAGTTCAAAATGAATGGAAGATGGAATTTTATTCGCCTTGGGTAGTCTCAAGAAAAAAGGGGAAAAAAAAATCTATATTGGTGTGCAACACAAAATTTAGTATCTACTCAAGACGCAGCACGATTATCTTTGTGTGTGACACTGACCAAGGCTAGAAAATTTTAAAAAGTGCTTAGTGAGAGCTCTTCAATTACGACATCAGACAACTGAATGATACGCATTCAACGTTGACAGTAACTGTATGCAGGCACAGTAAAACGCCGTGTTCTCAGGGCGCCATCAGACATCGTCATCCGTGTAAGAGATGTCGGGATCAGAGAAGCGCCTTTTGACCTGAATATTGGACTGGCAGTCGGCGGGGTCAATCACAGGGAGACGGGCGGATGTGGGATCCTCGCCAGGGCAGATGTAGAGGGACTGGGTGATGCCTCTGCGCCGTGCTGGATGGTCTCGCCTTCGCAGTTGCGCCAGGGCCTGGGCAGTATAGCGGCAGAGTGTCTGACTGCCCAAACGGGACAGAACCCCTGGGGGCAGCTTCACAGTGCTGGGAATGACAGGATGGCGCCGTTCTAACTGCAGACGGGCCGCATGCGAGGCAGGTGGGGGGCACCAGTGAGCTTCGTCCGCAGGCTTGTACGCACAGGCCGGTGTGTCGTTCTTAATCGCCAGCATCCCTTTACCCACTGCAAGAAAGATCGGTTAGTTGAAAACGACATGTGCTATTCAGTCCTGGATGGTTAACTGACCAGCCGTAATCCTGAACAGGTACGCCTCCAAAAATAACGGCCGCGCCACACGAAGTCCCCACAAAAGCAGCTACAGCATGCAGAATTCCTGTCAGTGGTTCACCCAGCCTCACAGACCCAGCCTCACAGACCCAGCCTCACAGACCCAGCCTCACAGACCCAGCCTCACAGACCCAGCCTCACAGACCGTGCGGACAATCTATATACATCCCAATGGCTGAACGTCCCGCTAGACAGCACTGGCACGCCGCTTAAAAGTGCCACCCGTAGCTTCTGGACACCTGCACCACAGATAAGAGGGGCAAAGCATACAGACAACAATAAGTTGAGAAACAGATATGAAACGGCGACAACTGTACCTTAATACTGACCTTCGGTGTCCAAGCTGCCCGGTCGCTCTTCCAGCAGGCTCTCAGAGCTGACCGAAGCCTCAGAATCCAAGTTCTCCTGGTCGGAGCCAGGCTGCTCCAGCTCAGGCAGTCTGCAGGCCAGCTCCACCCTGTCATGTGGGAAACCAGCTGAGATAACCTCCTCCATAACTTACAGTCACATGTATCCCCAAGCCAACCATGTGAGCCTCTGCTTACTTTTCCTGCTTGATGGATTTAATGCGCTCCATAAGATTCTTCTGTGCCTCTCGGTCTGAATCGGTAGGCAGATTCTCAGGGATCGCCTGCAGATCTGAATGCATTTTCTCATGGACCTTAAAACACACAAACAAAATCACTTAATACAGATCCCATCGCTGAGCCAGACTTGTGCAGAGGTATTTCGTATAGGTAGGGCTGGGCGATGATATATCAATATTGCATGCGCAATAATCACCAGGGCTTCAGAGAGAGGCGCAACATTTGGCCAGGTGCCAGCTTTAAGCCATACTGCTAATCTTCTGACCAAATTATGGGTGTAAATAAATGTCGGTATAGCACCGAAAAACTGGCGCCCGGCCAAAGGCTTCGTCTGCCATCTGAAGCCCTGGTGATTATTGCACATGCGCGATATATCATCGATATATCGCCCAGCCCCACGTATAGGTTAGTGGTGTGTGTGTTAGATGAGTTAAAATCCCATGTACCCTCACAACACTGTCAAGTCACACACAGCAGCTCAAGACCATCTGAAGCCAGGCACACAAACTGAGGAAAAGAAATGCAAGTCCCTTCACCCAAATGACAACATTTTAATAAAGAGTTTAAAGGTTTCATATTTGTTAAAGAAATCCCTAGTACTGAACTCAATCATGCAGAAGAGACTGTCTCAAGGTTATGTTATTTTCAAAGCTTTGTAGCCAAATTATCAGCCTCACTTTCTAAACATGTTAAAATATATCCACAAAAATATGTGCATGTTAGATTTTAGCACTACTTCATAACTGGTTTGACTGATTTGGAAAAAGCTTCGATTCTAATACCAACTTTGTACACACACACATACACACACCTTGGTTATATGTAATACCAACACATGTAATATGTGTACCTTCTACACAAGTGAAGTAGAGGACATTTCACAATGATGCCTAAAAAGCTTTGAAAATGGTTTTGTTTCAATGCAGGAGGTCAGACCCACAAAGGACCAGGCACATTAAACGTTGTCCAGTCTAAAGGCTGAATTACACTTCTGCGTTGAGCCTTGGCTGTCACCTATGCAAGTGACGTACGCTTCCACAAGAATTTGTGCTGCTCTGCAACTATGCCGCCAAAAATGCTAGGTGATGCATAGTTTTGGATGTTGCATTTATTGTCTTCCCCACTGCAATATATTCAATTGTTGAATTACACAATTGTAACGGGAAAATAAACATTTAACAATGTATCCATTTATCGAATCCTTTTACATTTACACTACTCCAAACTTCCCGTAGACAATTTTGGAAAAATGTCGAGCCACTACAAAATCACTCTAAGCATCTTCTAAAATTAGTGTCTGTGCTACTTTTTACTGGTTTTTTTAATCTTGTAAAGTACAAATAAATTGAAATGAAGGTAACAACAGCGCTTTCACCTTGAGTGTTTTGCTATGATGCCAAGGGTGAGAAATTTAATACTCCATCAGCGGTATAAGTACACCCAGGATGTACACTTTCTTCACCCCCATAAAAATCCAATGCTACCATGCGGAAACAATCTCAGTTCTTGTGTTCTGGGTGGCTGCAATGTATAGTCAGATTTCTGGGGAGGCGCACGTCAGGCTACAGCGTCTGACGCCGTACTTACAGCGTCGATTCAGCACAGAAGTATAAATCAGCCTTAAGTATTCAGTCTCACAAATGCAAAATCCCAATGGTCATGCAACACACATTAGTACGAGGCGTAGAACATCTCCGATGGCCATGCGTTTGTGGTTGAGTTTAAGGGGGATTCCTAGACGCCAGTGTAAACCAAGACCACTGTCAATACATACCACCACTCCTTTGTAAGGAGAGGGAAATCTGAGAGGCAAATGCCAGCACTAGAGAGAGAGGACCAAAACAACGTTATAGAACACAGTACCCAACTCAAAAGGCAGTTATTAGCTGGTGGTGCACTGCACATTAACACCTGGTAGTCATGTACCTCTGATGGCACTAAACATCAGGACTATTCTCTGTTCTAGGCCACCACACCATACATCACACTTACTTCTTTAAGGGTGACAGTAATATCTGGTTTAACAAGGGTGTGACAAGCCACTGACTACTCCAAGGCTCCGCACACAAGGCGGATCAGACCGGACGTCGATTACCGTGTTCTGTCTCCGGAGTTGATTGACGGCCAGAGCCTCTGCATACTCCAGCTGCTCGATCTCCTCTATCTTCTCATTGTACCGCTTTGTCTGTTCATTGATCAGCATCTCCACACACCTGAGGCAGAAACGACACCCAGCGTCAATGCTGGCAGGTCAAAGAAACCCACAACGAAATGGAAGCAAGTCAAAGGCGTTAAAACTGACACCGGATCATTCCTTTGATACGCATATACATAACATACAGCGCATATACTGTATAAATGACCATACAGAGCAAATAGGTTGATTATCTGAGACTTAAGGCTGGTGATGTCAAAGCAGACTGAATAGAAAAGAAAAAAAAAAAAAAAAAAAAACTCACATCGTCGTCTTCGCCACGTCCTTCATGCTGGTCAGGGGATCAGCGGAGTCAGGACACCGCAAGATGCAGGGTGCAAAGATAATGGCCAAAGCGTTGGGGGACATACGATTGTGTGCTTCCTCTTTGGCTACTCTGTATGGGGGGGGGGGGTCAAATACAGACCATTCAGCTCCAAGCTTCTTCATGTATTCTCCTGGCAAACAGGAATTTTAACGATATCTCTTCCTACCTCACAAGATGGAAGATAAGTCTTTCCAAAGTGCTGAAGTTTGCATGTGGAACCTGTTCCAGTACTTTGTAAACGGCATGTATTTGTTCAGACTTTTCAGGTAATTCTACAAACAGGAAGGTGATGGTAAACGTTACTGCCACGCAAAGAGTAGGACCCCCCAGCCCCTCCCAAATAAAGCGAAATCCAGTTTCTACTGCAAAATTACACTACCAACTTCAACCTGGAGACATATACAGAGCACATGGACTCACCAACGGCATGAAGGAAGTCACTGTAATGCGTGAAGGTCATCAGGGGCTCTGGAAGCTCACGCAGCCACTGCTTCACCAAGCCCGTCACCGTGTGAATCGGGTAGTCCTCCAGACACACCGCGCCACAGTCTGCAGAGCGGAAACGGCAACCAAGTCACACAGGAGTCTGCAGCCGTGAGCCTCTCCGCAGAGGAAGGCGCCGGGTCGGGCTTCGCTCTGCCACGCCTCACCCGTCTCCAATAGCTGCCGCAGCTCTTTCATGCGGTTGGCGGCGCCCGACTTGCGATATATGCCCTCCGTGTACAGGCCGTTAATCTCCACGTGCTCCAGCAGCATCACCAACACCAGAGGCACCGGGTTCTTGTCATTGATTAGTGAGCTGACATGCACTGCAAAGTTCTGGGATCCGGACTCATCTTCAGACTGCAACAGATGGTGAGAATGTATCCCCAGGTAGAAACAGGATCCAGGCAATGTAGCTTTTAAAAATGTAAGGAACGGTATGTTACTGACATCACCGCGCTCAGGTCTCACCTTCTTGGCACAATATGAAGAGCAGTCCGTGGTGATTTTGCTCAGGCACTTCTTGTGACACACCATTTTGCAAGCTTAAAATACATCAATTAATCGATTAATTATATGACTAAGAGGAAGGCATCTGACACCGAAATGAACCAGCTGTAATAAAACAGAAGGATCTACAAGAACTCACAAGTGCACATGAAGGCGTTCTCCATCCCCCAGATATAGGAGCAGCACTGGTCACACGACTGGATGATGGTCACCTGATACGTGTCAAACATGTGGTCCAGCGGACTCTCCAGCTGGGGAGATTTAAGGTCGCGTCATGTAAACACCTAGCTTCTCCGGCAGCTAACTGGCTCCGAAAATAAATCTTACGCTAAGGGCTATTCGACTCGTACTTACGGCTTTATCCTTCTTCCGCCTCTTCTTTCGAGATTTTGCAGGCTGAAACGTGAATTCGCACAGAGTGACTGCAGTGTTATGATACGGTCGAACAGCCCAACCACGTAGCCGGTGCGGCGGCATGGTGGGCCAGCACCCCACGAGGGATCACGGTTCCCGCGATGTTACGAATTACCTTTGCTGGCTCCTCCTCCTTCTTAATCTCTCCGCGGATGAATATATCCAGAACAGACTGGAATAAGTTGATGACAAGCTGGACCTCGGACTTCTGCTTCTCTCCAGCCAGAGCGATGACCTTATTCTGGTAGCCCGTCATCAGTCCTTTGTACCCTATGTGGGGTTTCTGTCAGACACCGCAGAGAGATGATTATGTGCATCTCGCCACGTCTGCCACTCGAGACTGTGATGGAGTGGACGAAGATGCCGTTACAGATGATCTTCGTACTGCGGGCACCAGTGCAAGCGCACCTACCGAGAGCGTGTACATGCCCTTAATGTTTTCTCTGAACTGCATGGTGGCGGTGATGAAGATCTGTTCCGTTGCCGACAGCTGCTTCCCCCTCGAGCGCAGGTCATTCACCTGCAAGGAGACCGGGATCGCGGCCGGTTATTCTACGGCCGTGCATGATTAGGGTGATTCTTCTCTATTCCGCTAAAATGGGTGTAGCTGTGGAACCTGGTTGCCCAAGAACTCGTCCAGCTGCCGCAGCTCATTGACGTTGTTGATCTTGCGGTCTATAGAGTCGCTCCACTGCTCGGAGACCCTGGTGGCACGACTGATCTTGATGCTGGGGTTCCGGCGCAGCCTGCCGGTGGAAGCTTCGGCGCGATGGTGGGGGTGGTGGGAGCGGGATGGCTGAGACTGGGAGGCGGCTGTGGATGTTCATGAGCACATGGGTCTGACGTACAAGCACTGGCCTGTCCTGCCATCAATGGTCCAAGTGAAGCACTTTCACACAACTGCTCTGTGGAATTCTCCCGTTCATTTTCTACAACCGCACACTTAGTGCCAGCCCGACGAATCAAAGCAGTAAATCGATGCGTGATTATAATCTTCAATCCTAACTAATGTTACCTAACAGAAACTATAAAAGCGCACAGCTCCCTTAGACAGCTACAGTGACTCAGGCAAAGGACAAGGCCCTGTGGTGCGTGATTAAACACCAAAATTATTTACTGATGTAATGCACTTGTAGCCCAGTTATGCATTATTGTCCTGTTTAACCTGCCTAAACGAAATGGTATGCAAGTCTGGTTTTAATAATCAGTTAACACCAAGTTGAGTTTTACCCATATTGCTGCTGAACACTAGGAGGTACAAAAAGCTAAATTAATAAAGCAATTGCTGAACGTGCACACACACACACAAACACACACACACACACACCTTATCCACGCTTTTAAAAATACATACAAGCTGTACATTATATTCAGTAAGGGTTAATGCACATGTCAATATTTCTGCTCCAGTTAGGGGTTAAAATCAATATTTCCACAATATTTGCTAAATATGATATCAAAACTATGTTACCCAGTTCAATTTAATCAGGAAGGAAATTATAGTCGATGTTGCAATTGCTGCTGTTGTTCAGTTTGGTGTTGACTGCAGCTAATGTACTGCCTTGCTGACACCCAATCAGATTAAAGATGCACCTAACAGCCACTAGATGGAAGCATTCAGCCAATGCATAAGGGAGGCGGTCTCAGGTCACAGACAGCCACATTATGCACACGCAGATGCCTGCAATAAGCCGCCAGAGGCCCTCCCCTGTGGTCACCTTCACCTCCCCTCTCAGCAAGGGCCTGCGCTGTAGACGGCTCCTCGTCTGGTGTCTGGACTTCCTTAGGTGGACGCTTCCTCAGGATCTTGCTCAGAAACCCTGATCTGTAGCACAAACACACACACACTCAGCGCATCTCACACATAACTGACAGCTTTATCAGTCCAAGCAGAGGGAAAGTGTTTTCAAGCAAAAGTACACTATTAACTCAGCATACTTACAGATATCAGTACAATTATATACTATATTATTTCCTAATAATGAAGCTTGGATTATAGTTTAAAATAAATATGCAAAAACAAAACAAAATGAAGAGCAAACTGTACCTTTAAAATTCAGACTAATCACTATCAGAACTGCAAAGCTACTCAGAGACCAAAACTGGGCCAAAGGTTTTTGGAAAGAAAGAGAGAAAAAAGAAAAAAATAATCTCCTGCCCCCAAGTCTGAATTTGTCACTATATATGGGGATAGGTAGTTCTGAAACTTCATCAAAACTGGAGGAATATTATCCATGTGGTTCTGTAAGGCATGTCAATGGCAACAAGATTTCAAAACATCCTGGAGCTGGTTTTTCTAAACTGAACAACCGGCTTTCACTCCTCAGCGACATCAATCTCCAAAGTAGACGAGTGTTATTAGCTGACGGTCAGGTTTTTCAGAGTAATGCCTTTCTATAACCATCACATCACTGACCAAAAGGGAACAAAACCTACTTTTCAGGAGTTGGCGGTTGAGGATGGACGTCTTGATTAACCAAGATGTCATTAGATCGCCGCTTCAGGGTGCTGACCGAGTCCGGAGTGCAGGTCTCTGCAATGGACTGAGCCTAAAAGAACAAATCACATTCTGGTAATTTCTAACACGGGGGAGGTAAACCTCATGTGACTTATAAACAAAGAATAAGGAAGACGGCTGGATTAGCCATAATTAGCAGGGGTGTCCATCTTCAAAATAAAAGTACCACTTAGAGCCTGAAGCCCATTAGTTTTCCCATTCCTGCCTCAGTTCAATGACAAACAGCACCCTTCAGCTTTGTGCACACACTGGACGCCACCTTCATTTACAAAAATCCCACAAGGAGACACTGTCACTATCACCACCAGACTGTTGCCTGACTGGTTAGACTGGCACATGTGTCTTCGATCCCCCGCCTTCTCCTTTGTGCAGGGACCTTTTTGTTGCCGTTAAATATTGACCCAAAGTTTAGAGCCACTGTGTTTTGTTGTTTGACAACAGTCAGGAAGTCGTTTTAGTTACTCTGGCGTTACATGAGGCAGAAATGTTCTTACAGCAATCAGTGCGGATATAAGAGGCGACTAAAGAGCTGATAAAGAAGAAAAATGAGCAGAAACAAAGCAGAAGCCCATAACCACAGTGTGTTCGCTGCAGTTTCTCTTTACGATGTAAACTGGCCAGCAGGGTAAAGAGTTCCGGGCTTTGTACACTAATCAGGATAACACTCTGCCGAGACGTTTCACCGCTATTGAAACTGAACTGGGTTTCTGTATATGTAAAAGGAGAGGGTCTGATTTAGTCTTAGTCACCACAGGACAATCGGGCCACTGGTGCAGGGCTGGACTTCCTAGGGGCACATTCCGCTGTCTTGGTCTGTGTGGCAGGAAGCGGCCCTGAGCATTTGCACTTTGGAATCCCGTCTTGCTCCAAGCCCATCTTTGGCGTTTCTCTCCGAGCTGCACCCTAACCCTGGTAAGCTGGGACACTGACACCCAACACAGCTATGTGACAGAAGAGGGAAGATCCAGTGCTCGTGTCCTGCCTGTCCGCAGTCTTATGCGGCTTAGCCTTACGCTTACACTCCCTGACCTACGTCAGCCAGAGAAGCGCAACAAGGACACAGAGAGCCCCGCTGCCCCGGTTTTGGTACCAAAATGTCACGCTCCATTCACAGGCATGCGGACGGTGATCCCAGCCTGACCCACTGACAGAGCTAAGAGCAGAATGAGCAGCCTGGGACTTCTTGCAACTAGGGGAGTTAAAAAGAGTCATTTGCGAGAAAAAAAAAAATGAAATTAAAAGCTGAGGCAGGACTAGAAATAGTTGGAACAGACCTCTTTTGTTGAAGTACTGGGACTGTCAAATCCAGGGGAGACGGCAATATTATCCGATGACGCAGATGTGCGCATATTCCTGAAAGACATGGGGGTGTGGGGCGGGCGGATTTGAATTTGCACTGTCAAATCTTCAGTGTCTTTCGAATTATATTTAAACATTGTACAAACTGGAAACAAAACATTCCATTTTCAGACCTTGAAAGTGAAAAATGGTGTAAGAAAAAAAAACTTGCTATATAACGTGGTATGGATGTTAAACTGAAGATGAATAAAGCAGGATAAACAGCAAGACTAGGGGCGCTTTTCCACCGCATAAAGTATGGTACTTTCGGTACGGTACTTTCGCTTTTCCATTGACTTCCGGTCGAATACCAGTACCGAAAGTTAAAGTACCAAAAGTGCCAAACCAGTTGGGGTACTTCTTTGGTACTTCGGTACTTTGGAGTGGGACTTGCAAACGTATTTGCTGTCGATTGGTTATGCAAATAGCCTGCCGCTGAAACAAAATACAACCGCCATCTTTTGAAACACACAGCGAACAGCGAGAAACAAAATAAGCAGTAGAAACAAAAATATAAAAAAGTAAAACGGAAGGATGGACAAACGAGGAAACACAGGCTTTAAATCGCCATATGGTCGGATGAACAGATCCAGTGGGATATGGATGGCACGACTCAAAATAAAAAAGTTTTTGCCGTTCCGGGCAATTCAGTTTTTTGTTTCCCCTGTCGCGCGCTGATTTGTACACGGTTTCGCTGTTGTTTTCATGTCTTTTCACGAAGCTCTTGAGGTAAACAACCCATATATTAATTTTAAAACATCACATGGCTTTTCGATGTTTCTTGTTTTTACAGATAATAAATGATTACTTAATTCGCTGGACAGAGATATTTCTTGATGAAAACGGTATAGTATTGCTTATAAGACTATATTATGCGTGA
>JAODLC010000036.1:1972279-1987611 GCA_026781145.1 Hippopotamyrus pictus | reverse complement strand
GGGGGGCCTTACACAAGGCCCAGGCCCCAAACTTAGATAAAAATGCAAACATTAAGACATTAAGAAATTATTTTGATTACTGTACAAAATCAGTGCATCACTAGATCTTTTTGTGAGGCCACTTACCTACAAGTCTTATTTGTTACTATGTATTATAAAAATCAGACCTATGAGCAAAAGGGCTACAGACTGTCCTTCTAGAGAGCACCTCAAAAGACGACAACCACATCACAGAAGGACTGGGCCCATGACTGCTATCTGGTCACACTTTCCAGCTTTAGAGTCCTGCTTTGCAGTCTCACCGGTATATCTTCTCAGTGGAGGTGTTGGCTCTCTGTAGCTCCATCAGTGGAGAGCGAGAGCTGCCTCTGATCACACCTGCAGGTCACAGACAGCATCTGTTTCAGAGTCACGTAATCATCCCCAAAATCCATTAAGAACAGTCTACTGAACTGACACAGTAAACTGCAGATTTTTGACCAGTGCTGGTGTTTCGTATTTGGTACCTGCAGTCTTAACCGCCCAGCGACGGGCCGCTTCATTGAAGGCAGCCATGGCACGGATGGTAGCACGAAGGATGCCCCAGCGGAACATGGCCACCGGGTCCATGCCGATCAGCTGCCGCAGGTATGCCCGGTCACTGCTGCGCAGGAGTGCCACGATGTCGGGCCGCATGTGGTCGGTATTCTTCTCCCGGAAATCCTTTTATTTTCAAATAGCAAGGTTAAGTTCACGCTTTGCTTTCCCGGAGGTGCTTTCAGACTGCGGACAGTCGTCTACGTGGCACCTTGTGTTCATACTGTATTTGGCAGCGGATGCAGATGGTCGCGGTCACTGCCGCATACAGAACATTGGAGGACAGAAGTATTGCAGCAAAATAAATACGAGCCGTGTAGTGAAACAGATAACTTTAAAACTCTTCATAAAACTTTATTAGTTAAGGCTTGGGCGGTATTACAGTAATAAAGCATACCACAGTATTTTTAAATCCTTACAACAAAATTAGCCGAGACCTTTAACCGTCCTCATATAGCTGCTCACCATAACTACTACGACAGTTATTCATCTTCTACTCTTTTATCATTGACTGCTGATCTGTGAAAGTCAGCGCTGGCACCTACTGCCCCCTACAGGTGTGGTTGATGCGCATGGACGTGCACGGTTTCCATTAGACATAAAAATCTGGGCTACACGCTCAACGACCGCAGCCGTCCGCAATCAGCCCCTGATGACCAAGTTCACGTCACTCGCCCCCGTTCGCAACCGAAAGTACTGAAATTTTAGCACATCCTTAAAACACGCTTTCGCTTTTTCCATTAGTTAGAGCTCGCCATCTCACCTTGATGTGATACTTCACGTGTCCGGCAAAGTGCTGTATGACAAATGCAGGCTCCATGACTGGTGTTGGTACGAAGTACTTGTTACTGAGATGCTGCTGCTTGAACTTGGCCAGCAGAGTTTCGTCCGTGGCGCGAGGGAAGCTGAAACCGACAGACAGGGAGAGAGAAGCACGATGGAAAAATCTCACCTGCAACCGAGTGGAGCCGCAAGTGCCAGTCTGAAATGTGAACTTACTTGCTCTCCTCATCCAACAGATAGAAAAGCCCTGTTGGCTTTTTACTTATCAGCTGTATGCAGCCCACATTGTCTGTGTAATCAATGTTATGCCAGGTGATTCCCTCTGCCTGGTACTCTTCCTGCAAGAGAAACCCACAACTGCTGGACAGCTCCTCAAAATACCAAGCATAAAAAGTGTGCATCTGTGGATCTAGGTTAACATCTTCCACGGTCGTATTTCGACAGTTCGGCATCATGAAAAGAAACCCACCTGCTCAAGTTTGAAGATGTGTTGGTTGAAGTAATACTGAAGCTGCTCATTGGCATAGTTGATGCAGAACTGTTCAAAACTGTTGGTCTTAAAGTCTTCAAATCCAAATATATCAAGGACGCCTATTGACAAACACTAAACAACAAGAACAATCAACTAGTTAGAAGGTGAGAATTACACACTTTTTCACATTTTATCACCACTGACTGATTCAGCTCCTGATGCTACGAGACCGGAGAGAGGTTACTGGGTAATCAGCTCTGGAAAAGGATTCCATAACTGAATTAACAGCATCCCACCTTGACAGATTCCTCCATGTCTTTCTTGTTCAGCAGCGCATGGTTAATTCTGAGGACGATCCAGTCAAAGAGGGCACTGTACAGAGACTTGGCCATGGAGTCCCGAGCTGTAATAGCCTTGGGAAGCATCAGGAAAAGGACAGTTAGCTCAGTGGTTAACAGGGGAGCAACATTCTCACTATGACTAGATACACCTTTGTTGACACATACTTCACAATGGCTGTAGGGCAAGATCAGCTTGTCATTTACAGTCACTGTTTTCCTCTTCGTTAATGCTTCCACTAATTCTTCCTCTTTAACCTGTGAAAGACCAATATCAAATATACAACATTCAAAACTGTATTGGGTAACGCGATCCACACAAATGACCCTGTACCTGATAAAATATGGTAAAATCTTAGTTGCCAACTACTGAACATTCAACTTAGTCAAACACTGAAACATCTAGTGATCTACCTTGAGGAGGTCCGAAAGCGTGGCAAGAACCTCGGGAGGTCCCACATCCAGGCCCTCCTCCCTGCCTGTTGACTTCAGCTTGTATGTCACGTTCCCCAGGTATAGTATTGCTGACAGTACTGAGAAAATCCTGTGGAGTACACTACTGTTAGACACTAACAATATGGTGGGTATGTAACTCTGAAGAGCTTAAGTCCACAATCAGTCAATCTTTATTTACATAGCACCATTTTAACTACAGGGTTTACAAAGTGCTTTAGAGACATTTAAAAGAAAGGAATAAAAAATAAAAATACAAAATCAGTTTTTTGTTTTTAAATAAAATAATATAAAAACAACAACAACAACAACGTTGGACTTTAACCATGTTCTCGGTAGGGGACTTTAGACCACGTGCACTGCTTTCTGTAGGGGACCACCCTCTCTAGTCCTCATACAATGGGACACAAACCCCTGCCACACTGGGACCCAAACCCCTGAGTATTTGGGGGGCCACCCCTCTCAGTCAATGAAGAAGGGAGGCGAACCCTCCTACTCATGATACAGATCACTAGCCCCTACCTCATCAGGGACACTAACCTCTATCCCCTATAAATAAAATAACAGATTATTGTACAGTATTATAAGCAATGTGGAAAAAGTAAGTTTTCAGACTAGCTTTGAAAATACTCAGACCTCAAAGACTGATGTACCTCAAAGGTATAACAAGAAATTCATTACATTTATCAAACAAACGCATTTACCTGAGGGTTTAAACACCATTACAGAAATGCAGTGTGGATGCTGGGTTGGATGAGATGTTTCATTTACATTATACTACATTTATTTAGGACTCTTTTTTTGTTATCCAAAAGTAACATGCTAGTAAGGAATGGAAAGCAGGTCAGACAATGTCCCTGGAGCAAATGTGGTTAAGGGCCCCACTATGAAATCACTTTGCCGACCACAGGATTTGTACTGATGACCTTCTGATCACGGACACAGAGTCAAAACCGGCAGTCACACTCCACCCTTATTTCAATAAGAAACAGGAAACTGACTAACAGGATACATATATATATATACACACACACACACACACACACACACACACACACACACACACAGTTAGCTCATTAGCGTTCTCAAAATCCATCTGATGTGAAAATGACGCGACACGGTGGCCCAGCGACCAGAGTACTCACTGCTTCTTGGTAGCAGGCAGGAAGCCCACCATCTCCATGGCCTGCTGCAGCCGCTCAAAGTCATGCCCCAGGTCCTCCTCATCCTCGATCTTAAAGTTTTGCTGCATGCGGAGGCAGGGAGGAAACGAAAGAAGCTGCCGTCACCAAGTGCTTTGTGTTTTAATGCGGTGATGTCATCTTCTTGAAAATGTGGCTGCGTACCTGTTTGAGGTAGAAGTATTCTTCAGGCTGCAGAAGTCTGAACTCTTTTCGCTCCTCTTCCGATGCTCCAATCAGCAGGTAGTAAAACACGTGATAGTTCCTTTAGTGGAGAGACAAGAGGTTTGTTTTTTTTTTGTTGTTTGTTTTGTGGTTTTCCTGCACTTAGAGATGTGCATCATTTAATCAATAATTGATTTAATCAATATTATCGCCATTCCATGACTTGTAGTGTGTAACAAAACAAAAATGCATGTCATAGCAGCAGGTGTGGCAGATGCTGCAGACACTCAAAGACCTGGAAGTGATGATGTTAGAGCAGAAATCAAAAAAGAAGTGAGACTCATGAGATGCTTTCCCACCAAAGTTCAGAAAGCGGGTTCCAAGTTCCTTGACACTTGTTTGTGTCACTTTCTAACCGCAAGGCAGAAACTAAATAAGCGTGGGAGACGCAAAAAGCTCATGGGGATCAACTTCACACACAATTCCATGCAAAACTATATTGCCATCCCAAAAAAATGGAGGATGTACAAGTCATTTTGTTAGTTATTTGGGGGATCGTTTGCATGGTCTGAAAATGGACAAATGATAAATTTTTTATAGGGCCAGCAACATCTGAAATATAGTATTCAATCTGACCAACAGCTCAATCTTTTGTTTTCCCCCGAATAAAAAACAATGCAACGTTACACCACTAATAAGAGATTGCATGTTCCACCGCTGGCACTGACGATATTGTACAGAAGTATGTTGGTTATCAATCGCATTTTCTGATGCATGTACTTCTGGGTAACTTCCAAGTTAGTGTCGGTGCTTGCCATTAACCAAACAGCAAGCTATCGCTCTAAGTGTCAACCAATCAAACTATCGCTCTAAGTGTCTCCCCAGTAATACTTGGTCAAGAGAAAAGTACCTACTCCAGATTAGGGACTAAAAAAGGTTCACTGCCACCGAGGACCTATAATAGGGCTGAATTTGCGCAGTAGGAACCTGACAGAAGTTCCCGGTTCCTGAAAAAGGTTCTTGTGGTGGGAAAGTCTGTTCACTCACTGACTGGTGTATACCCGTGTTATGGGACACTAGCTCTACATGCATCAATGAACAGTTTACAGTAGTAGTTTTAGTATTCACCATATTTAAAAACCACACAAGCTAAATCTCTACAGCAGAGAGATTAATTAGCAGCTGATATGGATAATATTACAGGAAAAACCTACACTGCAGACATTACATAACAGACTGGGGGCTCCGACAGTAGCCAACAGGCTTCATGAACTTGGTTTCATATCCCTATAATGCAACAGAAAGCTGTGAATAAGAGCAGCATGCCTTTATGAGACGTCAAACGGCTGGGGGAGGGGGTACACATATCCCTGAGCTTTTCCCCCCTTTACCTTTCATTTTTCTCTCTGGAGACGAGACGAGACTTCTCCAGAAGGTACTTTTCAACAACAGCTCTGGAAAAGGATATAAAGAAAAAGTAAAAATCAGTGCCTGATCTGATGGCAAAGGGTTGGTCAAAATAATTTCTGGAGGTTATGTTTAGAAATATGTTAGTACTCCTACAACATTAACAAAACACATGTCTAAGCCTGTCAAATGTTCAAATGTTTCTTCACTTTGATGCAATAAGCGACTGCCAGCCTGTACTACAGAATTATTAAAGTTCACAGTGAACATGAGTGGTGTGGTAGTCATATCTGAACAAGTCCCTGTGATGAACCCCATTAGGCCATTAACTCCATTCAACTCCACTCCATTAATGAACTACATTCATTCTTGGTTTAGCTTTCTCAGTTATAAAAGAGTCCCAGAGTCTTCTGTTCCCATGTGTAGCTGGTCTCACTCACTGGCCGGCTTGTAGGACGTGCCGCTCTTTATTACAGAGATGTAGAAAGGATACGATTTCCAGTGTTGATCAATGTGTTGACCACGAGTGCCTTTACTGACCCTGCCCGGCTTCGGGCACAATGATTAAATATTTGCCCAATTACATATTAGTTAGTGTTGTGTCATTCTGAATAACAGTCAAGATCATGCATTCAGAAAGAGTGATTATATGCCAGATTACAAAGAACATAAATGGAAATGGAGCGGAGATGTGAGCTGCAGAGAGGAGATGGCGTTAACAGACCACTCACCCCCTTACTATACCGCTCTCCAGATAGTTAACTTGGATGAACTTCCCAAAGCGGCTGGAGTTGTTGTTGTGGGCAGTCTTCGCGTTGCCAAATGCCTGCAAAAATGAAGCAAAATAAAACGATACCAAGCGGTATTACTTACGACGGGCCATTTTAGCATTTTGGTTTATTTAATTAAAGATGATATGAAGAACAAAAACAAAGCAGAAGTTAGAGTCGAGACTGCAAAGCCACATCAGCTGCATGGTTTCCTTTTAGCAAACAGCATTTCAAAAAGTCGGTTTTAAAAAGGCCAGCATGAAAAACTGACGCGGAACAGAAACCATAACTCGCAGCACTTCACCCATATAAAACACAACAACCCAATCTACCAGTATCACCACCATTATACCATTATCGCCACCATCATCATCTGGACAATTCATATCATGTTTAATACAAAGAGAACGCAAAACAAACAAACGGAACAAAATCAAAACTTAACAGTTCAACAGTACAACAGAAAATGAAGTTAAAACGACACACTTAAGCAACAAGACAATACTGCTGTTGTATTAGACAAGAACAACAAGCAGAAGAGGAGTGCTCTGTATGCACCATGATTAATAACCTTCTGGCACTGCATTCTCTAGACTAAGGAACCCTTGGCTTGGGGCAGATTAAAGTGGCTGCCATACATTTGAATGGGGAGCAGTGTTGCATACAGACAGACAGTGAAGCCATTTCACACAGGCAGACGATGCAGTCCATGGGGGAGAGGAGAGGGGCAGAAAACAGGGCCCACATTGTGTCAGTGGGAATCTCAGCTTGCAGAAGTACTGCATGAGGCAATTACTGCAGGCTACCTCAACAGCACCTCCAGATCAGTGTCTACCATTTACCTATTCATATTAGTTATTGCAGTGTTTATGTCTAAAGCTCACAGACAGGCTCCTTTGTTAGTACAGCTAGAACAGAATTTCTAAATATTCCTAATTGAAGTTTTACCTTTAATTCTCCTTCACTGCAATATTACCGGACGAATTCGGCTTAAGATTTTCATTGCTTTTAGCTCTCCGTACTTAACGGTGCATTTGCCAGATGCGATAAACTGATACTTTCTCATAAAATTTCAACAAACTCAAGTATGACCAAGATTTTCCCCTCCAAACTGCTCAAAGACCATACTGTGCCTTGATACTGATACCATGTGGGAAAAACTCAACTTAAAATCTGACTTTAAAAACTGTGCAACAAAAAATTAAGCGGCATGCCATAATTAATTGCGCCACTCAACAAAATGCAGTTAGGAGAACATGAATAGGGAAGACGGGCAGCTCTCTGCATCCTAAGGAGCGGTTGCCAAGCCAGCAGCTCAGAGGGCCCAGAAACACGCTGGGCAGAGCAAGTCTGAGGACAGGGCTCCCTTGTGGGCTGCGAGAGGGACTCTGCCTGCCTGGAAGGCTGCTGCTGTGAAAGGCATCTGAAGCCGGTACACCTAACACAATGCAAGCCTGGATACATCAGGCAATAGCAAATCCCTGTTCTACGTCAGAGGCCTTCAAACCCAGTGGACATCTGTTGCACACTATCTAGCGTGACCTAAATTCTCAGCATTTGAGAATAATTCATATCCAAAGACCCCTAACAAAGACTTTTGGTTTTACACATCCTCTTAAGAGCCAACATGAGAAGCTCAGTATTAATTTGCCTCTGGAGTACTTCTAGAGCAAAAACACTGGCGAAACAAGGCCGGTAAGGCAGGAAAATAAATGCCATCAATTCAGATTCTCTGTCTTTCTGATCTTTCCTTAGCCTGCTTGTAAAAACTAGAAAATGTTAGAAGCAAAATTGGATAGAATGACAACTGTAAAAAAATTAAAAATGACCTTGTGCTGCCAGAATCGCATATGCATAATTTTAAAGTTCTACCACATACAAACATGCCAGTTTAACATTGCCTATATTATAACCAAGACAAATGTCATGTGTTTGGATGGAGTACAAAATTTTTCCATGATCTAATATGGGGCAATTCCAGCATTATGGCTGTGACATTTAGACTCAAACTGGCAAACAAAACGCCTCAGATAAAGGACAAGCTTAGTATAAATGAGTCAATTTGCAGAAATCACTCTATGTAACCTATTAATATATTAATGTTGAAGTTAGAATAGAATTTTATCCATGTCATGGATGCAACATCAAATGGCTCGTCGTGAAAGGAAAAAAAAAAAAAAAAATCATATATATATACACACATACATACACACACACACACACACATATATATACATATATACATATATATATACACATACATACATACTGAGCTGCAATATATCAATGACGCAACCATTCTAAGCCAGTCAGAGAACGAGTGTATTAGGCTATTACTATGATTAGTTTTGCTTTTTTCTGCTAGGTTTAATGACTACAGGAACTACCCTTTGATGGAAGAAAATCATAACCTGAAGATCTGAGTTAACAAAACCTCATTGTTCAGAGTAGCATGCATGTTCAGCTCCAGATGTACTCTTACTAGCAAGAACAAGACAATGGTGAACGTTAAAGGCAGCTATGTTTAGCCATTATGAATTCCTCACAATCGTGTTCCTACTGTGGTGCCCTTTGTTTCACTCTTAACCAGCAAAGCTAGAGTCAATTTATCAAGTATAGAGGAGACTGGGAAGTTTTTCCTAAATATTTAAAATGACAGGAAAAAAGCCAGATATCTAAAGCCACATTTTTATTGACGAGACGAGAGGTATGCCTCAGTGTTTATGATTTAGGTAAACTGATAACGATTAATCCAAAATTAGTTTATATGGTAAAATGATTCCTTGCATGCAAGGATCCATGCGTGTGTGATCTACAGTTGAGATGCTTTTCATTAAGGTTAAGGATATTTCTAAGAGCTCTTCAAAACACCATGTGCTATTTGTTCAAACTATACAGAAAAAAAAAATCAACATAGTGCAAGTTTATTAACTAAGGTCATTAACTAAATGCCATACATTTTTCTTTAAGATTTTGTTGATTATGTGGCATTCAAATATGCAAACTTCTGAAATGACGATATCTGGCAGCAAAAAAGTATGTCCAGTATAAATAAATAAAGTTAAAATTTCCCAAATACATGGACTTGTTTAAAAACGTGAGCAAGACGTCTCTGGCTCGTTGCTCGGAAATATACATCTGTCCACCCTAACTTTTCATGCAACATGTAATGTAATATATGTAATGTAAATTTTGGTGTGTGATGTGTGGCTCATTTCACAGGAAACCAAGCATAAATTCTTCCAGAAAATGAATTTCAAGCACAATTATTGATCATCTTTCAAAACGACAGTGGGGGGGGGGGGGGGAGTATGAAACTATGGAGCTGCACACTGATCCGTTATGCCCATAAAAATATCCCATGATATTTTGAAATTCCACATTTTTTCAAAGCACAGCCCACTCTAAACCGATTATACCGCGCTCACAGAAAGTCTTGGGATGCTTGCTTAATTCAGTAAAAATAAAGCAAATCTATTGGTTTTATAACAAAAATCAGGACTTAATTTGTAAGTAAAACATTAATTTCAAGTAGTGATACACTGAAACCCAAATTATAGTTCAAAAGAAGTGATCAGAGTTAAAATGTTCATTGGGTGCTTTTTAATTTGTAAAACATTTGCAATAACAAAAACACCAAACATTTGTATTGACTACCGCTTTGGTAGCCAGTGACTAATTGAAATTAATAGCAACATGGAAAGAACAGAATTGAACAGACTCAGTGAAGAAAAAAATATGACACTCAAAAGAAAATGTGTGTGTGGATATGTGCAGATGTGTTACACACTGCTTGTCAATGGACTTTTGTTATGAAACCCATAAACTTGCAATTCTTAAAGAAATAAGCAAACATCCCAAGACTTAGTGAACACTAACAAAAGCTATATAAAAAAACCAACCTAAGCCAGAGCAGACTTTATATTTCTCTCTTTTTTTTTTTTTTTAAACAAAGTAACAGTTACCTGAGATGCCGTGTGCAGTAACTCGTTTTCATTCCATTAATATTTAACATCACCATCCATTCCAAGGACAGCGTATCACAGAGCTTCATCTAACGAGCCCCCAGTATAGGCCTTTGAGCACAGAAGTACATCAACTACAACCATCCAACAATCAATCATTACAAAACGGATGGTCAGCTGCTTAAGTCGGAGAGTGACCTCAGTGGAAAACATCGAAAGACATGAGAAAAGCTACACTGTCCTGCCTGAAGAATGACAGTCAGAAAGAGAAAGTTCTCACCTTGTAGCTGCAGCAGAAGGCAAATAACGCTTCTATAAAACGCTAAGCTTGCCAAATACAAGACCTCGCTTTTTAGCTTTTGTACTTTGTGATTTTTATTGCGCAATAAATATTTTTGAGCCTATTTACTTTGTGTTGGAGCATTACATTAGATGAACTAAGGTCACCATTTTAGAAACAGTGCTATATTGTTAGTACAGTTAGAACATTAAAAAATTTCGCCAACATTTAATACAGCCATGCAAAATAAAGACAAGGTCTTCATAAGAAAACGGACGGCCCCCAAAATGGACAAGAATAATCACGATGCCTATATTCTTCCTCTAGATTTGCAGATAAACAATGTCCCCCCTCAACACCCTGAAAATGGATAATCTAATGTAGTAAACACATCCTGTGTAAAAAAAAAAAAAAAAACACACACACACACACACAATCCCTGAGGGAGAATTCAGACAGGAAATCCTGTCTGCATGACTGCACTGGGGATCAGTGTCCATAGTTGAAATGGCACAGGTGCTGTGTAGGTGTGGGATACATACGTCACGTTTTCCTCCCTATGATCACAGAGAAGGAAAGGAAGCTGGAGGAAAAACAAAACCAGCAATGCACCACATCCAACAGTACCTGTCTAACCACCCTGCAGGAGAGACGCAAGAAAAAGTAAATTGCAACTGCACTTCACTTACTGTCCACTGTTACTACCGCATTGTGCATCCATTTCAGCATTGTTCATTTTGCAACTATAAATTTCAACTTTGTCACTGTGAACTTAGTGCAACAACTGACCCGTGCAATATAAAAATCATGTGCAATACCAGCCATCATGGTTTATGTCCCTCCGCTGTTACAAATTGGAATTGTGTGATGTCTATCATTGTTTGTATTGTATTTTTTTGGATTCTGTTACTGCATTTTGTAGCGTCTTATGTTGGGGAAAATCCTGCCAACTGCCTTGTGCAACTGCACAAATCATACAGAAGTTTACATCTCTTCACTATTATCTCTGCTATCTCTATTTATTTACTGCCTGTTTGCACCTTACACGCCCTGTTACTGTTATGTTAAGTGTACTATGTTACTATATGTTACTATATGTTGCACCGGGGCCATGGAGAAACGTTGTTTCATCACTCTTTGTACATGTATGAAGCTGCTGATGACAAAGTAACCTTGAAAAGTGACTCTGCCCATTAGGTGGCAGCACTTAGCATGGTTCTCATGACCGCAGATTTCCACGCATCAGATAGCTGCTTATCCAGGTCAGGGCTGTGTGGGGACCTGGGGTGGCTCTCAGGTGGCACAGGGCAAAATGCTGGGGTGCAGAGCAGACAGGATGCCTCTCCCACCACAGAGTGCATACAGCCATATGCTGACAGTCATGCTCTAAGGCCAAATTAAAAAACATCAGTCTTTTTAAACATCAGGGGAAAGCAGCACAGTAAAGGGAGAATATACCAACTCCACCAAGGATACAGGCCTCCCATCTTGGAGGTGTGAGGCGACAGTGCTGTCAGCTAAGCTACCATGCTGCCCCCACAGATTTTATAAAGTGGAAATTGCCAGGTTAGCTAACAGCACCTGTTCTACCATTGTATCCACAAACTGTGTAACTCACCTAAATGACTTATTATCCAGTACTACAACACAATAAAAATTATGACATTAATACATGCTTTAACTAGGGATGGACCGATCCACATTTTTTCAGTTCCGATCCGATTCAAAATAAGAGCTTTTTAGAGACTGCCAATAACTAAATAAGTATATGACGTGGATCGGTCACGCATGGCCCCATACCCGATCCATCAAATAAGTCTGGATCGGTACCGATACCGATCCGAATATTGGATCGGTGTATCTCTAGCTTTAACACAAGATAACAAAAGCGACACATGCCCCATTAATGTCTTGTTAAAACTATGCAATTACTCCAAAACTTTGAGGCACCCAAATATGAAGTATCCCGGCATTATTGTGAAACAGGAAGCCGAGGGCGGTGGTTAATTAAAAAAATAAAACGGGTAAAACTTGTCATTGACAATGTAATTGTATGTTAACACTGTTACATTTTGTGGATCGGTAGTCTGGTTTCAGGTCTTATATAAACCGTGGTTACGATGTGTTTCTTGCCAGCACCCTGACATGTGTTGAGTGAAAAACACGAAGCGTGGATGAAAAAGGCCCATCAGAATCAGGCAGTGCTTCAGCAGCAAGCAAGAGTAAAGCACGACAGAACAATCACCTTCTCAGGGCAGTGAGGACTGGGGGGCAGGAGACGGTAATGAGCACTAAACTGAAAACAGAGCACAGGGGCAAATGGCCTCATCAGGACTCGAAGGCAGCGACAGCTGTCACTATCAAGCAGCGAGCGAATCAATGTAGTGTGATTCAACAAAAGCACTACTGTATATATGTTAGGAAAGGTTAATTCTGAGTGAGGTTGCATAATAAAATTCTGTGAAATGGGTTTAAAAAAAAAAGTTTAAAGAAAGGGCAACTTTCGGAGAGGTCATCTCAGTCACTTTTTGCTCTGCGATTCTCCATAAATGGTAGATGCTTCACTGTCTGCGTAATGATGAAATGAGTCAGAGGGTCAGGCAGACTTCACACACAGGTCCATGATTGAGTCTTTCATGCTCTGGTAAAATGTGTATCCATCCATCCATCCATCCATACATACATACATATTTGCAAACACTGCAGACAGATGTTCAGACTCAGGCTAGCATAAGCTTTCAGGCCGCTACCTAAGCATTTTTCATTATCTAAAAGGCCACAATAACGATATTAGGACCATTACTCGATGAGGAAGGATGGGAGTCCCCTTCCTCAAACTTCCATTGACTATCCACCAGACAGCCAAGATCCAAGCAGCAGTGCACAGGGAGCAATCTTACACGGGACTTCAGGAGAGCCATATGGGGGAGGCAGACCCAAGCAGCTACCTACCAACAAACCTTATTGCAACACCACAAAACTTCCTTTTTTAAGGTGTGAGAACACTGACAAACAGGCCAGACTGCTGTCTCTAGTGCAATGAGATTAGACAGATATTGCATAATGTGGCATGTCGAATCAAATACAGGCTGCCTGCATCAGTTTCACAGCCTACTTTCACAGACCACAAGCAAACATAGCTATTGCTAATGATAACTGAAGGTGGCACACAAAAATACACTTTATAATTTTTCCAAGACAAAATCTAGAAAGGTATGCCTACCTTTAATGATGGAATATTATATTGTACAGGTACCTGACCCTTTTCTCAAAAGCAATTTATAGTACAGCGGTTACAATCTGAGCATACTTCCTGGGTTTTGAACTCACAACCATTGCATTGTTAGCACAATGCTCTACTAGTTGAGCTACAGGCGCTGAATCAGTGCCTAGTCTATTCTAAATGGCATGTGGTTTTCTTGGAAAACTGAACCCGGTTCGGGTTTTAGTCAAAGATAGATGGTTTGCTAATAGAGGGATTTTTCCACGCCAAACTGATCAACAAAGTCACTCACAGATGGCTGAATTTATAGACCTCAATATCAAGACTTGGGATACATTTTTGAAACGCTTCCATAACTGATTAGATACTGGCTACCTCAAACAGCCAAGGATGTTGCATACTTTATATCCTAATAAACAATAATTTAGAGGCAGCATTTTAAAATTAAAGAACTTGTAACACTCATTTGCTTCTCATTCACAAACTGTCAAACAGGAAATGTGTACCTCAAGCAGATCAAAGCCACTGATTTGAAAAACCATTGTAAGGTGGAGACATGAAAAGCATTTACACTGGATGGTTTTGCACACTAATGCATGGCATCCACATGCAAAATCGTGGTTTGCTGAACACGCTGCAAAAATACAGGGACTCCAGAAGGAGCCTGAGTCCTGCCCAATATTCTTTAACATGTCACACAGGTCAGAGATCCATCTACAAACTGATGGTCACACCACAGCGACCAGTTTCAATGCATGCAGCTTGGTTGTGGTGAAAGGAGGGTTGGAAAAGTTCTTTGGCTGAATCAGAGATGATGCAGAGGGACTCCCAGGTCCTCCAAAGGTTCACAGGCTAATCCATCAGAGACCGGAAGTTCTTATTTGTTAATGTCTCATAAAAGGCCACATGACACACCAATGGGGAAGATCCTTATTCTTCAGACAAAAATGTTCGACAAGCAATTCAAAGATGTGAAAAGTTTGTTCCAACAGCAGTACTCCTCTCAAGACCAGCCAACTTGTTTTCATTAACCATGAGCCAAGCATTCCCATTATACTCAAATTACGTGGAGGTTTAAACTGGCACAGATGTTGGCATATCCAGGAACCACTCAGAATGCCGGGAGACAGTATAAGGCAGAGGTACTCCAGTCCAGATTTGGGTCAATACACGATTAGATCCGGAACAAGCGATCAATTCCCCCCGGCTGGTGAAATCTACAGAGGACCCGCCGCACATGGAAAATGTTATTGCGGAGGACCCCCCCCCCCAGTCAGGAAAATCTACCCCCATAAAATTTTATCAGGTCTGCGTCGCTGACGGAATTTGGACTGTGGGGTAAAGTAACAGACTACCCCTGGTACAGAGATTGCCCTCCCAAAACTGCATGAGAAAGACTCCGTTCGCAAAAATAATTACCAGTGAAACCACAGTGGAAGAATGTGTAATGCAGTAGCAGCAGATGGATCACACGTTAATCAGGGTAAACGCTGATAGGCTGAAGAACACTGAGAATAGAAGGATCTGCAGGATTACTTTCAACAAATAAACGGTGCTGCTTTTGGAGGTATTGCATAAATTGCAGAAAGGCTCATGGAATTACAATGGTCTTTGATAAAGAGCAATAACAGTACTGCTTCTGCTAGGAAAAAATAAAGGGGGGGGGGGGGCAAACGCAACGGTCAGCTGAGGAAGAGGGAAACTGCAGATAATGGGTTC
>JAODLC010000036.1:1956798-1970398 GCA_026781145.1 Hippopotamyrus pictus | reverse complement strand
GGAATATCGGATTTTAAAACCAACAAATATTTGTATCGGTATCGGCCTTCAAAATCCTTTATCGGTCGGGCTCTATTTGAAGCTCTATTTTAAGTTACAGAACACATATCTAAATGGAAGAATGATAAACTAAAAACACGGGTACTTTTTAGGCACTGTATCAGCTGTGCTGAAAAGACCAAGATCTTTATACCCATACAAGGATCTGTGCAAACTGCCTCCAAAACTGTCAAATACTGTTACCTGGCAAACTCAGCATTCATTAGACTGCAGTGACAGCTAACAGAACCATTCCAAAAGCTACGTTGACAATGACACAACCACAAAATGCCTCTCTGGGGGAGTCCAGTTATAAAGTGCAAGGGAAACTGAAATCCATTCAGTGTAGATGGGAGACAGACAACACCTGTATACAAATCCACTTCTGTATATCTAGGTGCACAAGCGGATACCAAGTGACTCATTAAAATATAGATCTCTCTCCAATTCTTACAGGTTTACATGGCATGTTTTTAAAATGATCAGTTTCAGAAATCCAGCATTTAAGCACTGTAAACATTATAAATTTAGCTTTCACCGAATGTTCACGCCAGTGTGCCATCCCCTGTTGTAACGGCTAGATAAGAACTGGTGGACATCTTTGCTTAAAAAAACCTCAGAAAATATGCCGCAAGGCAGTGTTTCCCAACCCAGTCCTCGGTTAGATTCAGACCCAGACAGTCAAATCAGGAACACCAAATACCTGGTTGCAAAACAAAAACGTGGACTGACCGGGGTTCCCCGAGGACTGGGTTGGGAAACACTGCTGTAAGGCATATATCTGAGCTAAAAACCACCACTGCAAACTCCATGCATCAACACCTTCTTATCATTAATACTTAAATACTAGGGCTGTAAATAGTTGGCCCCATGGGGATTCAATTAAATCTTTAATTTCTTTCACAATTCGATTTGATTAAATTGATAAGCAAAATTCAAATATTTCTAACTTTTATAACTTTTCAAATATTACTATGGGAAATTAACTATGCACACCTTTATTTTATCCCAAAAAAGCGACTGAGATTTGTAGGTCAACGTATTAAATCCCCACCTTAATAAAATTGATCCATCACAATGCATCTTTACACCACTATTAAATATTAGTACAATGTGGGAACCAAACATTGTTGCTTCTGCATAAAATTTCAGGAATGCCTCCAAATTCTCAGCATGACTAACAGCAACAGAGACATTACCTAAGACAGGAGATTGACCAATAGTCATCTTCAGCTTTCTAATGAATGAAGCAAAGGCAGCATGTTGCTCAGTGAATTACCCGGATCTGTGTATCTTCGGAAGGTCATGGGTTCAAACCCCCCAGCTGGCAGAGTAATCATATTGCCAAATGCTCCAAGAATCATAATGACCCTGATCTCTACTGCTCACCTGTATGTTGCTTTGGACAAAAGCATCTGCTTAGTAAATCATGTAAAAGCTTAGAGACTTACGATACACAAAATGGAATGTTTATTTCACCAGAAAAATCTGAAGCAAAACCAGAAGAATGTATACATGACTACCGAAGTCAGTAATTACTGCATGACAAGCACAGATGCTCGATGTCGGTTTACGCATCTGTACGGGCCAATAATTTGTTATAGTCCAAAGTGTCTTGGCCGATGTTATTGGCCCGCGATACGGTTTAATACAACCCATCATTATTAAACGTGGTCAGTAGATTGCCATTTTTAATTCTGTGGAAAATGGAAGATCAATGTGTCATTTCACAGCCAGCATCACACTGCCCCACCCCGGCTCTGCAAGTGCTCATTTGGCGACTAGCTAGCCAGTTCTTGGCACTGGTGAACTGGTGACAGTAGATAATGTATCGGTGAACCACTAATCACGACAAATTCCACGGAGTGTCTTCCTTGACCACAAAGCCCACTAACATCACCATGTATACCATTAATTTGCAAAGGATGTGTTATCTGCTCGGATTTTAATATTCACACGCTGTTTACAGAATGGCTGATATTAAAGGACAGGGGTGTGAATTCACTGTTGTGAAGGTCATATCACTACAGGACTGATTCTTGAACAAGTACATAACATACATATTGCATATTTATTGAAACTGCTACTTAGTTCCAAATATTGAGGCCATTTTTTAAATGTGACGTTTCATTAAAAGTTTTTATCTGTCACTAAGTAAAACTACCCTCCATCTCAATTTTTTGGACTGGGAAAAAAAAAAAATCTTCAATTTAATGGTCAAATTGCTTGTCTATGAACTAAGGACTTAACAAGTACTTCCTGACTTACAGAAGTTACCATACACAAATGTCCACAATCTCTTGTTTTTGAAACAAGTTCCTGGCTTGTTTATAGATACTACATAAATAGCTAATATTTCATTATGTGAACCAGTCTTAGAATTGTCTCACCAGTACTAAGGATAGTTAATTACTTCTTTCACACATTTATACCGCATGACTAAATGATCACTTGATGACCATTTCCAAATTCAAAGATTTCCTCCACATCTGATTGGCAGATCATTACAATGCCAAGTCATACAGCAGATTAAGGAAAATGCTGGCTTTTTTGTGTTGAAATCAAGTGTCAAGCAGCTGTAGGTTATCGTATGTCAGCCTAATCAAAGTTCTCCTGTACTTACATGGGCAGCTAAACTTTGCATCACAAATAACCAAACTAAACTTTTCAGCTTTCTTTAGAACCAATGCTTTCGTACATTACAGTTTTCACAATGCCTAATGTATTCTGTTTTTGTTAGTGACCCTTGCTGTTGAAATGCTGTGAAGTAAGGCTCCGATGGCTGTCCCATCATGTCAGCATGTGCAATAGCTTTCTAAACTGTCGATGCCCCCCCCCCCTTATCAAGAACAAGCAGCCTACAGCCACATGGTCTGACATGTCCACAAAGAAAGCTTAAAGCTGTGCAAAAACCTATTTTCTGAGTGTCAACCGTCTTTGCAACAGATAAAAAAAACAGGCAAACCTCAAAACTTAAATTCTTCTGTTGGAAGTCCCGGTCAGATAAACAGCTAACATTTTTCCCCTACTGCTGATGAAACTGGAGAGTACATGCAGTATTCACCATTTTACAGGGGTTACAGAATACAGACCCTGGAGCTGAGAAGGAACAATGTCACCAACACACCCTAATAATGCAAGAGAACTTTATGAAACTAAGAAAAAATGTCATTCTTAATACATCACCAAACTGATTTACATTCAAATTTCTCAAGATTCGAACAACGAAATTTGAGAAGTTAAAAAAATAAAATATGCTCAGATTGTCCAACCGTGTTGTATTAATCTATAAAGCAGAACCAGCTTACACTATTAGTTGATAGTGAAGGGTTAGGGGAAATGAGAGTCTTATCTATGAGTACAGTGTACAACGGCAGGGATGCAGCAGCTTATCCCACCTTCGTATTAATACTGCATCACAATGCCACAGTATCAGATTTACCTCTCACTCAATGCATGAATTTATTACATATATTAAATGCAATTAAAATGCGTACTTACTGAAATCAGCACTTATACCACCTGTCAAATGGAAGCTTATGCAATAATTAGGCACAAAGCATAAAGGGATGTAAACGTCCAACTGATGAATCACCAGAAAACGCAGGGCTGAAATACGCAGCTAGATTTTCAATATTTCTGCTTCTCGGGTCCACTGCTGGCCCTCAGCATGACGACACCGGGCGATTGGCCCGGACCGCGGGTCTGGGCTGCCAGCTGACTGGCACTCGCACTCCCTAAACAAAGAACTGCGGAGGCCGGCATTCCAGCCGCACCCAGCGTGGATGGAAAAAGCGGGAGTGAGCGGGGCACGGGGGGGGGGGGCGGGCATGTCAGCCTGCCCCGTTTAAGGAACAGCCATGTTCACAAACAAACCAGAACTTCCAAAATTAAATATACACACATGTGCGCATATTATATACATACACATGCGCACATAATGATTAATCAAGTCACATAAAACCTCCAGAGATATGTATACCTACTCAGCAGTACAAAAGCTGATGCATTGATGTGAACTATGATAAGCCATTAAAACTTGTCAGGGGTCCATTCAGTCACAGTTCTCTGGGTGAAGAGTATCTGGGAAGAAAAGCCATGTGACAGAGGCTCCATGTTCATAGCTGTTAAATCAACAACAGTGCTTGAATGCAGGAAGGAGGGCAAGTGGATAAGAGCTAAATCCCACTGCACAAGGCAGCAGCTCAAGGAACAAAGAAATGTAGAACTTCATCTCATTTAACCACTTACCCTACCGGGTCAGAATTAAATTCCCTCCTAATGGAGTCAGCAGTCGAAACAGTAACATTTCCTGTTTAAAGAATTTTTTTCAAAGCTTCCACTAAGGCAAATTCATCCGTCTGCACTAACTTGCCAAACTGAGGGATAGCTAGTCTTAGTTTCAACACTAGAAAAAAATGGCTAGAATTTAAAACTAGTAATTCAATTGGCAACTACGATGTCCATTTGGTACGGCCCAGTGTGTTACACCCTGGTCTAACGTTGGGACGTATCAGGTGTGGGAAAATGGGCAAAGGGGCAGGAGGAAATAAGGGGACACAACCAGAATGGCAAGGCACTGCATTTTTCCTCCAAAGTGTATTTAACACTTAATACAGAAACACCTATGTGAACTTCAGGAGAATTAAAAAGGGACAAAACACAAAATACACAAACTCAAACTTGTGATGCACCAAAGCCAAACTGCAATACACGTTACACAGACACTGGGAAGGACCTGATAAGGCTCTGATAATGGCAATATATTGTGGAAATTAGCTATCCTGTAATAATGTAGCCTTTGTAAACAACTAGGCCTTGGCAGACCAAGACAATCGTCAGCCTGAATCTAACCAGAGACTGATTTCATCAAACCGCTGCAAGCTGACTGCAGAGAAATTTAAGTGAAAATGAAATTTCCATGCAAAGCATATTCAAACTCATGTCAGAAGATGTTACAGGAGAGCTCCACAGTCTATCAGATGTTTCTGCCATTAACAGTCACAAGGGGAACTGCGGGAATTATGTTTAATTTGAGCATTTTTTATGGATTTAAAGACTGTATCCACATGAACAGTACCGCACGCTTACTAAAACGCAACTCAAAGCAATGGTAAATATGGTTTAGCTCGACGACTATGACCAGCACAGGGGCACACTGCCATGGCCGGAACTGGCTCAAAGACATTTCTTTTAAAAGGACAAACCCTGTGCTGTGACAAAGGCAGACTAAAGCTAGCAGCAGTGAACCTACTGGGACTGCAGCTGGGTGCATTTCGTGAAGAATCAGGAAGGGGAAAAGAGGAAGCCAGGGGAAGGAGGCAGACAGAGAGGACATTGTGCTGGTGCGCTCATGTGGGTCACTTTCAAAACACTCCTCAGACATATGACTGTTAATGCACCAGAAGAGACGCTCACTGCGCGCACTCCGGTATACACTCTGCAGCCAGACAACATGCAAACCAGATGATAAAAGCTGACTCAGCCAATTCAAACAAACACAAGCTAAGTCGCATAACTGCATGACTGTTTGGTTACCCTCTCATTTTAGAGCGGCGTGTGAATGTATGAAAGAGCAGTTTCAGCAACATCACCCAAATATAACTTGTAATATTTTTCTGCTTTTCTGCAATGTGAATATTTTCTACCTTCACAATCCCCTTTCAGCAGGAAAGTCTATTCTAGACTGTCTTACTTGTCTACATATCATGTTAACATAATAGGGGAGGAGGAAAAAAAAAAAAACACCGCCCCAATGCCAGCCCAAACAATGCCAAAATGGAAAAAATGAGAAAAACTGTGAAGACAAAGGACTATTCTGCATAAAAGGACTATATCTGCATTGTGACATTGTGACAATATACTACAAACACTGCATACAACAAAAATGCCAGAGCAGACAGAACATTGGCAATAGCATGTTGAAAGTCGCTACAGATCTCACACTCAGACAAGAGCCATGTGCTCTGGGGGATATCAGCAGAACAAGGCATGCTATGGACTTTCCTTTCATTTCCTTCCATCCCAGGAAGCCTTCCTAACCAAATCTGTAACAGGCATAACAGGCTAACGTTGCATTGTGTCTGAGCAGTATGGAGTCTGCCTGCAGAAATGCTAGGTTTCACTTTGGGGTTTTACATGCACCTCCGCCCTGCACGCAAGCTGCATGTGCTGTCACACGCTTTGACTCTATGTAACCCACAGCCTGTTTCACCTGCCAATAGGCTTCCCTGGGATCGTAAACTAGCAACCCTTTCCCGGTTCGACATGTTAGTTCTACTGTGGACCCAAAGTGAGCAAATAAGTGACACAAGAGATATGCCCGTTCTGGCGGGCACTGTTGTAGGCTAACCAGTAACAAAAGAGAATATTCAAGAAATGAAGGGGCAGTGACCATTATTCTCAGTATGTCATGTCGTACAGCTAATGCAGCAGACAGGCGACTTCCTGTATGACGTCAGGACTTAAACTGGTTACGATGAGTAGAGACAAACAAGCTCAGCCCACTGCAAGAGCTAAAACAAGGCGACTATGTGGCACCCAGTGAACACATGTACTTTAAACTGTATGTTCACAGTGCAAACAATTTTAGCAAGCGGAAACGGGAAAGACAGAATACAGAACAACACAACTAAGATGACAGCAACTGCAGGCAAAACCAAACCAGGCTCCGTAAACCAGCACCGACAGACACATGCAGGCCTCGTCAAAACTGGAAGCTTCCTTTTCATTTACACTATAATTACAACTATTTATAAGTCTGCATTACAAATTGCCTGTATCTGGAGAATACCGTGGGTTTTAGGATTGCGGATTACATTCCAAGTTCTCTGCATTCAGTGCAGCAGAATGGGATGATTTCCATAAATCTGAACCAAATTCACGTCACAGCAAAACCAAAGCACATAGCTCGGTTAGTTAAAGGCTGCAGAATTGAAAGCTCTCCATTTTTTTCCTTCAAAGCAACCAATATACCATTTCTGGCAGACTACAGTAGCCTGTTCCACATCAATAAGAACCACATGAAGCAAGAAGACTGGTCTTTGGGTTCTGGATCCTTTACAGAAATCATTGGGAAAAGCAACCTATTTAACATACAAAAATAGCAAGATATCGTGTTGACACAGTCGGTAAACAATATACACCCTCCCCTTTGACACAACTATACTGTAATTTGCAAAAGCAAAAGGTACCAAGTTCTGTTCATGCAGGCAGACAGGTAAAGCAAGTTTCACTACAGCCGTTGCACAGCAGCAAGAGCTCATACACACAGGGTCTCCGGATGACGTACTTTTTGCGTCTTCAAAAACAACCCAATAATACAGACATTAATGTTAGTAAGATAAAAGCCTAGAGAAAGTAAACAGACAATACTGTCACGATTTTCTTTAACATTGAATCTAATCTGCAATACCAACTGGGCACAAGAGATCTTCTCATTTGTAATTTTTCCACATTTTAAGGTAGGAACAATAATGATATTTCATTTTGATACAAATCACTACACATTTACTGAAACAGGCCCACAGACAATTGTTCAATTATACACACATTACACACATACAATTATGGGTCATTCGGCTGGTTACCCAAATAAGAAAATCTGTATCCAAGTTCTTTTCATTTCAACTGAAAAACAACAGATGAGTAGAATTAAACGCCAAATGCAACAGACGTGACCCATCAACTGAAAATACAGGTGGAACCATTTCAAAAGAAGATGACACCTGAGGATCAGCCTACAATTTCAGGGCAAAAATCTGCTGCCTGACAGAGTGAACTAAAATTTGGAGGAGCAGAGACCAAGGTAAAGCTTTCAACTTAGTATTGTCGAAACCGCACAAGCCATCTATAACCAACGATAATAGGCAAGTAACCCATCCGGAGCAGAAAGGGACTCCCTCCTGGTCAGCGTTCCAACCCCTCCCCCTCCAAATGCATCACAGTGGGACCTTGTCTTTCAAGTCTCCCTTTTGGCTGAAAAATGTAAGTGGCTCGCTTGGTGCAGCGTGTGTGCATGCTTGTCCGTGCGGGAATGATGACTAGATATCATTTATCTGATATTTCATTTAAAATACTGCACATTATTGCTCTAGACATCACCAAGACCTATTTTCAACGTTACATCTAAACAGAAACACAGTATTAAATTCTGACATTTGCTTATTTTTATTACATTTTAATACCGTGCTTTCAAGGAAGCAGAACCTATGAACCACTTCAATCATCCAGTTACGTAGACACTAAAAATCTAAACATATAAACTTCCTGAAACAACTGCTGCTCTGCTAAATGTTTAAAGGGTTTAAAGTAGTGGCATAACAGGCCGTAGTTGATCCATGACCCGTGTCAAATTACAATTTCTGTTTTCCCAAGATAACTTGTTTTTTTCTGATCAAGAAATCTTGTGATCTCAAGAAAACAACCTTGGCTATGTTGAGATCACAAGCAAAATAAGTTGTGATCTTGACACCAGACATAAAAAGATAAGGATGGATATCCTCTATGGACTTCCGTATGATACAGAGTTGCAGTGAAAAGATGCAGAGAAAGCAGTGATGTGCAAGTTCCTTAAGAGTGATTTCAGTAAGAGATGAAAAACAAAAATTTGTCGTTGTCCCTCCTCCCCCCAACTGAAAAACCATGATACAATCCAAACCACAAGTTTTATGATCTGTTGCACCACTAGTTTGAAGTACTTTAACTGCTCAAGACTAGATACATTTGTAAACTGAATGATCAGTAATAGTCTTAACTGACAAAGGGCATATTTCATATGAATAAAGCACAAGAATAGAGTTAAACTATGAATAGAGATGAGCGACATAAGATGAAGTTACAGGTTGTCATTTTTGTTTTACTACTTGACTACTTAAATCTACATCAAACTTGAGTTACAAGCTGTTATTTAATTTAAGAATTATTAAAGTGACAGACTGCAGGCATTACTCTTAGAAAAGGATCTTCTAGAAGCTTAATGGTCTAAGTGACAAAAATTAATAGATGACATAAATTCAGAAATATTCTCATTACTTTTTACATAACTTCAGCATTTGAAGGGGCTAAGTCTCTAGATCCTCATTGCAGCCACAGTGGGTAAAGTCCATCAACCATTTAAGCATAAAGCATGTAGAGCCTTAGCTAACTTAGCGAAGTTTCCAGGCACTGATGTACACAAAACCCCGGTACACACCTAAACCCACCCTGTGTGTCAACACCTAATGATAGTATAAAGTTAAGTGGTATTTCAGAAGAAACTGCCAGTGACACAAATACTAAACTTATCTATTGCCATTTAATCAGAACAGCAGCAAGGCATGCCCCTGTATCTACATATCGTGCGGCTGACAGAAAAACAGCCGCCACAAAATAAAATGACAAGAAAACCTCTAAATGAGGCTACGGAAATTGTTTCACTTGGTACATATTCACCCAAAACGATGCACGCCCACCGTTTTGCATCTCGTTGCGACTGGGTTTTTCCAAAAAGCTTGCCCGGGGTTAGCCATGATTCATTTAACGTGGGATACTTTCACCGTCAACTTTGGGTCCCGGCGTGAGAACAAATTTCAGGGCGTGCGCTACTGAACACCAAACACAAAGGAAGTTCAGCCGACGCCGAGACGGACACCGTTTGGTCATGATCGACTAATCGCTGCATCGAATGTTACGCGCGACGCGACGTTACTCATTTGGTCCAAGCGCGTGTGTGGAGTCAAGTCCCACTCATCACGGCGTACACGCGGGGCTACACCCAGCGCGTGCATGGAGTCAAGTCCATATGTGCATATATGGAGTCACCTCCCATTCACCGTCTTATACACACACTGGGTTGTCCACCGTGTGTGTGTAGTCAGGACCCACGTAGCACCTGCACACACCGGGGGTCGCACGCCCCAAGGTGCCCAGTCACAGCCAAAGCCTTAGCGGCAACGGCAGCCGTTTTTGTGCCACGGACGGGTGATGGAACATTAGGAGGCATCTAGCCAACTCTAACGCGGCCACAGAAAGACCTTATCTTATTCACTTTTGAAATAGTTTCAAATCATTCACGTAAGGTCCACACACACACACACACACACACTAAACACATTATACAATATTACATACTTTCTGTAGAAGCTCCTGACTTTTTTTCGTGTTAAGTTATGGGCCAACATATAGCTGCCAGTCGTAGTCCCCTCCCCAATAGCTAGAAGGCTAACTTAATTACACGGATAGCGAAGAACAAAGTATGTATTAAACAAAGTAACGGAACTCTATGTAAATTTTATCCAGAGTGATTTAATTCGAACCAAAGAACACAAACGCTAACGGTATAGATAGATAATTTCCATCGTCAGATTTACCTTGTTACATTACGGTGTCTGAAACCAGAAAGACAGTCATTCCAGTTGAAAATCTGCCGTGAAACCAGGCGGGGATTTTCTTTCCGAAGTTCCCCTTCTTTTTAAAAGGAGAAAGACGGCTAACCAGCGAGCTAACTAAACCTGCGATAAAAATTAAGCGACAAACCTTGCGGCTGAAATCAGACTCGCCCTAAACATCTCTCCTAAGAAACGCATGATTTAAAACTAAGTTAAGTTACCAAGGGTCCAAAGAAATTATGGACTGAGAAAAAAATAAACGAACTTAAACTCAATCGCCCTAAGACGAAATGCACTTCCTTTCTCACAGTCCCTCCGTATGACCAAGTGGGTGCTTGAAAAAAAAAAAAGTTATGAGAAGCCACAAGCCAATTTCATACAAATACATTTGGGTCACTGTTCATTACCTTTCACTTGCGCCCCCAACAGGACGGAGGACAGTATTATCTTTTGATGGCCTTGGAATTATTAGTATGTGGCAGTACCGCATAAGTTTTCGAATGTTTTTAGTGCAGCTATTTGAATAGCGCTGTTTCATCATACCTCCAGGGTTGGGGGTTTGAATCTCGATTCTGATGTGTGGATGTGCAGTTTGTATTTTCTCTCCATCTTGTGTCCATTTTCTTCCAGGAATGTTGGTGTCCATTCTACCTCTTGCAGCTTCTGCCACCCTGTACCAGATAACTGATTAGAATCTGGATGCATTGTTGTATAAAACGTATAAATAATACAGTAACTCCTACTACACACGTGTAACAGGCATGGACAGGAGCTACAAATAGGCCTGGAAGGGGATGTAGGTACTGGAGGAAAATTAATCTGAGGTCAACCGTTCAAGATGTACATGCTTTATTTGTTACACAGAGGCATGAGGCACTTACTGCCACCTGCATAAAAGCTAACTCCTATTGTAAGATAAACCAAAAATAGAACTATCTGGCTATGTATAGTGTCATTAGTGTCAGCAGATTTGGTGTCCAAACAAAGTAAGAGCACATACCTACTGTAAACTGACAGTGTGATCACTGTATGTTCACAGTGCTTTCAGGCTGTTTAGTTGCCAGTCGTCGGTGGACTGTTGCTCAAAGATCAATGATACAATGATTTCCATTAAGTGATGGGACATTTTAGCTAAAAACCCCAGGTGAATCTACCAGGAATTAGATTTATTTACATTTACAGAAAATAATATCAATAAAATGTCTCAAAATGTATGTAGCAATAGTTTTGTGAAAACAAAATTTTATATTTAACTAAATTCTATTTAAAAAATCATTAAGGGTCTTTTCTAAATGTCTGTAAATTATCATATTTCATGCTTTGAGCACAGCCTGTTGGTACGTAAATGAAACTACAACCCAAATTGTTTTCTAAAAGCTGTATTTACAGTGAAGTACCAATAGGGGCCGCTAAAAAACTGTATAATGTCTTGCGAGCTTTGCCACGAGGAGCTGAGGAGACATTCTTTATTCGCCTTGTATAAGTTATATCGTTACGAGTTATGGTAATTTAGCTCAGCAATAGGTGTTAAAAGAAAGTCAAGTTCATTTAAGAAATTTGTCTATAGTCGGATGTTTCAAACCCCAGATTACATACAGCTAAATGACTTTTTATGCCCCAACGGAAGTAAACTCACCTCATAGACACCCAGATATTGATGAAAGATGATATCATTGTAGCAGCATAGCACTTACCACATGCTTTCTGCTGCCCAGGTACTTCAAACCCCCCGTTTAGTGAGGTGAGTCGCTTTTATTCCAGTTTAATTGAAAAGTTTTCTAAGGGAAGTACAGCATGGTACCTCGTGATATGACTATTTGCATACCTCCGTCAAGCAGCCGTGTCTGCATGTTGTTATATCACATGATGTGGAAAAAAAAGAGCTATGGTAAAACCGCAGTCACAAAAGAGTAAAAGAAATTTTTTTTTTAAAGCAATAATATCGCAATTAGTGGTAGCATTAATCACGATGAAGTACACTATGATATTATGAATCTTTGTTAACACAGTACAGAATATACCACAAAATTTATTAAATCAGTTTCTTGTGCTGACTAAAGATGGGACAGCAGATATATAGTTGTCTGAATATCCGTGTAGCTTATATAGTATATTGCAGTCCGCCTATCCCAGAATGCAAGGGGTAAGAGACTCCCTTGACAGGCTGTCATTCTGTTGGAGATCGCCCACTTACACACACAGCCAGAGGACAGGCAGGGACAGTTAGAGACACTGGAAACTGGAGACCCACGCGGATAGAGTGAGAACAGGCCAAATGCACGCAGAATGGGAGTGAAATGGCCTCAGTGCTGCCCTCTGGCGCCACAAACCCACAATGTTTGTTTATTTTTGTTTGTACTGTATATAGAAATATATAGTTTTGATTCCCAACTTTATGTTATTTCACAGTGTAATTTCTATAAAATCTTATTTTCTTCTGTCAGTGGTGTCTTCAAATTCGCCTAGCAGTCATTTTCAGATGTTTTTTTTAGTGCAGGCAATAAATCACATCTACTTCTTGGTGAAAAAGTTCAGTGCAAAGAAGTTTGCAAAGATCCACTGTAAATCCCTGGAGCTTGCTTAATGGGTGAAGCACAGAATACACGTCATGGCACTTCGGTTATTATTTGACAAAAGTGCAAAAAATGTCAGACTTTGGCTGTCAAGTGGCCTGGGGTACTGGGGCTGAGGATGGTGAGCTCCGGTTCTGCTTACTTTTTGCCTTATTGAACAGAACCGAGGCACAAGGAACCAAAGCGCACAGTATTTTTCTGGCTTGTGGAAGCAGCTGCAGAAATGTGCTGTGAGGCTATATCTAAACACTGTAGGAGTGGAAATAAACTGCTTTCACATTGTTAATGTAATTATACTTGGAGCTCTGGAATATGCAAAACTGATAATAGGTTATTGCACTAGTACTATTGTACAAGTGTTCATTTATTTTTCCAATCACTTATCCAATATAGGGTCACGGGAAGCCTATCCCACGAAGTCAAGGGCACAAGGTACGGGAAGACTCTTAGTGCAAGGTGGAGTGTTTAACTGAATTTCACCTTTTAGACTTTGGGGGGAAGCTGGAGTAGCTGTGGGACAGGCACACAACAAAGAACAGGCAAACTGCACACACACACACACACACACACACACACACACACACACACACACACACACACACACACACACACACACACACA
>JAODLC010000036.1:1926339-1942382 GCA_026781145.1 Hippopotamyrus pictus | reverse complement strand
GCCGCCCTTTTGGGGGGGGGGGGGGGGGGGGTAGAGTGGGTGAAACAGGGGCTGAGGGGATTTTGCAGAGAACAAAGGATCAGTCGGGGGGTTTCAGTCAGCTGGACGAAAGCAGAAGCACTATATGCATATATTACATAACTGCCGGCGGGGTGGCATGGTGCTGGGGGGGGCGCGGCTGTTTCACACCTCAGGGGCCCGGGTTCGAGTCTCCGCCATGGAACCATATGTGTGGAGCTTGCATGTCCTCCCTGTGTTTCCTCCAGGTACTCTGGTTTCACCCCCACAGTCCAAAAACATGCTGAGGTTAATTGGAGTTACCAAAATGCCTGTGTGTGTGTGTGTGTGTGTGTGTGCGCGAGAGTGTGAGTGTGTGAGTATGAGTGCGTTGGCATCCCATCCTGGGTTGTTCCCTGCCTTGCACCTGTAGCCTCCAGGATAAACTCCGGACCCCCCGTGACCCCAAATAAGCGGTTACAGAAGATGGACAGAAGGATAGACGGGTAAATTATTCCTGAATTAGCTAGTCCCCCCCCCCACCCCGGCTCGACTGGACCTGTCGCTGAAGGCGAAAATGATTTAAAGTGCAAATATTTCCCTTAGTTCTATATATGGAGCACAAAATGCTTTGATAACAATATTAATGTAATAGGCAGAACTGGACCAATATTATCACTGGTGTGTTTCCAAGCGCTGCAACCAAACCCCCATCCACTGAGGTCACACAAAGGAGTCCCTTGACAGCCGTCATGCGAGCTAACTAATGCGACTTAGGAAAAAAACGTGGCTGAAATCTGTGAGTGTGTGGATTCTGCAGGATCGCTACAGCGTATTTCCCACAAGGCCTACAGTTGGACTAAATGGTATCTAAATTGTCTGTAGCATGTTTGGCCCATGATGGACAGGCGTACCCCAGCCCCGTGCCCTGTGATGGACTGGCGTACCCCAGCCCCGTGCCCTGTGATGGACTGGCATTCCAGGCAGCCCCCTACCACCCTGAACAGGATAAATAGATGCATCTGCCTGAAATGTATTTTCTGCCATTTATGCAAAATCTATTGACTTTTTAATCTATTTAACTTTTTCAACGAGCCTTAATAAAATGAAACCAAAATGTTAAATTTGCATGATTGTTTCCAGTAAAGTCATTTTTTTTGCAGGCACCTTGTTGTAAGTAGGCCTACATAACCTTAGGTGACCTTCCTGTCAGCCCCTTTTGTTTATTTTCACCACAAAGCACTGACAAGTGTAATGGGCTTTCTTGTGTTCTGCAGCTGGTGTTGCTCAACTTAAACCAGTTATAAAACATTTATACAGCCTGGGTCGGGTCCAAGAACGCACAGATCCTATAACGATACTGGCAACAGAAGGAAATCAAGAAAAACAGCCTTCAGAAATACGATTAGCTACAGATCACATCATAAGCATAAAGGAGTCCCCTGACATTGCTATGGAAACCAAAAATGGCAAGTCTTTGGAAAAGGCATCAGACGTGGATTCTGCCTTTACATCCACAGAAAGTGCTTCTTTTCCCATTTACATACATCCTCATCCATTGCCTCGGTAAATAAACTACATGATTTTTGCTATGACTAAGAAAGCGCGTTGGACCCATTTTTAAGCATTAGAGACTTATCTGTTCTGTGGGATTGACAGCCATGTCGCTGCTCAACAAGATACGACAGTCTGTCAGTTAACGTGGTTTTAAATGCTTAAATGCATATGAGGTGTCTAACAGCAGAAAAGCCCTAGCATCCGGTACCTGCGGAGCCACGAACGTCACTCATTTCAACGGAAAAAAACTTCACTCGTGAGTGAGCAGCGATCCTTTTGCTAAGAGGGACACCTTTGACAGGAGCTTGTCAGTGCCCATACTCTGGAAAGTCAACACACATCATCTCTTACTGTTGATGAGAGTCCTGTAAACATAGGAAACACAGTAATTACAGGGAGCCTGCAAGGCTGGGCCTGCATCAATGCACTCAGGGTGACACAATATGCAAGGTCTGTGTGCCAGATAAACTATACTAGTCCGGTCTGGTTAAGTATCTCACGCTTTGTGTATTAGGCCCAATCCCCTGGTCTGGAGTATTTATGAGAAAACAGATGGCAAAAGTTCAACAAAACCCACCACTGTCTGATCACTCACTTCGGTAATTCAATTGTTGCTCACGATGTGCCAACACAAGGGGCCAAACCGTTACTCTTAAAGGAAAAGACCAGACAACAATAAAAGGGAATGAAATGTCAGTGTCTGACACAGTAAATCATCGCTATTCTGACAGGGGAGCTTGAGTTAACATTCCACATGCACCATTTATCAAAAAATAAAACATTTTATATGTATCAAAATTAACTGCACGCATACTTTACATTTCAAGGCTGCAATAAACCCGTAACACAAGCTGCACATCAGTGCGGGTCTCAGAGGAATGGGGAAAAGACTGTAATGCAATCTCTTGTTTTTGTAGCGTGCCGGATGAAAAGAGAAAGGGATCACTGCAGAAAACAGATAAGATGCAGACATTTCTCAGATTTCTGGAAATCTTACAGAGGGCTAAATTAGATCTAAAACATGGATCTGTGCTGGAGATGGCTCACTTTATCTTCACTCCAAGCAAAATGAGATTGAAATGTTAAAATGAGATTACCAGACAATCTACTGTCTCCTCTGATTCCCACTGATCCCTCAGGTCACGGTGGCTGCTGTTTACCATGTGACTCACTGAGACCCTTGAATACCTTTTTGAAACATTCTGATTATTACCGAAATGCCAGTTCTCAATCAACAAATGACACCTCGAAGGTAAAATGGCACACGCATTACACGCATGTGTCTGTCTTTATTGCGTCACATAAAACATGGAACCGCGTTAAGCAGGAAAAAAACACGCTATGAGGTGTGAATGTGTCAGCAGTGAACAAGAATGTACAACAAGATCACATAATTTACTCTGACAGAAATCTCTGATCAATAATTAACTTGAACACAGATTTAACACAATAATGAATCACGGCTTCACCTGAACTGAATCCTTTTGTGATCAGCACAAATTTTATCCCAACGCTCTCAGTAACTGTGCCTCTATTTAAAGGCACAATGACTTCACTGCAGTCTGCCTGCAGGAGGTTTCCCCCTCTGTCGGCACTCAGCTCGCTATTCCCAGATGCGAGGAGTGAGAAGCTTTCCAGACGGGATGACAGACACCTACTGGACTCCACTCCTGTTCCTGCTGAACTGAGCCAGTTTTCCATGAACACACTGATACCAGTTCAGTAGGCACTGGAGGTCACAGCCCCCTTTTAGACGTTGGGTCTTGTGTGGAACCGCAAGGAAAGGATCTGCATGCGTTTTACACAGAGGAAATAAACTGAGTACAGACCTGAACACACACTAACACACACTGAACACACACTAACACACACTGAACAAACACAGGGTGATTGGGCTGTATAAAGCTCACAAATTCCTTCTGGATTTTCAGTTCGGACCTTTAAATCAGTGTCCCAACCCGGTCCTTGGGGACCCACAGACGATCCACGTTTTTGCTCCATCCCAGCTCCCTGCCCGAAAGTCCACGTTTTCGCTCCCTGCCTGACAGTCCACATTTTTGAAGGGAGCTGGGAGGCAAAAACGTGGACCGTCTGTGGGTCCCCAAGGATCGGCTTGGGAAACACTGTTGTAAACACAAACATATGCTCCAACTTGCATGTGCACACGAAGTATCATGCAGCTGAAGGGAAGGTCACTACTCACCACCTGGAACGCAGTGCAGGCAGTGTGGAGGCGCATAAAGGCTCACTGCAACCCACACACCCTGAGAGCCAGGTACCGGTGAAATGGAAACTTGCAGGCCTCGACTGGCTCGACATTTCGCGGGCACTCCGGCGCTCCTGATTGGTTAGCCACTGGAAGCTCCCTCTCTTTCATGTGGACGTGGCTAAATTTCATTGGTTCACTTAAGGCACTGAACTTAGCCACTGTGAACAAAATATTTGAGGGATCAATGCTCACCAACTAGCTAAGTTCTGAGCCTTTAGGAAGTGATGGCGTATGATGGAGGCAGATGCAAAACAATCCCGTCATTTTGTTGTTCCGGTTGGATGTCCATGGTCTGATTAAGAACTGCTGTAATACGCCAATCAAACATGCTATATAAAAACAGAGGGATAATGTAAGTCTAAAGCATGTGTTTTGAGTATTAGTTAGGTGGGTTAGAACTCTCAGAGGTATTAGTTAAGGGGGTTAAAACTCAAAGTTAAATGACATTTCGCTGCTCTGTGCAATGACAAAGTTTCTTATTGGAATACAATATGCTAAACTTTAAGAGTCACTTATTGCTGAGGGAGGTGGGAAGACTATTATTTATAAACATAATATATAATAAAGATAATGGTGAAATAAAGCATAGCACGCTAAAAGGTCCGTCGCTCCACTCAGCTAAGACCGGCGGCTTGGGTAATAAGGAGTAAGCACCTTCTGCGGACTGAGTCACGCTTCACTGATAATTCCTGGCATTTCAAACTTCCAGACAGACATCCGAGGCCAGAGAGAAAGATTTTCACAGGGGTGCATTCTGAGGACATTCGTTTTAATAAGAACCGATGCCTGGAGCACTGTAACAGAGTGGAAATCCCTGGCAATGTGATTTTTGTTTGTGTTTTTGCACCAAATCACTGTGCCAGGAACCCTCCCTGCAGCAATGGCCCGGAAGAGAGCTGGCCCCGGGTTCCGTGTGCTGCACAGCTGTGCTCCAGCTGTGACCCGCGGCCAGCTGCCCTGCAGGGAGAGAAACCCAACTGGTCAGAGCCTCCCAGCCATGTCCATTCAAAGAAATCAGCAGTCAGTCTGAATGAACAAAGACAGACCCTGACACTGGATAACTGTGCAGAAAAAGAAAACAACGACAGTGACAACCATGGCTGACTGGACACATGACTCAGATGGGAAAACATTACATATTTATGCAAGCATTTCTCTTCGAGGTGCTTGATAAACGTCACACTGAGATCATCCGCAGCAGTTTGAAGTGCTGAAAGTCGAATCTGTAAGGACTCGAAATTTGGGAACAGAAATAAGTGGAATATAAATTGGAAATTGTTGAGAAAAGACGAATATTACAGGACAGAATGTTTTACTTGTGCTTTTTAATGGAATTTTTTCAGAAGGAGAGGATTACATTTTGCTTGGGAAAGTTTTCAGTGCAGTTAAGTATTCACGTCAGCTTCAACACAAGAAGCCACTGAGATGTCCTGGGCTCCGTACGTAAACATGAGGAATTCCACTCTCAAACAGCAGGGACAAACATCAGCCTGCAGCGACCATTGCTGTTATCCTGCTGTACTTTACGGCCAAATTCCCGAGCCCCCTCTATGGCAACTAGATAACAGTACAACTCAGCACGGCGCGACGCTCAAAGACGCAACCTTATGTACTTCTGGCACGAAAATGGGTGTGATGCTCACAGACACGATTTTAAAGCTGGAATGAGCACCCAACAAGGCTTACTAATCTGGACACATCCTCGAGACCTCGTTTACCACAAGCTGATCACAATACCTATAGTAATTAGAAACTGAGAAATGTCACCTACATATTTAACAGATCTGCGCAGCATTGAATGCACCATAACGATAAATGAATCATAAACGATATCTGAAATGTAACAAAAAAATAGAACAAATATGATTTATAGATATTTACAGATATAGCCTAGGTTTTCCTGCTGTGTAGCGTTTGCCGTGACTTTCATTAGTAAAACTCCCGGCGACGCGTTTGGATTCGTTTTAGGGTCTGAGGAAGTCGCTGCTGTGGACCAGCCCCTGGCACTCTGAGAAGTTCACGGTACCAGCTGAAACAAAGGTCTCTCTTAACTGGGAGGCCCAGCCCCTGGCAGAGGCACAATGCCTCGGACACCTCCCTCTACCCCTCAATCTGCAGCCTCTTGTTCTCTGATCAGATCCCAGTTAAACACAGTGAGCTTCTATTTAACCACAGGCCCGGCCATGGGTAGCATCCAGCGAATTCCTCTCATACCAGCACGTTTATATTAGCTGTGGAACGCGCTGCCAGTGTGCCGCCCTTCACCTGACTCTACTGTTCCGCTCCTGGCCGCCGCATGTAGCGACACATCCGCACGACGCCCTGGGCCAGCATAACCACTCCTCCCGCGCATTCCCACCGCGCAGCGAGGACCCGCCTGTCCCCAGCGGATAATTCTTTCATTCGTGACAATGCAGGAGACAATAGCACGCAAATCCATGCATCATTTATACCTGTCCTGCTGTCCTCACCCTGTCAGGCCACAGCAAGTCAGAACTAAAGGAGTTTGAGTTCTTCAATAAGGAACACGATGAAAGAATTTAGTGCCCAGACCAACTGAAATCTAACTTTCTGGAGAAGACAATTCTCGTCATTCATACGCCTGGATATTTCCCAGAAGCATTCAGGCTGATCCCCACTTAGACCTGAACTAACCCCCTTGAGTTTGGGAATCCTTAACAACCACACACCGCTGTCCCATGTGGAGAAGGTATGTGTGTGTGTCGGGGTGGGGGGGGCACAGCGGCACCTCCTGAGCATAGAAGCTAGAGAAAGCTGTTGTAACAAGACTGTTGTGACACAGATACCCGACTCAATAAAAGCTGCCCGTGTGACTAACGCCTCTGCTTTGGGGAGACTCAGATCCCTCTTAGAAACGTCAATGCAAAACAAAGCCATCTTCTCCATGGTCCCTAAAAACAGGGATAGTTTCAGTCATTCAGTGGGTGGAAGGGCTCACCACTAATAATAATAATAATACTACTAATAATAATACTACTAATAATAATACTAATAATAATAATACAGTAATAATAATAATAATAATATGCTTGCATAACTGATGGTTTTTCCTGAAGTGACTTTTCTACACTTTATTGTTGGACAGCGTCCCTTTGTAACAAAAAGTTCACAAAAAGTCTGGGATGGAAACGAGCAAAAACTTCGATCCTTTATCCTGTTAGGCTAGATGATAGATAGTCTACAGGGTTTGGGTACATGCAGTGTACCCAGGATAGAGTACAGGGTTTGGGTCAAAGGTAATACTGTACATGCAGTGATGAGTGATTACTGACCTATAAGGAGTCACATTTTGTTTGTAGTCCTTCTTTGACTCATTGATTTTTTCCTCATCTGTGGCTTTGAAAATTAGGTTGGAACACTTTACTTGACGGGGCACAAATCTGGTGTTATTTTCATACTCATGTATTAATTAACCACAAACTAAGTCTAGGTTACATACTGATCTCATGTTAATTCATCATCAATGATCATAATGCATGTTCGATCACAAGCAGTTACTATATTTGTTACAATATCTGTTCATTCTGTAAAGCTTTTGGAACTACCTAAGGAACAGGCATCTTTTACCTCAAGTAGACTATATTTGTTCATGATTTGTACTTCAGTAGTAACTGAGATATTACTAAGTATTTGTGGCCCATCGAGTAAAATGCGACCCATTTTGCCAGAAACCATGTCGCCCAGTTCCCACAGCAGCCAGCGTAATGGGGCTGACGTGCAGCCCCCGGCATTTTAGGGCTCTGATAATCCACCTGCTGCCTTTGGGGTGGGTGGCACCGCCTTCCACGTTACGTAATTAAGCCCAGAGGATCCTCCTGGCTTCCTGTCTCGACTGTTAGCTATGCACGGCGCTGGGGGGGCACCTTCTGGAAGAGTCCGAGCAGCAGGGGCAGGCAGCAGGGGGCAGCAGTGGCTCACAGCCCAGCCAACAGGGGGGACACCTGGGGGGGGGGGGGGGGGGGCCCTGAAGATGCCTTATCCGACACTCACCCTCGCATTTACACTGCAGCCGCATCGAATAAAAAGCTCGTTAGGTCCGCACCTCATTCTGCTGGAATGCCCATTATGGCTACAGATCCATGGAAATTACCTCCCCAGGGGCAATAAGGCTGGATTCCCATGGGTGTGAGCAGGAAGCAGGTTGGAGTTTTGCAGAAAAGCTCAGTTTGAGGTTATCCACAGCTACCTCGTGTATTACCAGTGCCGAGCCAGAACATGCAGTGACATTCACTGCTACCTGCTGTATTACCAGTGCCGAGCCAGAACATGCAGTGACATTCACTGCTACCTGCTGTATTACCAGTGCCTAGCCAGAACATGCAGTGACATTCATTGGATGTTCAAAATAACATGTATATGTTTGTATTACACATCAATTATACTTCAATCCATCCATCCATCACGTGGTTATGGAGAGCCTGGAGCCTATCCCAGGAAGCAAAGGGCAAAAGGCTTGGGATACACTGGACAAAATGTGTAATTTTAGGAATCAGAAGTGTGTAGAGCTGCCCGTGAAGGAGATGGACACCAGCCTTACTGAAGCCCACACAGCTCAGCAGGTGCCTATTGGGGGACAGCGTGTGGCGCAGTGGACTAAGCCCCTGTGTCTGTAATCAAAAGGTCACTGGTTTGAGCCCGGCCTCAGTACGTCTGTGGCTCCTGGAGCAAGGCCCTTAACCACCCCCCCAAATAAATTCTCTCATAAAGAGAATTTCCCCATGGGGATCAATGAAGTATCAGCTATTATTACTATTCAGCATACCTAGGGATAGTGACACACTAAAGAACAGACTGGAAACTGTTCACCTCATGATTATAAATTTAAATCTTACTTGTTTCTACAATTAGCTGGTGAGAGCTGGCTACATTTTTAAATGTTGATACTGCATTGCTATATTTAAGACATAAAAATTATATTATTGTATTATGTGACTCAGCGGGCTAAGCCCGTGTGCCTGTAATCAGAAGGTCGCTGGTTCAAACCCAACCTCAGCATGTCTGTGGGTCCTTGAGCAAGGCCCTTAACCCCCCCCCTCCCTGGGCGCCACTATGGGCGGCTGCCCTTCACAGACTGCTTACTCTACAAAGAGCAAGTTGAGGGAGGCTTAAAGACAATTTCCCCACAGAGATCAATAAAGTATAAATAATAATAATATATTATTATTATTATTATTATTATTATTATTATTATATACTGAAAAATGCATAATTACAGAAAACAAAGGGCTATTTCTACATGCACATAAAAAACACACACTTCTCCGAGATATTTAAAATATGTGAGAGTACGGATCTCAGTGGATCGGAAGCCGCAGCTGCTTCGGAGATTTATCTTTACAAGCTTGCATCTATATCTGATGGGTAACATGACCCTCATTTGCATTTCTGCAGTGTTTCCCTCCCAGAGGGTTCAAGAAAAAAAAACTGGAGTATTTTTTTGACCTGATGATCTCAGTTTAAAAACATCATCTGTCTGAACCAGGGAGGATAACATTAATATGAGAGCAGTAGTACCTGATCCACTTATAGATGAGAGCAGCCTTTCTGATAGCTATACAACTGTCACCAGCTCAGGGGAGGACAGGGACATCTCAAGAGCAGGCACTTACAGACACATACAGTATCAGAAAAAAGGGTATAGCCCAGGTACAGGTTTGTTCCCCAAGGTACAAATAACATTAATGTACCCCCAATGGTACAAAAATGTTCCTTAGAGTCTACATCTGTACCTTAAATGGTACTTTTACCTATATCTAGGGTACAAAAGGCAGACCCTTCAGGGTACAGCCACAATGACAAGTAATTGTACCCTCAAAGGTACAAATTGGTACTTTATTTTCTGACAGTGTAGACCCAAGCATCGCGGGTCAAAGAACGCTCAAAAAGGCAGAATCACAACATCAACTGGGTGTTGGCATCAGTGCAGAAAAACTACCAGAGATGAGGAAAGCATGAAGACATGGAATGTACCGTGGAGTGAAGAAACCACCCATTTCTGGCAGCGAATCGCCAACAAAGTATTCTTCTGTAACTGATGTCTCTAATTATATGACACATCTTTGTAGTTTCATTACTCGATTATTCATCTGCCTGTGAAATCTGACTCCCAAATATGTCAAAGTGAAGTAAGAATGTCTGTTTGACTTTGAACTGGTTTGGGGTTTCCATTACGTTACACACACTTCTATTCCCATTTAAGTGTTACGTTACGTGCCTGTTCATTCCCAGTTTCGTTACTGCCTTTTTCCGTAACTCAGATTCTGTGTTCTCACAAATAGCCATGAAGAAGGTAATCTGGACTGAGAACAAACATATCTTCCAATCTATCCATCTGTCTGTCTGTCTGTCTGTCTGTGTCTTCAATGATTTGCAGAGCCTATATATTTTACTCTCTGCAGACTTACATAAACTGGATCAGAAGTAATTCCAAATGAGTATTATTTTTTCTAGTAAATGAAGTCTATGACCTCTGCTAGAAAAATGATTAAGTGGCCTTGTCATGAGGAAAAACATTGAATGGTGATGACCAAAATTAGCCTTTTTTAAAATGGAATTCCCTTTAAAGGCAGTTCAAATAACAGGGTAGATTCTATGAGAATTTAACAAAGGGTAACCTGTCCCCCAGCTATTACAGTTTATTATAACTTATAAAAATTATAAATTATAAAATTATAAAAATGTCTTTTTCTAATATGAGTGTGTTAATTAGCCTATACTTTGGCAGCTGTAAATGTAAAAAATGCGGTGATCGGACATGGGGAAGGCGCTTAATAATCTGTAGCACGGAGCAGATCGTTACTGCTTCACTACTGTGATTGGCCAGTTGGCGTTTCACTCGCAAAGCGAAGCCAGTGAAGATCCCAGCTGCTGTCTACACTGTATTATTCCCCTCCACACTGGGTGGGACTGGAGACACACAAACTCACAGAAAGAGAGAGCGAGCAAGAGAGACGTACAAACACAGCAACTTACGTCACTGGTTTATGACCAGAGCCCAAATAAGAAACTATGGTCTGGCAAAGTTCGGGTCAAAAGGTTTCCATTAGCTTCGACGTTGTAACCCAACACCAAAAGGGAACGACTATCAAAACTTAGTTTGAAAAACAGATTTCGCGCACAGATTTTGCAGGTGAAGCCACTTTACTGTTGCTTTTGGAATTTAAGAGCCTCAGTAGAACGTTAACAGACAACTAGACCTATTAAAAAAAACAACAACTACTGGAGCTATAATTCATTGGCGACTGGTTTTTCAGGAGTGCGCACTGAACTTTAATTCACACTCTGAGTAAGAAAAACACGTCCGGGGGGGAGCGCACGCGGGACTCACGCCGGCCGCAGCTTAATTGCCGGCTCTCCCTCAAACTCGTTAAATATATTAACGAGTACGACTAATATAAAGAAAAAAATATATAGATTTGCCGGCTAGCGTAAGTCTAGTGAACTGAAAACTCAATAACCGCGAATCGCTATTTTAACTATTCAAACCAACATAGCTATATAATATACAATTATACATCGCAAAAAATCAGGTAGGCCTACTAATAGCCTAATCAGCTGTATTACATGTATTTAGACTTGACTGAAGTATATGACTTACATATGAATTAAAATGTATTCAGGAGACCTATTTAAAAACTGCATAGTATTCCTGTATCTCCCTAGGCGATATAAGAGCAAACTGTCCGTTAATCTATGTTCCCTTTTTTGGTGCAGTATAGCGATAACTGATATTACAATGACTATGAATGAAAACATTTTTGAACGAAATATACATGATGAAATTACTAATAAATATGAGTAATTCGAATGACAAGTTCATGCTTTGTTAATCTGCAAACTTAAATTCAAATACGTGAAAAAGATGCAACCCTGATATTTATGGGAGCAAATTGTCTAAAAACTACATTTTTGACAATATAAATAACGAAGAAAACATACAAATCCTGGTTACACAGAACAAATATCTGCATAAATAAAGTTCGTGGCTATGTCTTTCTTATAAGCATATTAAATCTTTGATTCTACTTCTTTACTGCATCCAAGTACAGTGATCTTCAGGCAAACTGTAATCGGCGCGTTTGTTACTTAAGACAAAGGACGGTCTCGTGTTACTGGAGCAGCCTACCTGTTTCCCTCATGTTTCTGCAAGTTTCGTTGGACAAATTCGCTGAAACAGTTTTTACTTAGCTTTATCTATTTATTTCTTGCTTGCCTGAATCAATGCGTGTCGCTTTATGCTTTGACATGCATTCGTGTTCAAGAAATTACAAGCTCGGTGATATATCGCTCTTGCTTGAAAGTTCTTTCCCTAAATAGGTTCGACCGTAAATAAATAAAAATAAAATGACAGTACTCACCAAGCCTAGTGATCGTCTGTACCGTAGTAGCGAAGTGTTCAGTTGAGAATATGCGGCTCTCGGGGTATCTGGAGTCAAGGAGTTAACTAGGGTGATTATGAAAGGAGTGGTGGAAAATGTGACATTTCAGATCCATCATTTCTATTTCTTGCCTTGTCTTGAGTTACTGAAGCGGCTCCTGCGTCCTGATGGGTGTTCTCCAGTCGTTCTTCCCCCCCTTTGCCTCAACTAGGAGAAAGTGGTCAGGTGTTGCGTTCACACACCCAGCTGTCCGCTCCCCGGAGTTCCCTGCTTCAACCTGATGAGTCACTCCGGCGGCTGGAGCACCTTGTCTAAACACTGCAGAACACAGAGGGAAAAAAGAGGCAGAGAACAGCAGGCAAAGCAGAGGGACAAAAATAGCAGGGTTATTGTGGAGGGCATTTCGGCTGCTTGTCCCAAAGTAATCTGTTATCAATACTGAGCTCCGAATGTTTCTCGTCCTCTATTAAAATGCCTTGACTGCCACAATTATATTAGCCTCCAGCTAAAAGGGAATAGCTCCCGGAGACACGCACCCTCTCTCTGCTTCTCACAGGCATGCACGCACGGACACATACTCCTCATGTCTCCGTCCTCCTGCACTTAGTTTTATCCCTTAAAGGGACAACACCTTTTTTTCTCCCGAAGTTAAGCTTCGGCAGATTCCCGTGTTTTTTGTCCTGCATTTAGGCAGCGATGACTCTGTTTGCAGCCTCCTTTTGATCTGCAGACCTTTGTAATTACCACAGAAAGACGATGCAGACGGCTGGTTTGTGCCGCAGAACCGTCTTTAAACCATTATAAAAGCGACCCTGAACACCTATCCCACACTAACAAGTCTTGAATAACGTTGTTTACAAGTCCCACATAATATTTAATGAAAAACTCAACCATCTCAGATGTCTTCGTATAGCAATGAGTCTGAAAAATGTTAGCAGTGGACGGTAAGTCACTGACAACAGAGTAGTCAGTCAAATAGTACGGACTAACACATTCTAAATAGTCACTGGCATAATAGAACTGGAGTAGCAGAGTCAATGAAAAACAGGCAAATTTCAGTTTGAAACTAAACCTTTAGGTAGCCCTAAGCAGTCCACCCCCCGCGATCATTACCTGCTCTTTTAATTCTGCTGTCACTGGACCAAGATCGGCTATAAAACTTCAGTTATTCCTGGAGGATATGTACTTTTTTTGTGATGAACTGTTTGTTACAACTTTCACACAGTAATTGGGAGGCAGGGGCGTGGACAGCAACAGTCTGTAAACACGCTGTGCAGGCACTGCAGAGTCGAAAACAAGACAGTGACATAAAAATGAATGCAATGGCCTACAAAGGTGGCTCAGGATAAATTTGGAAAAAGTGATACATATAAATATGGTACCAGTGTTCCTCAGTGGTGTCAGAGGAACAGTCGTGACTCACAAAACAGTTTGGGTGTGCTGAAAGCAGTGAAATCACAAGGACACACTGCCTTCACTGTTTCTGAGAGTATGAGGCAGAAAGGGCACCATCACTGCTCAGTGAGTCTCCAGACACAGCTGAGTGTTTTCAGGAGTTACACGCCTCACTGCACACCTTACACTTGGCCTATATCCTGCTTTTTATTGTTTTCAAAAAACTTTGTTTTAAGCTACCCACCTGAATAAAGAAGAAAAAAACAAAGAAATTATTGCAATTCAAACATGAGCCCTGCTATGGAAATGAAATACTTGGAATTTAAGGAGGAGTGGTCCTCTTCCCTCACATGCCAGGGCTGGGGGTTTGAATCCCACCTCTGAGTACTCCAGTTCCCTCCCACAATCTGAAAACATGCAACTAGAAGAGAGGAACACAGGAAACCTACAGTAATGAACACAGAGTAACTACAACTGATAATCACACAGCAACACGGAAACGGCGTTGGACTGGCGATTCCACACTTGCCGGCCAGATTATTAGGTACACCTGTTCGCTAATGCAAACAGACTGCTTCTCCAGATAGGAGTCTGGCTGCCCCTAAATACATGCAGCCAAGGTCAAGAGCTTCAGTTACCATTTGGCTGAGCATCAGAACAGTGAAGACACCTGGTTGAACGTTGCGTGATTGTTGGTGCCATTTATGCTGCTTCCAGCATCTTAGAAACGCCTTCCTGGGGTTTCCACAGTGTGCAGAGATTACAGAGACTGGTGCGACGGACAGGAAAAACATCCACTCAATGGCATTACTGTAGGCCAGAACACCCTATTAAAAAGAGAGGTCTGAAGAGAATAATGGCCAGACACACTAAAATGTCAGGATTGGTAGCCATCTGGCTCTGTCCAATGTGACCTCTCCCTGATTGGTCAGAAGTTCTCGCTGGTCATCCTGCCTGGTATCACCCTACTGCAGGGGTCTCCAACTCCGGTCCTGGAGAGCTACTATCCAGTAGGTTTTCTGTCCCGCTTGGCTTCTGATGAGCCACACCTGTTCCTGGTATTTACCTGAGATCCGGTATCTCTCCAGGACCGGAGTTGGAGACCCCTGCCCTACTGTGTTTCCCTGCTGCCTGCTGTAATGGCCTTAGAGGTCAGCTGTCCAGACTCCTTATTTGTTGTGGGTTTGAAGCTGGCCAGCCTCGATAAACATTTATGTTATATTGTGGTTTCGTGTTTTCATTGTGTATCATTTATTTCAGTTACAGTTCCTTGTTTTGTTTCCTGTCTGTAGTATGTTCAGTTTTCCTTGATTTAGTTTCCCTTGTTTTGTTTGTTTTGAACCTTCGGTTTCTGTTAATTTACCTCACCTGCTCCTTGTTACCCCTCGTTTGTAACAGCCCACACCTGTCCCTTGTTAGCCCTTGTTATCCATGTCTATATATGTACCTGTCCTTGCCTTGTTTCCTCCGTTGGTCATTGTGGCTGTTTCCGTGTGATTTTCAGTTGTAGTTACCCTCGTTATTGTAGTTTTCCTGTGTTCCTCCCTTCCATTAGAATTGCTGTTCCCTGTGTCACTCCGAAGCCTTGGTTCCTGTTTTATCAGTTTTGTTTTGACCCTTTGTTTGGTCCTTTTATTGGTCCTTTACGTTTCATTAATCCAGCCCTGTGTGTCAGGAGCCGTCTCTCCTTTGTCATGCAGTAACACCAAAGCTTACAGGAAAGGTACAAGTGACACGCGTAAGGGCTCCGGACAGCAGTGGTATGCAGAATATGCCGAATGGCTTCTCTCAACACACAAGACATCTACCAATAAACAACAGCAGAAGAGTCTGGTATTGGGTGGGGGGACACATCTTAATAATTGAAGTACAAAAGTCAATTTATTGGGGTGATGCATGCATACAAATTAAATGTTGGGGTGTTCATATGAGTATTATAGGTTCCAACGGCGCTATTCTCAAATCAGTTTGCCAGGTAATATCCTACCAGCACTAACTAGATGTACCTAATAGGGTGGCCAGAGTGTGTGTATACTGGCTATAATGTGTGAGCCCTGTGACACAAGATGGTTGGATGGCTTAAATGTAAATGGCCTCAGCTGCACATCGTAGGTTAAAGGAGAAAAGGACGGCAAAAGCAGGAGGATTTGGTGTGAGATAAAAGCCGTGTTGTCTTTCCGCTATCGGTCTGCCACTCCCTCTTCACCCATGCCTGTCCTGCCCCCCCCCCCCTTTATTGTTTGTTTATCCACAGTGCTGGGCTCCAGCCTGGCCAATCAGAAGGGGGGGCTGACTCATGAGGGTGGCTCGGGGATGCTGAGCGTGCTGCTGCAGGAGACAGGAAGGCCACACGCAGGGGCGGCCCCCCCCCCCCCGCCTGCGGTGATGGCGCACGCGGCATGTGACCCACACCCATCTGCATGGCC
>JAODLC010000036.1:1893021-1926239 GCA_026781145.1 Hippopotamyrus pictus | reverse complement strand
CCTTTCCAGCTTGTCCCGGTAAGACTCTGTTTTGAGAAAATCAACAAGTTATTGATAATATAAGAACTTGAAAACATCTTACAATAGACCTTAATTCTGCTTTTGGTTTCTCTTTTGGATGCAGGTTTATTGTACTATCGAGTGACACTGTGCTCCTCTCGGCCTGGAGGACCTTCCTGCTTCATCAGGAACATGCCAGTGAGCTCCAAAGCAGTGCCCCATCACCAGCTGCCACAGTGCTCCGTCTTCCCCGCTTCTCCATCGCTTCTCCATCGCTTCTCCATCGCTTCTCCATGGGTGTCCTGCTCGGCCACACCTGACTCGTTTACAGCCTTCAGTCTGCTCAGCTGTGCGCTGATCCTGCCGTCGATCGTCCCGTCAACGAAGAGATGAACACTGGAAGTGAGAGCTGCTCGGAGAAGTACCCCCCCTTTTAAAGATGTTAAAGGGCCTTTATAATGAATTCTTTCTCTTAGCACAGATTGGGAAATAAGCTTTTCACTTCTCATTAAGCACATGGTTTGGCGCCTTCAGATGAAAACTGTTCGTAACACAGAAGCCAAACTATGCTATTCACTGTCAGCCATGGGAAAAAAAAAAGCGAATGTAATCCTTTTGTTTGTAGGATTTGCAGTGCATTGTGTTATAAAAGGCTGCTGCAGCCAGGGTGCCCCAGTAACGGGCAACACCCACGGCTGTCTGCTGTAAATTATACAGTCGTGTGATTTGGCAATGGCTCACTCTCACTGAAGAGGCTTACTAATGCTCAATAACATCAACCGCAAACAGAAGCACGATTTCTTAATATCCTGTGTGTAACCTCAGATAGCGTAAGGCTGGGGACTGTCAGAAATCTTCAAATTTATACTTTTTTTTTCCCCGTTAATCTACAGTGGCGCATGTGGTCTTGCCCATCGGGTGTTTTGCGTTTGGCCCACTGCGGTATCAGATCCCACTTCACTTTAAACTGTAGCGAAAACAGAACATAGTCTTTTGAATGACGGGACTTTTGAAAATAGCCACAGGAAGAAAGATCCAGGCTCTATTAGATTATCCCTTGAAGGCACTTCCTCATCTCAATTATCCTATGTCTCCTGCATTGGCCTATAAAGCATATTTATATTCATAATGAATGATGACTCCAGTGGATAAAAATGCGTAATAACAACACAGTAAGCAGGGTAACTTGAGATGACACTGGAATACATCATTCTGAAAGTGAGGAGGAGACGGGCAATGAGGCACGAACATTTAGATGCTGTTTTCTGGTTACTCCTCCAAAAGCCTCCATAGCAGCATTTTCAATGTGCCGTTAGTTTGCAACTCCAGTGAATCGTTTCAAGAGGTGGGGCGGGGCGGGGGGGGTAGGGTTGTCAGTTATTACCCACTGATAATGCTTTCTAGTTGAACTTGCAACAATTTCCTGTTGGCACACTACCGGAAACGTTCCCAAACGGAAACCATTGTGCACAAACCCCCAAGTTTCACACAGACGATACGACTCGGTGAGCTAACAGCTATTCAGAATCGTATCGCGGCTCCAGACCAGAAGGACAAAGAGCAACAATGTTCATAATGTGATGTAAGCGTTATGCTGCTATAAGGACTAATTGATATTGAAGTTCAGTGTAACAGAGCTTGTTTCTTACTGCTGCTGATTTCTAAATGGCCAGCACTCCGCCTACTGCTCTGGGACATCAGCTCCGTGGGAGTTTAATTGCCTTGAATTTCCATTGCTGAGTTCATTACATTAGCAGCCCAACCCACACACTGCATACCTCTGGCCTGCCGCAATTTGTTTTTGTATTTATTAGCCTGGCGGGGCCTGATCTCTGTTTCCAGGCCTGGTCTGAGGTCAGCAGCAGTAGCATAGGACTCCCTTGTAATCCACTGTCCGTACCAGTGAGAAGCTGACGAAGAACGCAATGAATGAAAATAAGGAAATAAGGCATCCGCATGTCAAATAAATGCAATCTGTGGCTTAGGTTTACACTCAATGTGGACACACAGATACACGTCAAACAGCAGGTCTTATGTCGTTTTCATTGAAAGCCACCTTCATTTCAAATATTTCTAGATTTTATCAAGATTTAAGGTAATACAGATGGCGGTGAAGTGCATTTAGGATCCTGTCAGCAAGCGTAACGCTGCAGAGAGATAAGCAGCTTCAGGTTTCTGCTCCAGCAGAGCAGAGGGTGAACACCTGGTCAGATGGTGAGCCGAGATGGCGAGGGGGAGTACAGGGTCTCCCGGGCGAGAGCAGCAGCAAGACAGAAAAGCTCCATCTTTAAGTGCGATGACAAGGTTACGTTAAAACGCCTTCCAAACCCTGACATTTGTATATGGGCTATCGTGACCCACAAGGTCTGTGGCTATTGCGTGTGCAGGGTGAGTCTGTTGGGGGGCTGCAGAGTGAATCTAGCTTCATGTGTATCTCCATCTTGCCGTGCTCTTGAATACTGGCACATGCAATATCAGCAACCATGAAATTACCGCAAGCACTTTTTGAAAGTTTTGAAATATTGCTTGGAAATTCATTAAAAGGGATTCAATCTACCTTGAAGGTCGGTCAGTGAAGCTTTTAAATATATATACATACAACTTATTATAATGAAAGTACAGTATGGTATCTGTAACTTTTCCAATGAATGATAATGGTGTATTTAATTGCACTTCTGTAATCCGTAGTTCTGATCCTCCGTGGCTGAAGCCCAGGCGGAGCTCTCGGTACACTTCAGCGACCTCCAACATCGCGCGGCTGCTCTGTGCCAGGAATCGCACAGGGCGTGATTATTTCTAGGGGTGCACCATCCGAGACGGAGTGAAAATGGCGCCCCTCTAGGTGGCCACCTACCTCGCCGAATGATTTGACCCTGTGTCTCTATAATGCTGTACCATTAAGAGCAGACAGATTAGAACTATATTCTGATCAGAACCAGATCAAACAAAAGAGATATACAAGATCAGAATTCAAAAACGATGAGGTTTTACATATTAATGTTTCTACCACTGAATATCTATGTCTAATGTCCTCTTAAACAGTCATGTGTCAAAGAAGAAGCATTAAAAGGCCACAGGTTGCTCTACGTGCTAAGCGTTAGCGTTTTCCCATTCTCCACAGGCACGGTGTTGTGTGGGGGGGGGGGATGACCTACCGCACAGCTCTCCTGAATGCATTAATGACACTTAATGGGGGAACTGGCTCCGCTGGTCCTGGCTCTCCATTATCTCTGCCTGGGTATTACTGCAGTGATGGGCCGTCCTATTGCTGTGACCTTTCGGAGCTCGTCTGCTCACAGCGATGCCAGCTGCGCTGCCTCATCGAGTTCCACATCGCATCAGTCATGACTGTTATTAGCGTTCGGACTCCGGTCTGCAGCCCCTGTTAAGCATCTATTCCCTGCTCAGCAGCCACCGGCCTCCCGCCTCTTCCCCCCTCTCAGCCCCCGTCCTCCGTCTCTCAACGCTTCGCTCAATGCAAAACCCCAAATTCAAGCTTCAGAGTCATGCTGGATGCTCCTGTAAAACACCCAGCGTTCATGAAGCCATAATCACCGTGAAAACAATGGTGCATTGTTTTACCGCTCTGCGCGTGTCTTTACATACTACAGGAGGCATGAGCATACAGTACTGTAATTACCGATGCCATTTATATTGGTGTGTGGAAAAGAAAAATAAAATAGCAGAGCTCAGTAAGACATAACGCTTTTTCTAAAGGACAGTACACATTCCTCAATGCTTATAGTCATGCATTTTTCTCTCGTTAAACACAAAGCAATACCTCATACATTTTTGCTGAATTATTAATACTGTAAAATGTGTTCTTACAGTGCAATCAGAACATTACCTGCTTTGTATGTGGCCCCGCAGCCTTTGTGTCACCTGTCTGGCTCCACATTTACCCTCCCCTCCTAACTTTGCACCTTGCATGAATCGCTGACCTTGACACCAGTATGGAATTTCTACTGAATGCCAAACAAACGAAGGCCGACGCGGAGGCTTGCCGGCGGCTGGGCGGGTGCGGCTCACACGACCGGCGCTGTGTGTCAGGGTGCAGCTCCTGCCCCGCGCGTTCACAGCTTGCATGCCATCCTGCATACACCGGAAGGAATTGAGTCAAGTGCCATTTGTGTCTGGCAGTGGGCTCCTTCACGGCCTGGGGTTCCATCAGGGGGAACGTCAGCCTTATGCTATGTGCTACCTGCATGTTTCACCTCTGCATCTTTTATCAAACCTGCGCTAAACCATTCTTAAATCATTCATTCAATTTGATCTTGGAAATGTTTCTGGTGTTGCCGTGATCCATAGCTGTCATAACAAGTTGCTCTGGTGCAATTATGAACAATTACCCACACCTAAAATTCCTTTTATGCTGTGTTTAGTTTCTTCTCACAGGGAAAATTACACATAATGGAAATAATGAATAGTGAAGTCCTTTAAGTGTAATACCAGGGTATAATCTAGTCATTCATTTCCAAGCTTCTGGAACACTTTCCCAAAAGCAAGGCATTTATTCACTCTATTTCTAAACCTGGAAAAAGAAAGAATCAGTCCCCACTGGTTCTGCAGCAACATTAAATTAGCAGATAGATAAAAGGCGTGTTTTCTTTTGTAATAAACAGGTGATCTGTTCAAACACATAACTGATAATCCAAACTTTACAAAGCTAGATTTTTGTAAGCATCGGGAAACAGACATTGAAAACATTTAGTCCTAAAATCCCGCTGCAAGTTTTGTAATTTAAATTTAAATTCAGTTTTATTCATATTAAAAGGATCACTTTAGCAATGGCAAAGAGATCCTGCTTGGCACCGTGAATAGAAATTGATTTTTTGGTATTCCGTCGATTTCAGATTTACCTTCAATCATTTCCTTTTTCATTTTGATGGAAACGGAAGACATTTAACGAAACTGTAACTTGTAAAATAAAACTGGCACTCATCTTAGTATTTTATCATTTCTGAAATTTTGACGATGGTATTGTGCTGTATGGCTCCCTTTACATCTTTACACGTTAAACAGATCGCAGGCTCTCGGTCCTGCGCAGCAGGGCTTGTTCTCTCCAGCTTCTGACAATTCAGTCATTAAACAACGCGATTAGATCCCTCTCAGCACTACCGACACGAGTGCTGTTCCGCTTCAGTGCTCAAAAACAGGCAAAAAAAATCTCTCACAGACTGCAAAAAAATGTGACAAGAATGTGAACTTATTGTAGACTCCAAAGACATAGCGCCCCCTGTCTGGCACATGTAAAAAAAAAAAAAAGAAAAAAAAGAAAAACCTGAAAAAAACAAACAGACCTGTATTTTAATCCAACCATCTTTCAACTACTTATCATGGATGGAGAAGCGGGTAAATCTGGAGTCTAAGGCAACAGGGGCCACAAGGAAGGGGATCCCCTAGACAAAATGCCAGCGGGGTGCAGAGTACATGCAGAGTGCTCCGGCGCCCCAGGACCAGAGTTTGAGACCCCTGGTCTAAAGTGACCTCGCCATACAAATGGACAGCATTATTATGAATTCCCATAATATATAGACTCCTGGTGACCATACAGATCACTGCCTCCAGTGACATGGGCATCACGGTGACAGCTGAGGCGACCTGTCTTACTACTGGTCTTCTGCTACCCATACGGTATACCAGCGTTTCCAAATCCGGTCCTCGGGGACCCACAGACAGTCCACATTTTTGCTCCCTCCCAGCTCCCTTCCAAGGGAGCAAAAATGTGGACTGTCTGGGAGGGAGCAGAAACATGGACCACCTACAGGTCCCCAAGGAGTGGGCTGGGAAACACTGCCATATACAAATCCATTCACCAAACACTTTTATTCATAGCAGTGTAGAATAGATGGAGGGGTCATCATTTATGAGTGCTCCCTGCCAGTTAAACCCACAATCTTTCCGTTATCAGCACAGTGCTCTACTTGCAGGGCTACCAGATTGAATAGTAACAATCACAAGCTATTACCGTTTATAATTATGTCCAACGTACCCATCTGATAAATGACACCATAACAAATACAAGAGTTACATTTAGAATGCTACCGCAAAAATGAATTATGTTATCCAAATAGTTATTGTGAAATAAAATCTAGCCTGTATGAAATGGATTTGTATAGACATATTCATGTCCGAAACAAATTGCCATTATAATTAAATAAGACGACTCAGCTGATGAAATATGGAAAAAGGTTAGTGCCGAAATAAGTGAATTAGCATTTAAGAGCTTTGGCATTGCATTATGGATTGTTTTTAAGTTATGTTGCTTTAAATTTGCTTCCCCCTGCTGTCTAAAGACACGCAGTTAGCAAATTGGCATCTGTACATTGCCCATAGGGTGTGTCCTGTGATAGGCTGGCACGGTCATCTTGGGTCAACTTGAGTCCCCCAGCATTTGGAATGTCGATAGTCATATTCAACAAGATAAAATTTTAATTTTAGTGTGCGATTCAATAGTAATGTGTTTTTAAAATATTAAGATGTTAACATTTTCCTCTTACTTCCTCATATATTTTATCAAATATTATTTTACACATGTAATTATTTTATTTATTTATTTAGCGGGGGATTGTTTGCTGGTTATGTGGATGCTGTAAACTAAATTTACCTGCGGGTACAAATAAAGTAACCTGAACCTCAACATACAGCTTCATTCAGCTGCTAGTATGCGAATAGTAGTATGCATGAAGATTCTGCTCTCAAATCCAGATTCAAAATATTTACATCTAAGTAGGCAGCTGCAGAGACGAAAAAACATAATACGGTCCATTCTGAAAGAGTCTCCCGTGATATAGGATGAATTATACCATGCGCTCTACTAAGTCCTGGGATTCAATGATTGCTGTTTTCACAGGTCCTGCTTGTGGTCTATTACATATTAAATATCTTTTCATTCGTTACAAAAGTTATTTAACTTATGAAGCTGAGAAATAGAATTTAGCACCTACCGAATACACCCCCATATAACTCCAGCATCAAAAATTGCTGGATTTGTGGCTAAATTCTTTTTTGAAATGAAGTCGCCGACGGAGCCTGAAAACCCACTGCATTAGAATGAAAAAGCATTACCCCAACTCTGCCAGCCCTGGCGCTGTAGTTCGTAAACTTCGACAGTTGATAGGTGTCCATAGCTCCCGAAGGGCCCATACCGCGATCAAATAGTTCGGAGCTTCACTCGTAACAATGACTTACACTAAAAACTTAAATACTGTTTTTTTTTAGTACCATAGTATTTTCTCACAAATATAAAATGAGGCGAACATAGAGGAATCGCTCACAAATAAACTGTCTCTATTTTAATAAACTTAGGTGGCCACCGAGAATGCCGGAGGGTCCTAGCTGCACTCGCGGTGTGTCAGAGTGCGCGTGAGCTTCCGCTGGCGATTTGTAGATTCAGTTAAGCCGGCGTTTCAGTCAGCATTTAAATATTCATACAGCTTGGGCTTTAAGAACACTACAAACATGTTTGAAGAAGCTAGCGAGGTGTTTGACAACATGTTTAAGTCTTCTTTTCCGCTGACATTTATTGTGTTTTTGCCAGCGGTGCTTATTCTCGTCTCTCCGCTTCCAGCCGAGGCAGCGCACGAGTTCACAGTGTACCGCATGCAGCAGTACGACTTGCAGGGGCAGCCGTATGGTAAAAAATCTTTATGTTGATGAATCCAGAAGACGAGATCTGTATACCGTTTAACTGAATAAGTAGCTGGGAAGACGGTCGTGTAGTACAAGTCCTCCGGGAAACGGTTGATTGGCAGCAAGTAGAGACCTGTTTATGTTGTCGCACAACCCGTTCCTGTAATCTCAGTTAGCTATTGCATCACGATAATTGTTCGTTTAAAATTTTGTCATTTCCGAAATTGTTTGATAGCACTGAAGGTAGAATGATAGACGTCGCTGTTCATGCACGGCAGTGATTCAACCTGCACTGCGAGGCCTATGTGCCCAGCATAACTCGTACCAAGTGATTTGTCAATGGCAAGTCGTATCATGCCTCTTTTATAAAGTGACCTTGTGATCCCCCGGTTTAATCAAAATGAATTCATTTTTAGTCCCAGTTTGGGAGTGTTTAATAACGAGTTGCGCTCAAATTGCAGGCACCCGGAATGCCATACTGAACACGGAGGCCCGCACGGTAGAAGCCGAGGTGCTGAGTCGCCGCTGTGTTATCATGCGGCTGCTGGATTTTTCCTATGAAAGGTACCAGAAAGCTCTGCGTCAGTCCGCCGGGGCCGTAGTCATCATCCTGCCTCACAACATGTCCACCATGCCGCAGGACATAGTACAGGTAAACCGTAACTTTTCATTGGCTGCAATGCAATTCACATTCCTAAACATGGCATAGTGGTCCCTCACGTTCTTTGTGACAGAAACTGCTTTCTCTTATAGTAAAATAATGCTTTATTCCTCTGGTTGACCAAGTGCGTAACATTTCATATCATGCTCCAGTAAATTACTTTTATAAATCTGTCCACTCAGTTATTCTTTTCCTTCTTTGTCTTTCTGTCTGCAAATTTTCCAGCAGTTCATGGAGATGGAACCGGAGCTTCTGGCCACGGAGACCATTGTTCCGGTGTACTTTGCTTTGGAGGATGATGAGCTGCTGTCCATATATGAGCAAACCCTCATGTCCTCATCCTCTCAGGGCTCTGCGTCTGCAGCAGAGGGTACGTGGGGATGTCTTTGGGCGACGGTCGAGCGCCGTTTCATTTCCCAGCTTTACTCCCCTGCCCTCACCCCTTCTCAGAAGATGGACAGCTGTAATGGCATTCATTTGTACGGGTGTAATTTGTCACAGGTGATGACACAATACTATTTATAGGGTTCAGGGGGCTGAAATGCATGCTGGGCATTTAAAAGAATGCCCCCCCCCTTAGTCACGCTGTTAAAATGTGTGCAGGAACTGAGGGTGTATTCTGAAGGTCTCTGCAGAGTACTTGCTGCCAAATGTGCCCTGGCTTCAAGTATTGATGAAGTAGAAGGTTGAAATGCGTAATGCATTTACAGGTCAAATGTATTGCATTGAAAATATGTATTTTCAGAGGTGTAAGTGCAAGTAAAAATCTAGACCAAGATTTTGTGTGTATAAAGTCACAGTAATGGAGTACTCAGCTCGTTGGTTGAAATAAAACCTTGGTCTGGATTTTTACTCTCTGGACCTGAACTATCCACCTCTGTATTTTTTTAATGCTCTGCCCCCTCCCCCTCCCCCTCCCCCTCATCTAGGCTGTCCCCAGCCTGGTGCCATGTGCTGCCTGGGAGGGGCTCCAGGCTCCCTTTGACTCCCTGTACCGGGAGTCGAATGGCTATTTATACATTAATCATTTCTGAGCTGAAGCTGTTCAGGTCTTTGTTTTGGAGGGTTGGAGGTGTGGAGATCATTCTGAGGCTGTGAGACGGGCTACAGGCGGCTCTGCTGAGAAGCTGGTTCTGTGTGTCGCATGTGACCGTGCCGTTTTCTCCCTTTCCGCCAGTGCTGCTTCACACAGCGACAGCCAACGGCTTCCAGATGGTGACGAGTGGGGCCCAGAGCAAGGCCATGAGTGACTGGGCCATCACCAGCCTGGAGGTCAGTAGCAGTGGTGCCAGGGGGGACTGGCAGAGTGCGGCGTTGAAGTGAAGCCTGTTTGTGAGCTGAGCTGCGTGCGTAGCTTGTCCATGTAAGCGGGGTCTTTATGCATGCAAATGCACGTTGCTGTGGGTCTGGTGCTGGATACCCTATTTCTCTCTGAAGCTCTGAGCACCATCTAATGGCCCAGCATGACGTACGATAGCAACAGCACTAGCAGATAAGGGCAAATCATTTTACTGAACTGTGTTTCTGCACTCGACTCCTAGCGAGGGACGAGGGTCTGAGTCGTGTCTCCGCACCCTATCTCTGAGTTGGCTACGATAAGGACTGTCGCATTTTTGCCGTACATCACGCCGCCTTTAATTCTTTAAGTGCAATTCATAAGCAGATGGAGCAGTCAGCCTTTGCCAGGGGTAATGGACTGGCATGGAACTGTGACCACTTTTAATTGCATTTTTCATTTGTAATATTCGTAATCTGGCATAATTTGGGCAAAGAGGTCCTGCTGGTAACATCTCTCTGCCTCCCTCCCTCTCTTTCCCTCCATCTCTCTCTCTCTCTCTCTCTCTCTCTCTCCTCATTCAATCAGGGAAGACTAGCAGGAATAGGGGGAGAAGACCTGCCAACGATTGTCCTGGTAGCTCACTATGATTCCTTCGGTGTGGCACCGGTGAGCCCCCCCCCCCGTCCTTGCAGTGCGGTCTGTGACACGCCAGTTGCCTGTGAAGTGGTTAGGCGCAGTTTTAAGGGCAGTGCAGTTTGCCGGCCTAAGGTGGCGGCCAGAGGGGGAAAGTTCAGGTCCAGAAAGTGCAAATCCAGGCCAAGATTTTCTTTGACTCGCCCTTTGAACGCAGCATAGGCGTGGCCCTGTTAGCCAGCATTCCCCCTTCTGTGCGGAGCGCCCCCTGCTGCCATGCAGTGACCCGTGGCCTCTCCTCTCCCCCAGTGGCTCTCGTACGGCGCCGACTCCAATGGCAGTGGTGTGTCTGTGCTGCTGGAGCTGGCCCGTCTCTTCTCTCGGCTCTACACCTACAAGAGGACACATGCGGGGTAGGTGTCTGGGCCGGCGCCCTCCCCAGGCGGCCCCTGGTATTGCTGTTGGTCTTTGGCCCGGCTTGGTGATTTAGCCTGTAGCCTTGTCTCTCTTTGCTTAATGTGGCCTGTTTGCAGGTACAACTTGCTGTTCTTTGTGTCCGGAGGAGGAAAGTTCAATTATCAGGGGACTAAACGATGGCTCGAGGAGAACCTGGATCATACTGGTGCGGCTTTGAGAGTCTCTCTGGATGCTTGTCATTCTTTTGGCTTTTTGTCATTTGCTAAGTTTAGTTAAAAACACAAGATTGTCTGTGTCTCTGTGTGTCTCTCGCTCTCGCTTTCTCTTTTTTTTTCTTTCTCTCTCTCTCTCTCTCTCTTCAGTATCCCGAGGAAACATTTGCATGTAAAGTGATCGAGAACTTTTCCAGACGATGAACTAAAAATGACTTCTGTTCCTTTGGTTAAGTTTGAATCTGTCACACACCCTGGATCTCACTTAGTGGTGCTTCACTGAACTTCTAACCATCTCTGTCTTCCTGCAGAGTCCAGTCTTCTCCAAGACAATGTGGCGTTTGTACTTTGCCTGGACACCCTGGGCAACGGGAACAGCCTGCACCTCCACGTATCTAAGCCTCCCAAAGAAGGCAGTCCCCAGCACGCCCTGCTGACAGAGCTGGAGATGGTAATAGCATTAGCATTTCTGACGGTCTGCATGTTACAAGCAGAGTCTGGGTGTTACTTGCGTACCATGAAAAACAAAGTGAGCAGAAATGTTGGGACTAGAATCTTCCATCCTAGCGCATGATTTAGTGGTTCTTATGTGGGATGGATGCCTGGAATCTTCAACATTACTATAAACCTATTATTCTCTGCTTTCCTGTCCTAGGTGGTCTCCAGCCAGTACCCAGAAGTTAAGTTCTCCATGGTCCACAAGAAGATCAACCTGGCAGACGACACGTTGGCCTGGGAGCACGAACGGTTCGGCATCCGCCGGCTGCCCGCCTTTACGCTGTCGCACCTGGAGAGCCACCGCAGCACGCTGAGGAGCAGCATCATGGACATGCGGTCAGGCTCGCCCCTCACGCCCGCTCGCCGTCCCACACTCTGCTCGGGTACTCATGGCAGCTTCTGCGCAGGCCGCATGTGGATCTCAAGAAGCTGAGCCGTAACACTAAGGTCATCGCGGAGGCGCTCGCCAGAGTGATCTACAACCTGACGGAGAAGGTAGGAGTGGGGAGAGTAGCCAGCCGGACCTCAGGTTTACACCTAAAAAGTGTTTTGACCCCTTTTTGTAATCCATGACCTTTGGAGCATTGATGGGTGACAGATCCTCTTTTTACTCTGTAGGGTACCCCAGGAGACCTACAGATCTTCACTGAGCAAATGGTGAGAACCTTCTCCTTCATGACTTGGGTGTCTTGGCCTCATTGGCTGCCGTCACCCACACTTCTGATCACATTTGAGGGACAATTGGCGGCACGACGCAGTGTCTGTCTGTCTCTGTGTCTGTCTGTCTCTGTGTCTGTCTGTCTCTGTGTCTGTCTGTCTCTGTGTCTGTCTGTCTCTGTGTCTGTCTGTCTGTCTGTCTGTCTCCTTAACACCTGTGATATTCATTCACTTTTTGGGCTTCCACTTAGCAGGTACAGCAGGAGCACCTGTCCTCGGTGGTGGACTGGCTGACGTCCCAGCCACGCGCCGCCCAGCTGGTGGACAAGGACAGCAGCGTGGTGAACACCCTGGAGTACCACCTTGGCCGGTACCTGAAGGATGTGAAGAAGCACACGGTCAAAGCTGATAAGAGGTAACCTCGTCTGTCCGCCTGATCACACTGGATGCGCCCCCTGAGAAAATGTCACCTGGGGCCCAATTCTACATATTTTGCATATTCAAGGACCTCTCTTAAGTGTCTGGGCCCCCCTGAATCTGCCATGGTATTCATGCCCCTCCAAGACCCCTACACTGGATTAATCACTGGACTATTCACTAGAAACCAGCATAGATCAGTACTAATTACATGTACAACAGAGAAGCTGTAATTTATGTTTGATAAATTAGAATATAAAATTAAATCTGCAGTATGTAAAATATATTCTTTTCCAGTGATCAGGCTCTGGTGATTTTAGCACTGCTGTTTTATACTGTAGGAATGGGAGTCAGTACAGAGTAGACTCAGACTTGGTGGTGATCAGCACAGCTCTGTGCCGGGCTCCCTGCACGTGTGCTCCCAGACTTACAAACTGTTTATGTATAAAATTAACTCTGTAGTGTTGGCCTTTTGCCTTTACACTACAGTTCACCTGAAGCAATTGAATTCAATAAAACCAGGAATCTTTTTTTTTTTGAATGTCCTGTTGTCTCCCAGTAGGTGGCGCTATGGCCTCACACACCTCCAGGGTTACATGTTGCTGAGCTTTTTTCTATGTTTTGATTTTTTTCAGGGACCCAGAGTTTGTCTTCTATGACCAGCTCAAGCAAACTATGAATGCATACAAGTAAGGCATCGTCCTCTCACGTCTGACACGCGCCGTGTGTTTGCGTAGCCCGTGTCCTCTCACGTCTGACACGCGCCGTGTGTTTGCGTAGCCTCTCACGCACTGCTGTAGCTTCCCCATATGCTCTCTGTTCCTGTGCGCAGGGTGAAGCCGGCCATCTTTGATCTGCTCCTTGCATTTTGTATAGCAGCCTACTTGGGCGTGATGTACCTGGCTGTCCAGGTAAAAATCTCAGTCAACGTCATGTCCTTTTACGTCAGGGCGCTCATTCCTGCTGCTGGAGATCGACCACCCTGCAGTTTAGCCACAGCCCTAATGCAACACACCTGATGGATAATCTGTCCCATCAGCAGCATCTCAGTACCAGCTATGTTGAGGTTCTAATACTGAGATGCTGCTAATGGGCCTGATTATCTGTATCAGGTGTATTGGGCTGTGGCTAAGCTCTGCAGGGGGGTCGATTCCCAGGAGCAGCGCTGGGCAGCCCAGCTTCATGTGATATTGGATGGGCTTAAGTCAGGCCCATATTCATCCATGTTCCGCATGTTTCTGCAGCACTTTGGTGTTCTGTACGGCACCATGCGCAGAGTCATCCAGCCCAAGACCAAGCAGCACTGATGGGATGGAGAGCTTTGATACCCTGAGAGCCCGTTTGCAAGGGCTGCTCCACCCCTGAGGCTGAGAATTGTTGTGATTGGGTTTTTTTTTTTTTTTTTTTACTTTTTTTTTGTCATGGTTCGATTCGTCTTGCCAATTTCGTCATCCGGAGCTCCTAGCTGGCTGCACCGCCGGTGACAGGCAGCCCAGCCTTTGGTCTTCCTCCGCCAACGAGCAGCCGCCGTCTGTTTCGATTCCCCGACTGTCCTCAGACGTCTCACCCCACCTCACTTCTGGACACAGGCGACCCTCAGCCATACTTCCATTTTCGGCAGCTATTGTGGGCTTAAAAACGAGCTGGTGGGAAAGGTTAGGCTTAGGCTTAGGGTTAAGGTTAGGCTTAGGGTTAGCTGAGAAAGCAGGGGTGTCACTCATACATGCAGTATTTTAACTTCTGTGAATTGTGGGAGTATTTTGGAGGGAAAATGGTGGCAATGCAGGCTTTTGCATTACCTCCATAATATGTGCTACTTAAAAACCAGTGTTGATTTTCCCCATTTGAGACGTACAATTTTTAATTGTTAGACTCCTTTAGAAGACCTTGGTCCTTAATACTGACATTGACACATCACATGCATGGCCAAAACATGCATTCATGTGTGCATCAGTCCTACTTACCCATGCCGTTATCACCGGGAGTCCTTATTGTGTTACGCCTCTATAAAAGATGCCTTCATGAGGGTAATTGAAGTTATCCAGTTCCCTGGATCATTGATATCCACCTCACTGAGTAATTCTTTACCAACACATTAATGTCTGGTACTTCCACTGGGGATACACTTGCTAGCCATATTCGCCACTTGTCGCAAATTCCCTTCCCCTCATTTTCAGGACTTCAAAAGCTTAACTGCTCTGAAAATCCATTTGTGGCATGGTGCTGGTTTGTCCGTTTCGCAATGGACAAAATTGGTTTGGTCATTTTGGTCATTATGTTCATACAGAGCGTTACAAGAGCCATATACTCCATAAATGTGAAGCACCGCTATCCCAGCCTTACTGCGTCTGACCACAGGAAGTACTGTGAGGTACAAATCTTAATTTATTGGAGCGAAGATTGCATTACTGTGCACTGAACCAAACCCTGTTCTGTTCCTTTTACCTACAAGTCTGGATGGTATCGCACTTGATTTGTGATGCGTGATTCTCAAGAAAAGAATAAATGTTTGAAAGACTCAGTTTCTGGTTTTCACATTTTATTTGAAGGAAAAGCTGGGCACGTCAATAACAGTGGTCCAGTGGATATTTTAAGATGGTCCTTTCTCAAAAAGGGCCAGTTTCACCCAAATGGTCAAACTGACATTTGTTAGGCTTCACCAACAAATGAGCCACTTGCAAAACCTGGAACACCTATACACTTTAATTTAAAAATGTCGCTGCTTGACAGTCTTTAAAACTTACAGCTTGCACATTTACTACACATCAGAAAACAGTTAGTGATGGACAAACTGACACATCATGAACCATTTGCTATACTTTCTGACCCCACTAGATGGTGCTCTCTGATCCAAAGGACACGAAGCATGCCACAAAGCAACCCGAGAGCTCCATCTAGTGGGGTCAGAAAATGCAGCAAACCATCCATGAACCATCATTTTGCCCATCACTAGTTATAGTTCCCCTTTCTGTTCTGTGGATCGGCCTGGTACATCAGGGCTGTTGTTAGCCAAGAACCTGGAGTCACACCTGTGCCCTAGAGAACCGCCTACGGAAGCACTGGCCCAGGAAAGAAGTGTAAGCGGTGTTCTCAGAACCACCAGGCGATCCCCGGATCTCTACGTGAAGCTGGACAGGAAGCTGTGTTAGTAAATGAAGCTCACACACATGCAGGCTGTTAGTATAGTGGCCCTGAAGTGGGACAAAAACAAAACACAAGGGGGTAAAAATGTCACACTGACCAAAGGGAAGCATTTTCTCGAGTTTTTTCTCCATTTTTTGAATGTAGCATTTTGCACTTAAGGGCCACTGTATGTTATTGATGATTGTATCAAAGCTACTGTGTCTAATTTGTACGGATTACGCTGAGCAATGAGCCAGCAGGCCCACAACCTGTGTAGGCGACACGCCAAGGACCTCATAGTAAAAATGAGAAATTAGCAAAAATGCCAATTTTTACAGCCCAGTTGCAAACCATCTTCTAAACCATTTCAGAACCATGTGATAATCTCACTTCAAATTAGACCCTTATTACAAAAAAACTTAAAAATTCAATTATTTAAATAAGCTACCAATTTTAGCTGTTACCAGCTTTCTTACCTTTAATATTTCAACACACAAGTTAAATAACTAGATTTTCTGATTTTATCCCTTATTTGAACACAAGTAATATTGTGAAACATTACAAAGACAGATCTAAAAACCCAGAGTCACAAACAAACATTTTCTCTCATACAGCTGATTCCATGGTTGGTGACAACAATTGCTTAACCACAGAAATGAAAATGACAGTTTCAGATTACAGCCGGAAAAAGACCCAGTTCTTTCAAATAATCACGAGTATAGTGAATGCCACTCTGTCACATGACACTGTGACAGTCAGTCCTGGTTCCTTAGTGTATTTGACTTAGAAATATTGATGTATCTACTAAACACACCCTGCTTTAATCTCACTGCTGGAGCTGTTGAGTACATTGTGTAAGTTAGCAAGTTGCCAAAAGTCAAAGGTAATCTGAAATAACGCTCACAGTGTTGTTACATTATAAAAAAAAAAACATTGTTTAAATGCTATTTTTGGATACTCATTTCCTCTAGACCAATTGGCACCAGTCTTGGCCTTGAAACCATCAGATGGGTACAGAGTAGCCTGTATTTATAGCATCCACCAGCAGGTGGCACTTGTGAGGTCATTACGTCTGCTTTTCTTTCACGATACCATTCGTCGCTTGCTTCCTAGAAGGAACAAAAAAACATCGACATCTATAAGGAAGGTCATAGTCAAAGCCCATAATCCCATAAACTATCCAAGCCCATAATTCCAGTTCAAGGTCACTTGATAATGAGCTATCTCAGTCATCAGTTAGGCACACAGTGTGCCGTCACTGGAATACGAACAGGTTTGTTATGGACGATGTTACAGAATTACAGATGCGGAGGTACAGCAAGGCACCGGGCGCGTGGTCGTTCTCTGACGGGCCTCTCGCCTTACCCTTTCCGCTCGGCGCCTCGCCGCTCCATCTCGCCGTCGTGCCCTTTCGGTCGCGACGGCACGCATTCGTCTCCCTCGTACTCCCGCACGTCACTGACCCCTGTCATCTGCCCCTTCAGCACCCTCAGAATTAACTGCACTATGTACTAGAGGGAGAGTAAGAGCTTCGTGAGCGGAGGGGGCGGGAGGCGCAGATGGAACGAATACGTCGACACTCTTGGAATTATCCTCTAGCTGCTAGCTCCTTGGGGTAATGTGACATAGGTACTGCTCCGGCTTCCGTCAACCGCCTTTTGGAGCAGCGGAAGGCCGATAATATTGGGCCGGGTGTGTAGTGGTGAGACGCAGAAGGTGCGTAGCAAGGCCCTTGTCCACATCCAATAGGAGAGCCCGAGGAGACACACCTGGAGTCCCACACCACATCTTCCAAAGCTGCACATTTATACCACATTACAAACAATGGTGCAACGCATCCCTGAGTTCCCAAAATTTACCAAGTTACCAAATTTAACCGTGATTTGCCATGAACCCGGTAACAGTTTCATCCCCAGCGGGAAGCCACCACCCTGGTACTTACCAGAAACCAGTAGATGTTCATCACAAGGAGTGCGAGCAGGAGTGAGTTGAAGAATATGTAGAATGGGATGTTGGGGACAGACGCCACACTGGATATGCAGGAGGCGTACAGGACTTTCAGTGGGAACCAGTAAAGTCGAAACCAAAACCTGTACAAGGAGCAGAAAAAAAACCGTAGGTAAGCTTGTGGTTCCCGCAGGTCCATGGGCACCAAGCAGCCGTCAGCGTTCAGGATACGGCTCTCCGTGCCAGTGAATGCCACGCGAGGCTCACCAAGTGGCGCCAAAGCTGATGAAGCCCACGCTGGACAGCACGTCGTTGAGCGTGTGGAATGTGCCGCCCCTGGTCTTCAAGTAGACGTTGAGCTTGGTGAACTCTAGCTGGATGTCGTTAATGTCGTGGAGGAACAGGACCAAAAGCCCGATGTTGTGGTACCTGATTTGGGTAAAAGCAAGTTAGCTGGAAGGACTTCCTCTGTTTCCACTGACCATCTATCACAGGGCTATCAAACTCTGTCACTGAAAGCCACCAATTCAAATATAAAATTCAATTCAAAGCCACCAATGACTCTGCAGGCCAATCAAGGCTTATTTAGTTAATTAGGATCTGTACAATTAAAATGAACGTCCTTCAAAAATTCTTACATTTATTTCAGTGTATTCCATATTTCCGCACGAAAGCCTTCTTTAAAAAGCCCAGTACTTAATGCATGATTTATTTGGACCTAGAATCCAGAAATCATTCTTACTAAGGTCTGAAGTACAGCGCCTGCTTTAACAATTGAACCCTGTCCCTTATTGGGGCGTCTTGGTGATCCATCACAGAATTTCGCTCTACAAAAAGTACAGTTAAATAGCACATCGTAATGAGGCAGCACAATCCGAGGGTCAGAGACTGGAGTAACAGAGACAGCCCTGCAAGTTGGCATCCGCGTGACATCTAAGGCCAGTTTGCCAGGACATTCAGGCTAAGAAGGTTTTATTCAGACATGTCAGTAGATGCACAGTAAGAAAATCAAACTATTGCTTGAGTTCGACTAAAACCGGACTTTTAAAGTACACCAGGTCGCAATTAAAGCTTGAGTCACTTCATCTGTCCACGCATCCATTATTATTTTTATTTTTTTTTTTTATGTCTACGAAGTAATAGTATTGGACTTTTTCCAGTTGACCTAACAAGCTGAAAGAAGCCATATCGCCACCAACTGTAGCGGAGTCGGACATACTTCTGTCAATAAATCATTTCCCCTCGCATAGTCGATCTGTAACCATAGTTCGACTTAGCTGGACATGTAAACATACTCTCTGACTTTGGCTTACATCTGTTCCTAACTGTGTGGTTTTAATAATAAGTCATTTCAGAATGAATTCTGAACTGAAATACTGAACTGAAATTGTACCGAAGTGTGAACCCAAAACCGTTTTTTGTGGTGAACCGTGAATATTGTGTATCATTACACCCCCATTCCCAGGCTATTTTAAACAGGGTATCAAAATCATTTCATGGCCCGTAAAGAACTGTGATCGACCATGAGCATCTTCTTAAGATCCTAAGAGACCAATGAAGGCAATGCTGCAAACAAACACGTGGACCAGTGTCTCCTACTTGGCTTAAGCCCATTTAATCGGCTGCCAAGGCAGCAAAGTCACCTGAAAGCGTAGGAGAAGGAGATCAGGGCCAGAGTAATGATGTGGTGCACAATCATGACGATGGAGTCCTTCCTCCAGGCGTCCATGTAGAACGTGGCGTATATGGAATGAGCGTAGAAGCTGCCCTGGATCAGATAGGCGATGGCGATGTCGGTGGGTACCAGCATGCCGCTCGTCCAGCCTGATTGGGGACACAGAGGGGGGGTTTATCAGGTCCAAGTGGTGAGACAGACACCTGACAAACCCTCCTGTCAATAGTACTGAGGAAAGGAGCTGCTGGATCCTAAGGAGATGCACCGTGGGGAGCCAGCCAAAGCATCTGCCCCATCATTCGTCTCCACAGATGGTGAGTCTGTGAGCCCTTTGGTTTTCCCGCTTCCTGGGCTCCTTGTTTTGGAACACAACCCAGGTTTTGAGGAATAGAAAAAAGGAACAGAACTATCTGGGTGAAGAAGCCCTTCTTACCATAGAACACGGAGGGCGGGTCCTGGAAGAAGGAATACTGGGTGAAGAAGAGCAGATATGTGCTGTATGACCAAGACATGCAGTAGAACATTAGCTTCCATGCACTCTCTGGCATCTTCTCAGCATCTTTGGGCAGGAGGCAACACCACTCAGCCACTGGCTGCAAGACAGAACAGACACAAGCCTAATCAGCTAGATCTGGGTTCAAGATAACAAACAGATTATATAGCTAGTAGTATTGCACAGGGCAGTGATTCCCAAGCTGGCCCTTGAGGACCTGCAGACAGTCTACATTTTGTTTTTCCCCATGACTATGGTCAAAGAAGATCCGCTGTCTCTTTAGTACTTTGAACAATTTTCGGTGGCAGACGAATCACAAATGAATAATGGTGGGAACTAGAAATGAAATGGTAAGAAAATTTTATCACGATTATAGTGACCAAAAGTATCATGGTGATCAATATTATCATATTCTCAAAATGTGCAGAAAATGTTCAAAACAGTACTGATGCACAAAGTTAAATCATTTCACCATTTTACCAAGTTTAACCGGGATTTACCATGAAACAAGTAACTCCGTTCCAGGAGCAAGGAGGGAGCAACAACGTGGACCGTCTGTGGGTCACCAAGGACTGGGTTGCGAAACACTGACATAAATAAAACTAGGGAGGGGCTGATCCACATTGTTTCAGTTCCAATCCGATTCTGATACACATCTGCTGATACCAATACAGATTCCGATACAAGACTTCTACTTTAATATTTTAATACACACACACACACATACACACACACTTTAAACTAGTAAATACAATTGAAAAATATATGCTAAAAAAATCTTTAATTAGGCTACTAGAAAAATACATAAAGTACTGTTCCACCTTCCACCTACTGTTCCTCTTGTTAGTTCAATGTAAGAATATCTTCCAGGAGAGTATACGTGAGTGGCGAATGCTTAAAATGCCCCACAATGTTTCTCCCACTGCTAACAACGTCACTTACACTTCGCTGCGATCGCAGACTCTCGTGTATCACAAGGTGCAGCGAGTGCGCGAAATAGCCCAAGCTACTCCCAAATCATTCATCGCCTTTTTCATATTCCTGGCATCACCCATAAGTAGATTTTCCACTAGCGCTACTCCAGCCTCTTAAAACATTGCTTTCACAAAGGCTGCAAATTGCTGTGCTACTAGACGCTGTTAAAAGCGTAAAATACTTCCAGATCGCTGCCCTCTTTTCTGATGTTGTTACGCTCCTCATACTGCAAAGGTTATGCGCATGACATCACAGCAGGCGGAAGTCACTGTGCTCACACCCACAGAGTGGCAAATAGACTAAGCTGCAGCCTTAGTGTTCAGCTTGAGAAACAGCTATCGGTGATGCCATCTCCGGCACAAATACAGGAACTGAGTGTGCAGTCAGCAGCACAGGGTGCAAATGTCCCCACAGACACTGTCAAATCAGAAATCCTACAGCCTTATCTTTCAAAATATCGGTCTATCAGCCTTGGTCCAAACCTTCAAAGGTCAACAGAAATATATGCAGAGCTCAGGACTGTCTGTTGGGTCCCATGGAGCGTTTCACAGTCAAAGGGGGACACTGGTTGGGGTCCGAACTTGCAGACGGGTCTGCCTGTCATCAGATAGCCCCCAGGTCCCCGCAGAAGCACTGGGAGGCTTGGCAGGTCTTTGGGAGACGCACAGCTCATGTGAACCACACAACTCTCTCTGTCCCTGCACTTAATCACTGCGATCAGCTAAGAGCCCAGGACATCTATTGCGCTGCTCGAAGGGACAGCGAACCTTGTCTGCTTGCTAACCGCCTCGAAGCGGCCCTGGTCGCATTTCCGCTAAGGCAGCCACTGGCAGCAACTGACCACAAGAAGTCATGCGATCGCACGACATCATCAGGGACAACACAATGTGAGCTGGGGGGGTGGGGGGGGGTGTAACTGAGAATGCACACAATACGGCTGCTGAATTAAAATTTAATAACAGCAGCTTAACCAAATAAAACATATTTCCAGCGTTACTGAGAGCTGTCTTCATTCAAAAATTCCCTTTCAAATTTTCATTTTCTTTTGTTTTAAGAATAAATTTATATAAAATAAATTAACGTAAATTCTTTGTTTATAAAAAAGTTTCTTTTAGATAGATCTGGCGTATTGCAGTTAACATAATCCACATAAAATCTGAAGGAAAATTATACACCTAATTCTCTTCTAATTTAATATTCATTATTCAGTTACCACACCTATAGTTAAGCTGCATTTTTTTTTCTTACAAACCATTGTTTTTCAACCATAAGTGCTTTTTAAACATAAAAAGTAAATGAACATTTCATGAATTTGATGTTCTGATAGCCCATTTTCCAGGATGTTTGTTATGAGATTAATGAAATTATTCAATCCATCCATGTTCAATCACTTATCTTGTGCAGGAATACTGCAGCCTATCCTCAGAAGCTCAGGGAACAGAACAGCGGATGTTCGTATAAATATCTTTGTGGGGACCCTCCCTGCATTTCTATGGGCACGACCCTAAACCCAGCAATGACGACCTTAACCCCTACCCAGCCCTAACCTTAACCATAAGTAATGGTCATAATACATTTTTAGTTTTTTTGATGGTAATCACAGATTTTTATAAAATGTCCCCCCCCCCCAAAAAAAATGTCCCAACATAATAACAGCTTTTAAATATATGCATCAGTTCACCTAACCAGGCGGGTTTGGGCTGCAGAAGGAGCCCAGTGGAAACAGGCAGAGGGGCGGCTGACAAACTGCCCACCCTTGGAGGTGACACCCACAACAGCAACATGAAACAACAATAAAACTAAAAACAGAAATGACAGGCTGTGGCACTCGCCTCCGAGTTATTTAAGAATAAAGTCAGCGCATTAAACATCAGACAGCTTCGCTTCCAGGGCTCGATTCCGGCTTACAGGCGCTGTGTTGCGGTGGAGGTTCGCCGGGCAGTGACATGAAAATGAGGAGATGGCCCTCTCTGCACAGCTTGGGCCGCGACTGTGCCGCTGCGCCCATGCGCCCCCCACATGCGCCCCCCAGGTGCTCCTGCATCCCCCTGCTTCCCGCCAGTCAGGGTCACCCGCCGTGCACGTGCGATTTGCATGAAGCAAATCGGTCCCTGCGGATGTTCTCTACAGAGGCCTGTTCTGACCAGGACAGTACGACTGCTTCAATGTAAATAAGAGAGTCGTCACGCAAATGCACTGTAACAAGCCGGGAGATACAACGTACTATTGTTAATTTCACTAAGATTCTCAGAGAGAATTTGCACAGTTCATTCACCGCCAGTGAAAGGACCAGCACGAACCCCTCCCACCCCATATGCAGAAATCCTGTTCGCTACAGAAGGACATGCATAATTCAGCCAAGATATTTACTATAGGGATTTGATGCTGTACGGATGCACTCATCAAAAAGGAGCCAAAACGAGTTTTAGAGCTGGTGCCAGCGGAGAACATGAAAAAGGAAGAGCAGGAGCAGAAAACGCAGAGCATTCAGTTCAGTGAAACAGAGAGGGTACTCCAGTTCATAGTCCCACTTTCTCTGAGGGAAAAGCCCTTCACAAAGAAGGGCTGGTCGCCATAGTAACAGATTGAGGATAATAGGCCATGTTGCCAAATGACAACAATGTACTAAAGGCAATTTGCTCTCAGTAACCAGCTGCTCCCTGCCTGTATCTCCATGTTCTTAGTGCTCTTCTCTCACTTTCTTCCTCTCTGGGCCTCAAAGCGTCTTTCAAAAGACTGTTACACAAGACGGCTAAATGGGGGGGGGGGGGTTGGGGGTGCATTAGGTAAATCAGCCTCTCTCGCATCTGTTAGCAGACAGATGGCAGCAAAGGAACAATAGCGCCCCCCGCAGGCGGCGGCACACGGCACCAGGGTTCTCTTTGTTCTCAGCTTCTCTGGCCTTAAGCTCCGCCCACCTGGCTTCCAAACAGAGCTGCTGCCCAATTGGCTGTCTCTCCAGCGCTCAGCCAATGGAGTCAAGTCATTTTTTATTTATATGGCACATATAAAAACAGCCAAAGTGCTATACATCAAAATAATACATGAATTAATAAATAAATAACATACATAATAAACGAAACGCAACGGGGACCGCGGGGCACAACACTGTCCTGACAGTCAGGCAAACAGGGGTCAGCACACAGAAGTGACCCCCCCCCCCCCCCACTCTCAGGACTCTCCTAGCAACATCCTGCCAGTGACCTCAGAAACAAATTTTTGCCACCTTGTGTTTAATTCCCAGACTTTGCTTTCACCTGACTAGCTTGTTAGTTGGTGACAACAAAAACGTTTATATTTTAATTGCATAAGTCCACTACTGCTTGTTTCAGAACAACATGATTCTATAAAAAGCAGGAGACTTGGGAATAACATGAACTAAATTCTGGGGTTATCCCTGCATAGAACCCGCTGTCCTCAAGATAGAGAACAACTCTCACTTTCTTTGGCCAAACACCAAGATATATAAAAAGCCCAGTGTCAATTGTTTCAGTGGCCTGGATAGACAACAATATTATTAGCACAACTTACACTCTTTTTTACACCACTTGCATTAACATTAGCCAACTTGCTGCCTAAAAACAAACAATGATATACTGTCCAGTTTATACTGTGGTACAGGAAGATGGTGAGTGTCACTGCTCTGTAGCACTTTGGCCAAAAGCGTGACCAAACTGAGCTGGATGCATCCGATTGGTTGGAATGCACAGAGATACCGGGGTTCTGTGCATGGATTATCTGAAGGAAATAAGGTACATTATAGATATTATTAATTACCGATACTGTCGCACATCACAATGTATGTATTGATGCATTCCTGATAGCTCCAATTTCCAACCTCCTACTTAAGGTACTATGGAAGACCATATGGAACAACAAAATGGATTCGTGATGCAAATTTACACGAGTGAATGCTAATTCCGCTAGCTTTTGATGCTAACATAAGACAGATTCTCACAGACCTGCTAGCGGAAATTAGCACACAGTAAAATAATAATAATAATAATAATAATAATAGTAAATCATGACGTACACCATGTGACCAGTAAATGAGCGGCTTCTCAGGTTCCCCGATGACTCTCAGGTTTAGTCTATGATTTTCTGCTTCAGGGGCTACAACCATATTTATATAAAATTCACCGAGATTCATGCAGCAGGGGTGTAAAAAAACAGATCCAGAGGCAATGGGTAGGAAGTAATGGTTAAAGAAAGACCAAAAAGTTTAAAGTTCAAGTTTCATTAAGGGGCTAGCTATAGTACCTTTGAACTGGATCCTAGTCCGAATTGCTATAGTGCACTGTAAACAGGTCATAGCAACAATAAAAGCAGTGAGGAGGCCCTTATACACTCTCCATGCATGCAGACAGAAAAGAACAGCAGGATCCCTCTGCTCAAAATGAGCTACTGTCATGCGTACAGCCACACAAAACTGAAAAGTCAGACTCATATGACAAAGACATACACTCTGCTATACTCTCTTCCTCCACAAATCCGGGGCTGATAAGCCAAGATAAGTTTTTGATTTGATTACAAGTTAATAAGTTCATTCGGGTCAAAGGCAAACACTGCAAAGTCTGGTCACAGTAACCGAAGAGAAACGCTGAACAGTGAAAAGTGAGGCAGTGTGAGCAAACACAGGATCCACTCATCTCTGTGATACCGCCGGAATTTATCAGCAACTTTACTGACGGGAGTTGCGAGGCCGGTCTACGGACAGCTATGATAACAGTGCGGACGCCTCGATAAAGACAAGGGCTCGTCTTTCAGTCACGTAGAAAAGCACGACTCTGACCCAGTTTACAGCTTTACCCTGGAGAGGAACTACGAAAAGTCCCACAAAGCACTGATGAAATCTCCTAAACGGCCATCAGACCATCCTTGTCAAAACTGAAGCTGCTTATTGTCAACCACGAGGTGCCAGTTGTCTAGAACCTAGTGCTGTTCATTGAAACCATAAAACCAACTTCCGTTTCTTTCTTAAGCAGCATGTCCTCGTTTAGGATGAGAATGTCCTTAGAAATTGGCTCGATCCAGGACCCTTTCCCCGATTATCATTAGGAACAGCTGCACAAGCAGTACTGGGTGGAGTAGATTTCATATAAATATGAGAATCGCTGCGCTTTTCATGCTGTAATTAAAATCATGTTTGGCAAGCGTAGAGATATGCTGAACAATTAACTCCATGTGCTAAATAAATAATTTGATAATTTGGTAAATAACAGAGTAGAAGACTGCCTTCAGGTTCTCTTCCTAAAAGCAAAACCAAGCGAACATGTGGGACACACACGACATTCGGACCCACCCTGTGGTTACACAAGAGCCCAGCGTCACAGACATGCGCTCGTCATAGACATGCGCTCGTCACAGCACGTGTGTAGAAGCATCCTGATAGATGGCAGACACACGCACACAAAGCTCCTAAACCTGAACACTTCTCAGATACTGACTGCTGTGAAATCATAACAGAAAACTGCAAGCAGAGTTACTCTGAGGAACAGCCATGATCTGGCATGCACTTGGTTGAAGTTGGTTGAAGAATAAATAAATGCAACTATTAGTCAACGGGCTCTTATCCAACCCGGGTAACCCTAAACGACTTCAAACGCCTGCAGCTTGATTTCAGTGCAGGTCAGTGTCTGATAAGCCTTCGCTGGTCTTGATCTCTGACCTGATCACATGGTACTCTTTTTTCTGTCTTTTCCTTTGACAGTGACAGAACGGTGAACTAATGAGCATTACACACTCATTTGCTGCCCGTCTGTCATTGATTGGGGAGAGTTACATAACCAACACAGACCGAAAAAAAGGTGCACTTTGCGGCCCTGGATGTGTCGGTCTGATTTCAGTCCTCCTCTGCCATTGAGAGCCAGATTTATGCAACACTTATATAAAGCAGGTGTTTACAGGAGTAGCAGGGAAGTTAGAGGTGTAAGGGCAGCTGTCAGACCTTTGAGAAGTGGCCCTAACGTGAGTTAGTCTAAACAGAAGCTAAATAACGCCATGTAGCCCTAAGCTTCATGCTCCTTGGCAGGTGCTGCAACACAACTGGAAATAGAAACAAAATAATAAATTACGATAAGCTATTCATCTTCACAAGCACCGCATTCCACAGAGAGACTCCTCCCCTCAGAGAGACTCCTCCCCTCAGAGAGACTCCGCCCCTCAGAGAGACTCCGCCCCTCAGAGAGACTCCTCCAAACATGCTCCAGCCTTAACTGCTCTCCGGGCCCCCACAAAGTACTGTATTATATATAATATTTATATTTGTATAATAAAAATATTATATATACTAAATGATTAAGAAAAAGAGCTACTGCATTAAGTTTAGTGTTGTACTGAAAATTGATATATGGTAAAAATCTGCATCGCCTTATTAAGGAAGACTACAGAACTACGCATTGCGCTGCGCATGTATACGCACGCGCCTCTGAGGAAATCAAGCTTCAATAACTTTCACCTGACTGTCCATCGTTCCCTAGTCATTTTCCACATCCATTAATATCTTATACTCTCAGACAGTTTTGTTTGTTTCGTCAACGAGTAGCTTCTCCAGCGGAAAAAGCATCTGCCTCACTTGTCACTCCCACACTGCCATACACTGAGATATGCATCACTTCCCACTATATAGTGGCTGAAATCTAATGGAACAAATGCTTCAGAGCAATTAACATCTATGGATATCCATTTACTTAGGATCCCGTTTCCAATCCTCACTACACAATGTCCAATAGCGCTGAAGCTTAGTTTAGATCCATCATCCAGTGAGACTCACATCACGTCTCTGCTGTCCGACTGTTGCGATTTAGGATCCAACGCAAACACGCTGAGCCAGCTATCGGACTCGGACATCATCTATCCTCGCTGTCTTCCACCTAAACTCTACGGAACCGTAAAAGAACGAGTCACTCACCCTGAAAGTAATACGCCGCCTGTGTACTGTCTACCATAAAGCATTAATTTGCAAGTGTGTGGCAGTTTGGGTGCATTTGATTAATTTCCTTATATTTTTTTAAGCAAAGGACGTCAACAGGCTTGGCTTCCATACATAAACAGTGACAAAATTATACCTAAGTAAATAGTTAAAAAGGGACAGTAGCTTCCTAGTGAATAAATTAACAAACGATCAGAACTGTCACCGCATGGCCCCACAGAATCAGCCGTGATAAGGGATTACGCTGGATCTCTCTGGTAAAATACCAAGCTATATAAATTAGTCAAAGCAAAGTGTGAAAATATTTTTAGTGTTATCGCAAATAACACTTCTACCTACGTCAATGTTAGGCAATAGCGTGCGTGCCTAGAAAAAAACGCGGTCAGTGTTACTATATATACACAACAGGCGCTACAGTGAATGAAAACATGGGAGATGAAAAGAATATAATGTAACAAGAATGAATTCTGTGGTTTTCCTTCCACATAAATAGTTCAAAAGCAGTTCAAAGCGACCTCATCTCCACTTGGTAAACTTTGAAATAACTCCGTCTAAATGTCCCCGGCAGAGGTACCTTAAAGAGGCAACGGGTGAGCAGACGCCGGAGCGCCGTCCACATCACGGCGCACATCGCGAAGAGCCCGATCTCCATCCAGGTTACATGGGCGTTTTCCAGCAGGGTCCGTTTGGAGAGCTCCACGCCGCAGTCACCGCAGTCCTTCAGCACGCCAAGCATAGCGGTGTAGCCTCGGCTGATCAGCTCCGAAAAGCCGGGCGGCGGTTCGGGCACCCTGACACTCGCATCCTCCATAGGGTCCAAAATGATGAAAATACAAAACACCGATTTTTGAGGAAAGTCCGTATTTGGGAGCGAATCGACCAACTTATATCTCACACACGCTTACGCATGGGCGTTGTGGAAAATGACAAGATAGTTGGCGAATTAGCAAACCCGAAAGCTGCTTAGTGGAGCCTAATTCTTTGTTTCTAAATTAACACACAGGACCATCCCACATGCACTAGGCTACTGTAAGGAAACCGAAAGGTCGGAAAAATAAGTCCTATATTCAAAATGCAGGGCCCAAACAATTTAACAAACAACACAAATGATATGGTTTAAAAGCACGCTAAAAATAAGTCCGAATCTTCAACTTCAATGCATTTTCGCTTCTGATCTTAGTGTAAAATGCCGAGTTGTACCGGTCTTTCCGCGCACAGCCACCAGCTGCTTTTACGCTCAGCCCGCTAGTCCTGCCAGAAACCGGAGAAATATGCCGTGTTTTTTAGGCCTGCCCCCCCCCCAAAAAAACTATAGCGGTTCGCTGGGAAAAAGAAGAGTGCGATCGAGGCTCCGCCACTACTTTGTGCTAGTAATTACAGTTCCATCTCTATTAATCCTTTGCCGTTAACAGTTGCTGCACCGCGTCGATTGCCTATTTAAGACGTTTACAGGGAATGGGTTGCAGTCCGAAATAATCTAGACAATCATTTAGCATTCGTGACAAATATTATTATTTTCCTTAGCTTTCCCTGCGGCGCCGGCCAGCGGCTCTCCTGGACAGAGGCTTCTTGACAAGTGGCAGAAATTGCGCGCAGTTTGAACCAATGGAGACTCCCTTTTATAAATCGGCACTTTTTGATGAGCCCAGTTCTTTTCTATTAATATGAAGCGCCGGATGTATATTTCTGCTCCTGTCGCGGCTTGTTTCGAGAGTCTCTGACTTCCGATAAGCAATGCAACCCCCCCCCCCTCCCCGAAAAAAGCAACGAGTGGCGTGACGTAGTCATAACCCACTATCCTGTTCTACTGAAATGATAAAAAGTGCCAGTTTAAAGCGGCAGTATGACCGTCTCAATTTCTCACTATGAATAACTCTGATCAGTGTTCCGATTTAATTTTAATATTTACCGCCCAGGCAAAACTGTAGATCTGGGTATGGACGTTAGGGACATCTCAATATTGTGGGAGTATGGTGTGTTTTTGGGGGTTCGGGGCTGACCTGGTCCCTACAGATACTGAAATCAAACCTATGTCTTAGCGGCCCGGGCACACAAACGTTATTTTCATAAATCCCTACACCTACATATACCCCTAGTTAACAAACGGGCAAAGTAGGCTACTCTACCCCCCTACGGACATTCCCTATACCAACTTCATAAACTTTACAAAAGGATGCACAAGAACAATGTAATCAGGCATGCGTATCCTCTTCCACCATTATGTTACTAGAGAACTGTAAAAGATTACACAACCAACTGTGTCAGGTGAAAATTGTTTTTCTAGCATTAAACCAATAGTTGGATATCATAGATGTTTAAGCAATCCACTATGAAAAAGACTACCTCCTCCCCCATTTAGCTCAGTCTGCAGCACTGTTATCTCACAGCTCTAGGTTTGGATATTTTAATCCTGCTTGGGATGCATAGATACAAATGTCAGTTTTGCCACAGTTTTGGGTTCATACATATGGCCAAGGGGGGTGTCTGTCTCTGGGAGCCCTTGCACAGGAGTCATAGTTTGAACTGACTCCTTTTTAAGCCCTGAATATAATCTTGTCAAAGTGTGACGTTATTAGTGCTGACTGTGTCATGCCAACCAAACAACGCCAGACTAATGATGGCCAAAACTACGAGTTATGAACCATTTGCTGTATTTTCTGCCCCCACTAGATGGTGCTGTCTGTTCAGTAATTGGCTCAAAGCATGCCCCAAAGCAAGCCAAGAGCACCATCTAGTGGGGCTAGAAAATACAGAAATTGGTTCATGTGGCCATCACTACTCTGGACTCTAGGTAATTGACAAATTAGCGAATTCAGCCGGTTTGGAGATGTTTATTATATATAATTTATTAATGTATTATTATTTCTTATTTAAAATGCATATAGTTACATTATTGGCCACTGGAACTGCAATTTTTATTATTTAATTCATTTTGTTCGCTGTAAGTCACTAACTTTTGGAGTCACATTCCCTTATCCCCTTTCCCTGTTAGATATGTGTATTTTAGTAAACGATTTTAGTGAACACGAGGTTTTTCAGGAACGCGTTAGTCGCACTGTAGTGGGACTGACTGTACCTTGCACTGCAATTTGTATGTGCTGTGAAGTCATAACAGGAATGAATATCACAGAGGGAAAACTGCAATTTTAAATGGAAAAAGTCAAATTAAACAGTTTGTTGTGAACATGTTTTTATTACATATGCCTTTGATCTAAATGATATTTAGATTCACAAATCACAAAATACCACATTTTCTTATATAATGACCCAGTTATTTTCCATAGCCATGCAGTCCCCAGACAGTCAGGCAATATTCCAGAAGTTGTTTCTAAAGATGAAGGAACCTTTTGTAATCAAGATAAAAAAATGTATTCATGGAGTAATAACAAAAGGTATCCATGTAACCCAACAGAATTGTTTCCGATCTGATTAAAAGTGTGAAATAGACTAGGAGCATGATTATATACTAGAAGTATCTTGGAAAATATATAATGTCTTTAAAGACCACAAGGCAATTGAATGTGTGACCTGAAACAGAGGTTACAATGGCTTATTCATGACAGCAGATTATATTGTATGAAAGAACATATTCAAAATCAGTGCATGGTTCTACATAGGCCTATATTCATTAACTAATTATCTACTCCTCACCATGTATAACCCAGTGGTCGGTATCTGTTTGAAAACCAGAAACTGAATTTGTGGAATAATCACAATGAACTTTACACAATCTTTTGAAATTGAATTTTCTGTGTCTTTAGTTTTTAGATAGATGATAAACAAATGGTGCGACTTTCTGGAAATAGTACATTGACAGAGTCAAAATAGATGAGAAAAGCTGATATAATTCAGCATGTGCATAGCACTGTGTGTACTGCCTTTGTGCTTGTCCACTTGGCAATATATCTTTGTCTGTGCGTTGTGTTTGCTGCTGTATGCAGCAGAATTTCTCCCTGGTATCAATAAACAATCTTTATTTCACTCCTAATCTTAACCTTATTATTAATCTTACACTACACGTTGAATTACTGAGAGTTTGCATGCCCTCCCGTATTGTTTCCTCCAGGTACTCCAGTTTCCCCCTATAGTCCAAGAACATGCTGAGGCTGATTGGAGTTATCAAATTGCCCATAGATGTGTAGATGTGTGAGTGTGCCCTGCGATGGGTTTGTGCCCCATCCTGGGTTGTTCCCTGCCTTACACCCATAGGGTCTGGCCCCCCATGACCCTGAATAGGACAAGCGATTTCGGAAAATTGATTGCTGGATACAGTACTTTCCTTTAATTCGGGTAATTAGTCTTTGGCGCCATCTATTGGTTAAAAATATTTTAGCCGACAATGTCAGGGGAACGCACATTCTGTTCATTCCGGACTGTTTGAAGTAATTATTTACCTTGTATGGAGCCTTATGTGTCACATCATTCAAAATGAATATCCCTGAAGATCCTATACCAGAAATCCATTGGAAAATATACAATGTCTTAAAAAAATTCATTTACCTATATTGGAACGATAAGTAGATTTCCTCCACGCGCCCAGTTTTGTCGTGGGGTTTCCTCCGGGTGTTTCTCAGGAAGATGAGTTGCCAAAATTTTGGCAAATTTGGGAATGCTGTGTGAATAGTGTGTGAGAATAGTGATAGGTTGGCACCTCCGTCCTGGGTGATTCCCTGCCTCGCACCTTCCGTGATACCCCCCGCGACCATGCGTAGGGCAAAACAAAATGGAATGGATGTCACTGAAGAGAATATCAGGCAACGTCATCATGGCATCATTGGCATCGTGAATATAGACCTACTATAAGGGCAGAAATAGTAGTAAAAGTAGTAAAATAATGTTCTGATCTTCATTATTACATCCCTCTTGACTGCCCATGTATAACATACATTTTTATGGGGATTATTTAAGCAGATTCTCTTGCTGGCAGTTCCACGTACGTTAAATGCAAGGACATCCTCGGCACGAAAGCGTTCCAGCTGGCCCTTCCCTTCAGAATAATGCCTTTGTTGCGGTTTCCTTCCTGTGCTGATATAATGTGCTTTCACACCACCAACATCATCCAGGAAGTTTGCTATTTACTATATAGCATTAACTGAACCTCCTGTTTACTACAGCAGTCCTAATAAACTCACTGTTAGAGTAACAAGGGACTTTTGTAGTAAACTTCTGTGTGCTACTTAACTCACATTCTTCCGTCCTTTTTTGGTAACAGCTACAGCAATCGATTATAGCATAGCAGTGGAGGAGTTAACCAACCATCAGATTGGTTCTGACACTGAAGTCACTAAATCACCCTTGAAAAAACCCACCCAGATTGCGGGGACAACATTCAAAACCTGCATCTCTGGAGGTCTGAGGGACCTGACACCATGACATCAGTTGGGCCATCTGTCTTCCGTAGTTACTTATCCAAAGTTGGGGTGCAGTGAGCCTGATGTCTAGCACAGGAAAGACTAGACACTAGACAGGGGACACAGTGGATAGGATACCAGTCCATTGTAGGACACACAGTCAGTCAGTCACTGGATAGGATACCAGTCCATTGTAGGACACACAGTCAGACACTCACTGGATAGGATACCAGTCCATTATAGGACACACAGTCAGACACTCACTGGATAGGATACCAGTCCATTATAGGACACACAGTCAGACACTCACTGGATAG
>JAODLC010000036.1:1769947-1784521 GCA_026781145.1 Hippopotamyrus pictus | reverse complement strand
ACCTGACACCCATAATGTGGTGGTGCACCATCTTGCTGGAAAAACTCAGGGAACCTGCCATTCCTAGATGAACAGTTCAAGACGTCTCCCGTCTCCCGATCTGACCCCCCTCACATATACTAATGTGTCACAAACAAGAAGTTAATATCACCAACCATTCTCATTTTATTAAGGCGTATCCATATAAATGGCCCACCCTGTAGTTTATTAAGCTACTGACCAAGCAACCCACCTCCCAGCCAAACATATAGACCTGTGGTATTATCGCCCACTAAATAGACCGTTTATTGGAGCTGGTAAGTAGAATTGTGAGCTGCACCTTTACCTGTGCATTTGGTTTGTTTCACAGCAAATCACCCAGCATCAGGAACGATTTGTGCAGATGCTGAATGAGCCACACGGAGGCGATCTAGGCGGGGAGGGGGCGGAGGGGCAGGGGGTGCCACAGACGAACTACATCCAGGTCACTCCTCAAGAGAAAGAAGCCATCGAAAGGGTACTCGTTTAGCTACTGTTTCATTGTGCGGAGAGGCGTTGGCGAAAAGTTTCTAAACCTACTCTGCTGGAAACCATGTGTCTGAGTGTTTCGATCCTCACAGCCTTTTTCTTTTCCTTTGCAGTTAAAAGCCTTGGGGTTTCCGGAAGGACTAGTCATCCAAGCCTATTTCGCCTGCGAAAAGAACGAGAATCTCGCCGCAAATTTCCTCCTCCAGCAGAATTTCGATGACGAGTGACTGTCTGCTTGCTTGAGAGGACGGGTGGAGTAGAGCAGTGGAGAGAGTGCTGTGTGCAAGAACAGGAGAGGGTTTCCAGCCATTGTCAGCCACTCAAGAATGTTCCTGATTGGGCCAAGCCATGATAGCCACGCCCCTTCCTTCTTCTGAAATCATTGTCGTTTACACACTCTCACTGCTGCTGTTCCAGTTGGATGTGCTGTGCGTGTGTGTGGGTTTTTTTCTTTTTTTTTTGCCTTTTCACTGGTTTTGTTTTTGCTTACCATGTTGCTGGACCTGCTTACCATGTACCTTCGAACCTTTCACATCAGGCCGGATCATTTTCTTTGTACGCGTCTTACATTCGGACACGGCCTGCTGTCCAGGTAGATGCTGTGCCAACACTGGAGAGCTAACGAAAATTAATTGCCAGATAGAAGATAAGATGCAGTTATGTTGATTTGGAATTTTGATGTCATCCCGTGCATTCTGTCTGAGGATCTGTAGCTCTTGGTCACATTCAGGCCAACTTGCAATGTTTAACGCCTCACATAAACACATTGTAAATGGGGTCAATTCCCCAGTGGCTAAATAGGCTTATTTATTTTAGTTTTTGTTGTTACTCCAGGATAAACATGACCTGAAAAACAAAAATAATAATAATGTATTTCTGTTTCTACATACATATTTTGCATCTCTCTCGCTTATGCGTGTTGTGGTTTCACTTGCAGTACTAACATCTCTCTACACTCGCAAGTTCTCTCCAGAAAAAAGGCAACAGATGATTCTTAGTTTTGCGATTGAATGTACTTTGAAAGCTGGGCAGCTAGGAAAGCAAGACCTAAAAATGACATTTTGTTAGAGTACAACAAGCACAGGATTGTCTTAGAAGAATGAAGAGCAGACATGCACTGAGAGTTTATTGATTGATAGCGCCACAATTAAAACATTTTCTCCAAAACTTCAGCGATAAACTGCAGTCAGAGTTAGTGTACTCCCCCAATGAGGACTTTCTTTTATCATTATTATTATTATTTATTATTATTATTATTATTGTTATTGTTGTTCTTAAATCATTTTTCAATTCAGTGGCGTTGTTCGGTTAACCCTAAAACAGAGTGATTTTACTCAAATATAAGAGTTTGCAGTTTAAATAAAATTCTATAAATAAAGTGTTATTAGGTGTAACGGGAAGTTAAAGAATATTGTGGTTAAACTGATACGGGTCAAATGGGAAATACTGGTGTGCATGAATACCAAGACATGTTTGAGAGGATTGTTTTTGTATGTGCATATAAATATTTGATGGGAAGACCAGTTACCGCTGAAATGCACACAAACGGCAGTGTTCATGATCCTCTCTCGATCTGTTGTGTGAGTCGTCCCCACCATGCAGTGAAAGACAGACGGACAAGAAAACCATGCAGATTTCTTGGTTGTCTGTGTGTGTTTTTTTTCCTAAAGTGATATATTTACTATGGAAATCACCACAGTAATATTTAGCTTGAACACCATGTAATATACCTAAAGTAATTCAAGATTACAGAGTTACATGTTCCAGCAAAAGTAGCATACAGATATATCTAACTCAATTAGAACATAATGACATTGTTTTCCGGTGCTTTCCACTGATCCTCACCACCCAAAAATTTATTATCCAAGACGATCTTTATTCATTTGGAAACCTCCAAGGGATTTACATGAATTATCCATTTTATCAAATATTTTCTTGAAGGTAACCAATATCTCTCCCCCAAATCATCTACTTTTAGCTTGATCTTCAAACTATATTATAGAATCTATTTAGTCTATAGTCGCAGCACAAAATTAACACAAATCTTGGCAGAGTGTCTAAAATAGAAAGCACTTGGGTTTATATGTTAAAAGTATTCACATTTCCCCTCAAAGTTTTGAACACATCTGACTGTTACCCTGCAGTGCTGTTGTAAAATATTGTAATTAGAACTTTGGTTTTTACAGAAGTGTGATTTAAAGAATAATACATTCATGATAAAGTGAAGGAATGTTGCGCTGCGTTGAATAGGGCTCCTGTGACCTGAAGCATGCTAGTTCATTTTGAAAACGAGCAGTGACGTCACTAACTTTAGCATCATTGTGAAATTTTTGATTATTATTTTGCCTTTAGTGTAAAACAAGTCAACGAGACGGGAACGTGTTTCAGCCATAAGCTCTTCACCTATCGAAGGCTCCGCTTTCTCATTAGTTCTGGGATTCATTGTTTAGCAGTATATAAAATAAATAGCTTTTAAAAAGCTCTACGTTGGGTTGTGAATCCTCTTTTGTTTATTTTTCCTGAATCATGGTGAGTCATGATTTAATGGAATGGCCACACCTAAGTTCCTCCTGTCCAGGGTGTTCCGCCAGCCCTGAGCTTCCTGTCCTGGCCTGGGTCATCGTGGCCGTGCAGTGGATGAGCCATCATGGATGGATGGATTGTATGCTGTTACCACGGCCCGTAACTTCCAAGAAAACCAGACATGTGGGTCTAGCTTAATATCTAAGATCGTAACTCTTGCTCAGAGTCACACCTAGATTTTTGACGGGTTATCAAAAATATCAGAAGGCTTGTGATGTGGCTCACAGTCTGACCAAGATCATTAGATCTTATTATTTCTTTACACCCTGGTACTGCAGCAGCAGGTGATGAACATAGGCAGTGTAGTTTTATGTCATAGTTCTTTAACGCTCTTGATGTGTACAATTAGATCATACCGAAACAGGCAAAATCTACATATATGTTGAAGAACTTCATATAAATGACAATGTATCAGACAAGTAGTATATTGGTTTTTCAAACAAACACTGGTTTAAGCAGAGTTCCAGTGTCATGCCCACAGACTTATAGGCATTGCAGTAATTCTTTTACATGGATGGAAGGTGCTCGTAATACAGCGATGAAAACGGTGCAATTAAAAATGAAGCAGACCTTCTGAAAATGACCAATGTTTATACAGCCTTTATTTTCCATATAATGGCATGATATGCACAATATGTTTGTCACAAAATAGCAAATAATGATTTTAAAAGGTTTATTAATACCTAAGATTAAACAATGATCCCAGTACAGATGAACATTCATAATAATGAACACAGGCAAGTGCTAAGTCAGTACCCACAGGGCGAAGAATTAAAGGCAGGGCAAACAAACTCAAAAAGTACACAGAGTATCTTGAAAAGTGGAATATTAAGGAAATAATTTAGCAGATGGTATATTGCAATTAGAAAACATAGTATCTGCCTTTTAACATGCTACAGTTGGGATGTTTCCTGGTGTGTTATGGTTGGTAGTGTGTGGCGCTGTAGTGCACTGTAGTGTGTTATAGTGTGCTGTCGTGTGCTGTAGTGCGTTGCAGTGCCTGATGGCAGCAGGTAGAAAGGATTCCCAGTCAAGCTTCTTAACGCACCATGGCAGAATGAGCTGATGGCTGTAGGTGCTCCAACGCAGCTTCCCACGGAGCCGGTGGGCAGAATTGTGTAGGGTCAGTGCTGTGGTGAAGCTGGGCTTCCTAGTGAGTTTGCTCACCGCTGCCTCCCCAGAAGCATGCTGCCCACCCTGGACTGACAGAAGATTCCCAACAGCTGCACACATCAAAAGAGCAGAGGCTGCTCAGAAAGTAGAGTCTGCTCTTCTGCAGCACTTCTGTGTTGTCCGCCCAGCCCAGGTAATTTTAGTCCTGCACTTCTTCCCCCTTGATGGTGACCGTTCTCAGATACTCCTTGTCACACCAGACGTCCACCACCAGCTCCCATGTCTTGCTGATGTTGAGCTGCAGGGTTTTTCCTCCCCGATCAACAGGACAAAGTACACAGTAAAACGGTTTGGGCGGACAAGCAGCATCACCCGCGTCGCCGTGTACGCTGCGCGCTCTCGGCCGCTTGGGGGCGCGTTTTCACATTGACCGGGGCTGCGCATTTCCGCAGCAACAGGGAAGATGGCTGCGCTCACATCGCTCTCTCAGGTACAGTTATTTCGCTATACATTTTTTCTGCAGCGGACTGACTGTCACCAGAAGCGAATCCCGCTCAGCGGCCAGTTACTTGCATTATGTTACGGCGTTTTCATGTTTTAGTAGCGGTGGGGGGAAACAGCCGGTGTCCGGCGTGCGCTTCGCTACAGAGAAGCCGAGGCGGCGCGGCCTAGCTAGCTGCTTGGCGGCCGGGGGCAGCGCTCGCCGGGCTGCCCTACAGCCCCAGTCCGTTAGGCGCCCTTCGGTACCCCCGGCCGGACGCTCCGTGTAGCGCTACGGGGCCCCGGTGCTTTTTCTCGGGACCCAGTGCAGAGTGAGATGTAAGAAAACAAATTCGGGGGCGATTACCCAGCTGATGTGGCGGCTACCAGCCGACCACCCTGTGCCGGGGGTCCATGTACTTGTTGATTAACATAAGAGGCTAACGGCATTATATTTATTTATTTCTATCATCACTGATATATGCATTAGCCATTATTTATCACGGCCCTCGCGAATGATATCATTTGCACGACTATGATCACTTTTTAAGCAAATTTGGACTAGGTCACTTCTGAGATTGATAATTAGCCCATTAGAAGAAATCTGGTCCTACAGATACGGGGTGATTTATGGCTGTCGGCGAATGGGGTCTTTCTCTGCAGAAATTCCTGTCGGGTTTTACTGCACGGTTGTGTGCTGGGGTAGTGCGCTGTAATCTACCGTGTTGTGCCACAGTCTTATACGTTAATGTACACAGTGATTTAAATGCATGGGGCACAAGTGGGGTGTAGCGGGTGGGGTTAATCTCGGCCTGTGAAACCCGCGTCCGGTGTTAGAAAAAGGGAGAGATTCACACTGGCCGGCGATTCTGCACGTCCTTCGCAAACTGCTCAGTCATTATATATGAAGTTTCCCCCCCTTCGGTCATTTATGTCCGGAATCTCCTTCAGTAACCTTTGTTTTGCCTTGCTTTTGAAACGCCAGTACATAGCGCCAGGCCGATTGAGTTATTACTGTAAATGGCCGCGTAACCTTTGCTTGCATAGTTTTATACGGAACTATATTACAGTATTTCGCACACGTAAGCATTTATTTTAAGAACATGCATCCGTTTTATTTTTGCTGTTTCCGAATATTAATTTTCGACGGGTATCAGAAGCGGCCGTTTTGCTGTAGAGCCGCAATGAGTCACGGTGCATCCAGGTGATCAGGCTGCCCCCCCCCCTTTATAAACACTACTGTTTATGTTGCTGCTATATAATACAGCAGCTATCCTCATTTATTTTACTACCTTCTTATAACATGGGGAGGGAATGTCTTTGTATTCCTCTGTAGTCCTTTTATTGGCTGTTTCATGATGTTAATCCTCCAGACTGTTTGGAGCCACATACGTTATTTGTGATGACACTCACAGTTGTAAAGATATATAGTGACACTTTACAATAAGTGGCACGCGTCCACTTCCTGTTGCGTCTGTCTTCATTCTCCCGGCTTACTCCATACAGCTTGGCTAATTTGCATAGCAAAACAACATTTGATGCAGCTCACTTGAAGTAATGGTTCATTGCCAGTTGCCCGTAATCGATTCTGCTTTGATACTGTACCTGGTGTATTCTCACTGTTGAATTTCCTATATCATATTCCCATGTGACACATCCTTTTGGAAAGTGGTGTAAACCGGTGTTTCCCAGCCCCACCCTCCAGGGCCCCCAGTTTTTGCTCCCTGCCGGGTCCCTGAGGGCAGGGATTAGGAACCCTGGTGTGAAACACCTTATTAAGACTTAATGACTGAATGTGACTGGGTACTGATAAAAAATGAAAATTGGCACAGGTTTAATAAATCAAAACATTTATTTTGGTATCAAATAAAGACTACTGGGCTGCCGCCTGACCTGATGGGAGGGGGCCTCACTTTCATTTCCACGAAGGGTTTCTGTTTTTGATTATGGGAAAAGCTTAGTTTTCCTAAGTTTACTTTGGTGCCTAGTTTAGTGGGTTTTTTTGTAGGTTTTTGTGAGAAAATTCAGTATTTTAGCTGAAGAATGCTGAAAAATTATTGCATTTCGGGGAATAACTTCAGTGTGGTTTTTGAAAGAAATAATGACAGACAGTAGGTTGACGAAGAAGGGTAAGAAATATCCTTTAGTTTTATGAAAAAAAATATTCAAATGTGACATTTCTGCACATAGAGGTGACAGGTTGAATCTGCAGCATTGCATGCCAGTTGTGCAGTTGTTGCAGTTGTGCAGTTGTTGTCTTCTGGGCGGTGCGCTTACCTGTCCTGTTACATTTATCATGGGCAGTCTGCCTGTAGAGGTAGCTGGACTCTCTGGATTGTAAAATGTTCTTGTAGTAATCAGTAGTAATAATGTAGTAGTAATGCAAAAAAACCTCACACTATATATTTTAAAATATTTCAGGGAGCATTCGCAGTGTTTTATTTTTTTTAATGCTGTTTCTCATATTCATGGATATTTTAACTGTTTGGAGCACAATCATGGCTTGTGTTTAAGGTGAAGTGTCTGTTCCTTGCTATCTCAATGTAATTGGCAGATTGATTCTGCCGCTTTTGATATCCGATACATTTCTTTGGTAACGAGCTTTGCAGGCTAAAGCAGCGTGAAGTGAAGCATGTGTGTCATCTGAACATACAGGATGAGTGTCTGCTAAGTTAGTGAGAGGTTAGATAAACATGAAATGCATTAAGAAGATTTAAGCTTGATTAAGGAAAGGCGAGTTTGTATGTTTAGGAAACTAGTAGGCACATTTTTATGTAATAATGAAAGAGTATAACATATCTTAATAAAAGGAAGTTATTGCTGTGTACTGTACTAATAGCTAGCTGGCTCGCTACATCTGCCTAAGTACCACTGGAAGCGTTGTGGTATTTGATGTCTCTAAATTGGGATAGGAAATCTCAAAGCTGACCACAGTTCAGAGTGATCCAGTGAACAGCAGTGCACTTACAGATTTCCCCTAAGTGGCTGGTCAGGCAGATGCTTCATAGATGTAGCGATAGTTTTGTTTGACACAGGCTGGCTGGAAAAAGGGGTTTCTTTGACTCGAATCTCGTTGTCTTCTGTCTCAGGATAATATCTCGCAGCTAAGTGGGTGGGCCTGTTGATTTGAATGAATATTGCTTTGCAGGTATTCATTGTTTTATTGTCAGGGAGAAGAGAGCTCCTGCTGAAATCTGTCTTTGCCATTGGGTTCCTGTTCGGAATCACACACTTTTCCTTGGGAAAGAAACAGCAGGTTGTTGGCGTTCTTGCCATTGTTTTTCAGTGTGAAACAATATTGCAGAAATATGCTCAGTTTTAAGATGGGAAGAGTGAACCTCAAACACTTCATTTGGGTTGCTGCGATTGGTCGACGTAGTCGATGATGTCGATGCTGAAAATCCGTCGACGACAGTATTTTGAATAGATGTATCGTTTTAAAAAATCGTTTTAATTAAATGACCTTTATGATTCCTAAAATGCTTCAGTTCATTGTAACAAATTGTGATGACTGGCAGACTGAGGCAACACCAGTCAATGAGGAGGAGGTTTGTTTAGGGAAGAACAAAGTTCTTTTGTCGCAGTCCTTCACAGGACTATAACAGACACCCGAAGAACACGGAACTCATTATATCACTGATAACACATGGTGGCTAGACGCCGTACTGTAAGGTACGCACGCGGTGGGAGATTTATACACGCTGAGGACATGCGAGGATTGGACAGGGTTCACATAACACACGGGCAAACACACGCCACAATCAGGAACACAAGTATTAACCATAACAGCGACAACAATACAAGGGCTATTTACGATGACATACACGGGGCTATATACACACGCGCGCGCGATGGTTTCCTTCAATGTGTTCCTTCAGTATCACTATGTAATTATGGGAGTGGTTCACATGATCAGAAAACAAAAAAGTGTTTTGTGCACTGTGCGAAGTTCGATGGTGCACTTCTCCTGGCACTGGTGCTATGCACGAACACCCGAAGGGAAACACACAGCCGCTTTTCGGGATGATGGGCCGCCAGAATTGGCCAAACCACCATAAGCGCCATCTATTCATGTTCATTACATTTCCATTAGTATGGAGAGCATTTCAATATATTTTGTACTTGTATTTAAAAAATCGAAAATTTTGCAAAAAGTCTCTCTGCCTAGTTTAACCGCAATATCTCCTCTTTTAAAAGATGTTGTGGCTACTGAACGACTTCAGTGTTTATTGCTTCCATGATTTTCCAAAACAATATCATGTGGTGAGCTCCGCTGAACAGATTTAATAAGCATAAGGATAGTTACCTTTGGACATCACGGTACGCATCTCATTAATATTTTAGGCGCACTACTGATCTGGTTATTGAATTGTGGATGAAAATAATGTCCGTATTGTGCCGAAAAGCCGTCATCTGTTATCTAAAGCCCAGCAATAACATACAGTTTGTTGTTGTCAAAATAAAATTAACTTAAACTGTCAGTTTGATTTTCTGGAGGGAAATCGACAGCGATACCCACTGCAACACTGTTACCGCTCTGACAGGCTTGCATGATGTGCCATATTAACATTGACATGCACGTGCAATTGTCACGTCACACGGACCACGATAGTCTGCTGGGTTCAAACCTTCGATAAGTTGCACTAAAATATTTTTACTCAAAGGAAACGAAGCTTAGAAGACACTGCAATTTTAATGATGGTTCTTTTCAGCGTTTTCTAGGGCTGTTTTAGGTCTGCCACTAACAGCTATTTTTCTAGCAATCTATCGACTATTTTATCAATTAATCTAAACAATTTTCCTCCAGAAAACCAACTTCACCGTTTTAAGTAAATTTTATTTAGGCAGCAAACTGTGTGTCATTGCAGGGCTTAGATAATGGACGACGGCTTTTTCGGCGATATGCAGACATTATTTTGCCCACCATTCAATAAGCAGATTGTCTGCCTAAAATAGTAGAGAGTAACAAAATCTATATAAATTCGGTGTATAAATTGTATGTGTATAAATTTTGTATAAATTCGGTGTCATATGCTACTGTTTTGGTAAATCATGGAAAGCGGAAGTTTCTGTGGCTAACCTTACATTATTGGGTTAGACCATAATGTTGTCTTTTAAGATGTATTTGCATTGCAGTTGTGCTTTGCATTGCTGACAGGCTGCATTTTCATTCACTTTTAATGTGAAGTACTGCCACAGAAACGCTTTTGCTCTTTATCTGGAGCCTCATCACCTGTACAAGCGCCTTCCTCCTGCCACATTGGGAAGAAATCGAGAAGGAAAATTATAATCGGAGTTTAATCGAGAAATTGTGACGGCTGTAGTTAGGCGATGAACCTGAAACGCTTGAGGATCTGCAGGTGAGGTGATGAACTGGAAACATTTCAGACCCTGAGCTGCTCAGTGATTGTTAAACTACCACCCCGCCCACAGTAGCTCAGGAAATGAGCCCCCATCCCTGACACCCCCAGCCAGGGCTCGACAGGGGGTCTCTCACTGGGGGGATTATTACCTGTTAGCATTAGTGCAGGTGTGTTGATGAAAGGCCTGGATTAAAGCTGGAAATGGCTGCTTTCCTGCCCCTTGCTGGGGCAGCATGTCGTGTCTCTGTGGGGATTTATACTTAACGTCCTGGAGCTGTGATTGGGTGGACATTTAATGTACTGGAGCTGTGATTGGGTGGACATTTAATAGATGAATGTTTTCTGCCTTGCAGTTTTCAAGTGGGAACCCGGTATATGAGAGCTACTACAGACAGGTGAGTGTCTGCTGCTGCATTGTCTGTCGCATCTAAATGTGAGAAATGCGTGTTTGCATGCTGGCGCGTCTGCGTGTGGCTTTCCGTACTGGGGGGGGGGGGATCGGTGGTCACTGCGTGTCAAACTCCCAGACGCTGGGGTGAGCCTCTCCTTTAGGGTCAGCGAGTTGCACAAAATGAGAAAACAGCTGAGACACTAAGTGGCGCCCGCTTAAGGACTCTGGGTGACGCCCGCTTAAGGACTCTGGGTGGCGCCCGCTTAAGGACTCTGGGTGTCGCCCGCTTAAGGACTCTGGGTGGCGCCCGCTTTCTCATATCCAGTGTAATCCAATCTCTTCCCTTCCTCTCAAGGTCACGCACTTTTGAAACTTTGTCTGCTGAGTGAGCACTGGCACAGGGGCGCCCTGCGTAGGGTTACATGTCTCATATAAAACTTCAGTGCAGCACTTGCGGTAAATGTCGCTCTTTGGATGTGAGTGAGTCGCACAGTGATTACTTGGCATGCAGCGCTTTGTGCGCGAGTGGCGAGCAGGAGCATGGCAAGACATTAAGGAGCGAATGTGACAAAAAAGAAAGCTTGTACAGAAGATCTTTGCTTGCTAAACATGGTTTTAAATGACATTTAAAATAGCGCAAGGGCCGACTGAATTATTGACAGGGATTGATTGAGGTACTTGAGTTTAGAGAGATGTTTGAAGGGAGTTGGCACCCCCTGGTGTTCCAGCAGGGGATGAGCAGAGCAAGCATACAACACGACTGTTTGGGCATTAGGAGCAAATCCTCAGGGGGCTGCCGGGTGATTTTCACCGCTCTTGTGGCAGAGGGGCGGTCTGTTCCCTTACCCCCCAACCCCCAACGAAGACTGGGTCGTGATCGTAATGGCGTTCGCTTGGTGTGCAGGTCGACCCCGGAAATACGGGTCGAGTGGGCCCCACTGAAGCGGCGCTGTTCCTCAAGAAATCGGGCCTTCCTGACATCACCCTGGGAAAGGTGGGTGAACGTGGGCCGTGGCGGGGTGGGGGGGGACACAGAAAGCATATGGCCTGCCTTTCTGCTGTCCCTGGTCTTTATCCTTTCTGCTGTCCCTGGTCTTTATCTTAATGGGAGTACTGGTGCAGGATCACGGCACTGATGGATCTTGATGTTCCCTGTTCCCCCCAGATTTGGGATTTGGCCGACCCTGACGGAAAGGGCTTTTTGGACAGACAGGTAGAGCGCCCCCCCCCCCCGCCGGTCGGCAGCCCCTCTCCTCACGCCGCCCATCTCCCCGTCACCCTCACGTGTCCTGTCCCTCCCCAGGGCTTCTACATGGCCTTGCGGCTGGTGGCCTGTGCACAGAGTGGACAGGAAGTCAGCCTAGCCAGCCTGAGCCTGAGCGTCCCTCCTCCCAAGTTTGTGAGTAGTTCGTGCCCAGGCACATCGCCGGGGGGGGGGGCGGAGGGACATGGCCGCTGACCTTTGTCGTCCCCGTCACGCAGAAGGACAGTAGCAGCCCCTCACTGAGCACGACGGCGTCTTCGACCGACTCCCGCTGGGCCGTCAGAGTAAGTCCTGCCCCCTGTCAGCGTCTCCATCGCGGTGTCACTGCCTAATTCGGGGAGGGGGGTGCTTCGATGGGAGGGTGCGGCTGGGTAGTGAGGGCTTTCTGCTACCTGTGACATCATAGGCTTCCGACTGAAATGCAGATCAGAGGATGGAAACCATGGAAACCAGCACGTCATTAAGCATGGAGGGTTTTTATAGCTCATTTACCTTTTTTAAAAAAACTATATATATATATTTGTGTTTGTGTGTGTGTATTTTTTTCAGTGTGTATATAATGTGTAGATGTGTGCGTGTATTTGTAATATATATATGTATATCAGTTCAGTTCAATTTAAATTTAGTTTATATAACGTCTTTCACAGCCAAGTGGCCACCAGGTGCTCTACGGGAATGTTTTATGGTACATTACATCATCATTAAGAGAGAATTATGCAATGGCAGGGAAAAGGGAGGATAAAGAAATGAAAGAAAAAGAGAGCTTGATGACAACGGAGGAGAGGAACCAAAAGCTCCCAAGTAGGGAGAAAGAAAATGAAGGGGGTCCAAGGTCACCTGGCTGCCCCCTCCCCGCCCTCGGGGATGCTAACATTATTGAAAAAGAAATGTATATATGTATATTCCTACATATTTAATATCGTGCATGTAAAATTGCTCTGCAGGTTTGTGTCGGTTGGTTTGCTTGTCCTCTGAAGGCCGGATGAGAAGCATCTGCTGACATGAGAAGATGGGATTCAGCCTCATGTTACATTGTCATATTGCATGCTGTATGAAATAAGATGTACGATCCGATTGCTTATGTGCCGTTTCTTCTGCAGCAAGAGGAAAAGAGCAAGTTTGATGGTATTTTTGAGAGCCTCGTGCCCGTGAACGGCCTCCTGTCGGGCGAGAAGGTCAAACCGGTGCTCATTAACTCCAAGCTACCTCTCGACGTCCTGGGAAGGGTCAGTGTGCCTGTCGGCCTTTTACCGGCGCTCAGTCTTCAGATGTTCATGTTCCTTCTCTGGATATTTGACCTTAGTTCTATGTTCGTTCTCCACCCCACAGGTCTGGGACCTCAGCGACATAGACAAAGATGGACACTTGGACAGGGATGAGTTTGCAGTGGTGAGTTCCTCCCTCCCTTCCTGGTGATTAAATGGCATCCTGACTGCATGCCCCACTTTGGCTTGTATCCACAGTAACCCCCGTCTCCCCCCCCCCAGGCCATGCACCTTGTGTACCGAGCCCTGGAGAAGGAGCCAGTGCCCCCCGTGCTTCCTTCCTCCCTCATCCCCCCCTCCAAGAGGAAGAAGCCAGCGGTGGTGTTCCCGGGCTCCGTCCCCGTGCTGCCGGCCAGCCCCCCGCCCCCCAAGGACAGCCTGCGTTCCACGCCGTCGCACGGCAGCATGAACTCACTGAACAGCGCCGGCAGCCTCTCGCCGAAACACACGCTCAAGTCATCGCAGGTGCGTGGCGTCTGCCGGTGGGGGCCTCGCTCGCTCCGCTTGCCAGGCCCGGCCCGCCGTCGGGAAAGCTTGCCGAGTTCTGCTTCCTACGACTGAGTAAAAATGTAACGTCATTTATTGGTGGTCTCAACTCGGCTGACCGTCCCGATCCTTGCCATGTGCAAATTAAATGTGCATAACATAGAGCAGGGCTATTCAACTCACGGTCCTCAAGGGCCGAGCCCTGCTGGTTTTCCAGCCTTCCTTTACCTGTGAGCCGGGTGTGAAGCCTCTGACCAATCAGAATCAGGAATTATTAAACTAACTACCTGGGAGAACTGAAAACAAGGCCTGGATTTGGAATCGAGGGGCTGAATTGAATAGCCCTGACATATAGTATCCGCAGTAAGTAATCGCTCGAGGAGCATGCTTAGTCCTCTGGGCTGAAGCGCTCGTTCTTTCCGTCTTGGCAGCATTCGGTGAACTGGGTGGTGTCCGCAGCGGACCGCGGCCGCTACGACGAGATCTTCCTGAAGACGGACGCCGACATGGACGGCTATGTCAGCGGCCAGGAGGTTAAGGACATCTTCATGCATTCGGGTCTCCCTCAGAACATGCTGGCACATATCTGGTGAGGCTGGATCCCACGCCTGGGGGCTGCATTTGTGGGGGGGGGGGGGTAAATTACTGATGACTGGTATAGAGGCAGGCTTGGACAGTTTTATGGTCAGGGATGGATGTGACTGGTACACAAGTAGGCGTTCACCTTTAAAAAGGATACGTGTGCTTTTGTTATGTGCATTTCCACTGATATGAAAAACAAAATATAATGCATTTTAATCTTAATCTGCTAACTCATTCGCGGTATACAGGTTAAAATGCAAGGTATTTTCTTGTCATATCAGCGCAAATGCACATAAAATAAGTACATCTGCGCTTTTACAATCGATTGTCACGCGTATCATTTTTAAAGGTGAATGCATACTTGCGTACTTGTCCATTTCCTTCATGGCCGAGCTGTCTGTGCCTGCGGTCGGATGCCGGTTCCTTCATGGCCGAGCTGTCTGTGCCTGCGGTCGGATGCCGGTTCCTTCATGGCCGAGCTGTCTGTGCCTGCGGTCGGATGCCGGTTCCTTCATGGCCGAGCTGTCTGTGCCTGCGGTC
>JAODLC010000036.1:1741380-1752097 GCA_026781145.1 Hippopotamyrus pictus | reverse complement strand
GGGGGGGGGGGGGGGGGGGGGGGGGGGGTGGTAAAAATAACACTGGCCTTCAGCCTGGAGTGTAACATCTTATAGAAGCAAATCTGGCACTCTACCCTGTGGTCAGTCACCAGAAGAGCACAGTCTCAGACCGTTAACAAAACTGTGGACTAAGAAAAAAAAAAAACAGCAGCATATGGACCTCTTATTGCTATGCCGTCTGTCTGACATGATTATCTGATGAGTCAGTTTCACAGGCTCCCGGCGGGAACGGGCTCCGGAGCGCAGAAGATGGGGCGAGGCTCGGCAAGCCAGCGGAGGGGGCAGGAAACGGCCTGGCGGCTCGCGAGGACTCTCCACGCAATGGACGGAATCTGATTCGCAGGGATTTCGAAAGTCGTTACATAAATTTAGCTGGAGAAATGTAAAGTTCTGCGGGCCTGCTGGCTGAGCGCATGCTGGCCTACATACGGACCAAAAGCTCAAAGGCTGAAAAAGGATGACAGCCGCCCCCCCGCTCTGATTCACCTCGGAGGCAATGGGAGATCCCTTTTCATCCAAACAGCCCCGAGGCACCCGGAATGAGTTCTCCCTACGACTCGCTGTGCCACTTTGATCCCCCTGCTCTCGCCAGCCCTAGCTGGCACCTGGGAGAATGAGCCCATCCCCATGGTTGCCGGTGGGCAGGAAGCAGCGGTAAGGTGTGGAAACGCCCCCCAACGCCCAGTGTGCACAGTCTCTGCTCACCTACTAATGGCACCACAAAATGCCATCCAAAGGGCGCTTTTCTCCAGGCGCCACGGGCACCGGCACACTGATGTCAGCAGAGACAGACTCGTACCTGCTACTGCCCGACTGGTACCCGAATGTCTCTCCATGAGTGAGAGGCAGACTGCGAACACCAAACCTGCCTATGATCCTGCATCCCGACAACAGGCTGCCTTCCCATCACACAGGATCTGCAGAGACGATGGCGCTGACTCCATAGCTGTGGAGATCGGTTGTTCCAAAGGTCACTGGGTTCTTGAGGGTAGGATGTGACCAGAGGATGATGCCGGGGAGGGGGGGGTGATGCACGTGCCATCACTGTGCCACCGCTCAAATGGAACCAACGCCCTTCAGTGGTCTACCTGCTCACAGCCCATCTGATGGATTTTTACTGGAGCCGAAGCAAAAGCAGCAGAGACAGTGTGACGCTTCAGGCAGACCGAGTTCAGCCAGGTACACGTTTCCCTGCTTCACTAAGGATCAACCCTAAGAAATCTCCCCATTGAAATGGCACAGTCTTAGCTTTTAGTGTACCCTACTCATAAACCCAACGTACAACCCAGTAGAGCTGTATGATTTTTAGGTAAAAACAAGAATGGTTGCATTTTTCCACTCAGAATCAAGATTTTCACTCACAATATTACATGTAGTCTTCATGAAGATGTAACAATATATAGAGATGCTAAATATATAGTTAACATGTAAGTATTGGCTGATACTGATTAAAACTCAAGATACTGAGATCAATCCGATGCGTCAATCTTGGCAGATACTGTCGACAGATATGTAAACTATCAATATTCAAAGTTAGCAGCACCAGAGCTAAAGACACAACTAAAATCCTAATAATTGCAATGACTGCATGGGAGGATCAACCCTGCTGATTATGACGAGGGATTTCGTTGGCTCCACCACATAGACGAGGTCTCAAAGTACTGGCTCATGACGCGGTTATAATTTATTATTAAATGTAGCCCACAGATCGATCTTCCGCCTTCCACAGAATAAAAAAAACGATGTAAAGTCATTCTGTTAATCTGCGCCGGCAAGCTTCACCACCAGCAAGCCAGAGGAGCCACGGAAAGCGACGGGCGCAGTCCCCTACATCCAAGCTGCAGAAATGGGCACCTCCTCCCATGAGAGACAAATGGTGGACAAGCAGCTTCACGGCACTGGGGTGAGGATCTCTACATGCTACACTCTCTCTGGGTTGCCTGTTCTGCTCCCTTCACTCCTGCCAGGCAGTACAGTAACAGACACAATGTTCACTACCATCAGGGGGTGGGTTGTAAACTGCCAGAGAAAAACGCAACATTACAAAAAGTGCGACCACAACAAAGGGGAGGGCCTCTGTGTGTCCTGCGTGCCTCCTACCATGTTTCTGGCTTCCCTGTTCCAATACATTCACCAGGTTATTGCCACCAATTATTTTGCGAGCAGCCCGTGAAATTTGGCAAACGTGAGTTTGTTGTTATCAGCAGAAACCCCAAAAAACCACAGTGGGGGAACCACGCAGGTGTGCAGGCACTGCGGCATCAAATCACAGCCAGCGGGCATGGTGCGAAAGGGAGAACCTCAAATAGGCCACATTTAGAAAAGCAAAAAAAATAAACAAACAGTGACAAAAGACAGCTTCCGCTTTGTTCAGAGACCTCCGCGGCATGCGGCTGGAGCGGCTCTCACCACAGCGGGTAGAGCCCGCAGGGTGAAAGGGGGTAACACCCCGACCCGACCAAACCCACCCCAGCAGACACAGCCTGGGACCTGTACAGGTCTGCTCCGCTCTATGTGGACCGTACAGAACTGGGCCGTTTATCGCGGACGGAGGCGTGGCTGTAGAGACCAGAGGAGGTGTTCCCACACGCTGGGACACGGGCTATTTCTGTGCATTCAACACACGTGGCTAAGAGGCACCCGAGGGGCGGGGGTCTGTGAGCGTTCGTGTCGCCCGTTTGGCCAGGGGTCTGTGAGCGTTCGTGTCGCCCGTTTGGCCGGGGGTCTGTGAGCGTTCGTGTCGCCCGTTTGGCCGGGGGTTTGTGAGCGTTCGTGTCGCCCGTATGGCCGGGGGTCTGTGAGCGTGATACCCCCTGACCTGCCGTGCAGCAGTGATCAGGCCGAATTCTCCCCCCCAACAGAGAGATTAGACCTTCCCTCTGTGGTTACTGCAGATTTAAAGAATATATGTGCTTCAACATATTTGAATGTGATAATACCGTAGGCCAAAATGGCCGTGCATTTGTAGTTAGAGTACAGAATATTTATCTGTAAAATGGCTTCAAGACGCAGAACAGCATGTGTTCTCACATATTTAGCCTGAAGATGTCTGTGACATCATTGCTACCTCAGGTTTACTTTTTATATTTTGAATGAGAGATGAAATTTAAAATGTTTCTCTGTTGCCAGTTAAATTCCACATTTAACCACCATTGCACATGGCGTACGTTTGTAGAGGAGACTGCGGGGAGGTACAGATGCAGGCCTGATTCTCTGCCTCTGAAGGCATTTAGACAGCTCTGCAAATTGCAAACCGTATAACAAGTGACAAGCATTCCTTCGGAGGTGGCTTTTGGCTTTGACACGGGTCCTGTGGATAGATGCCAGGCTTCACGTTTTCACAGCTGTGGATGTTAATGTAAGAACCTGAAACCAGGCCGGCAGTGAGCTCCCCAAGTTCGGCTGGAGTTTCACGAAAGCCCGCTGAGTGGAACCGGGTGAAATATGTCTGCACAGGTGCTTCCTAGGAACGTACCGCAGCGAGCGTAGGGGAACAAAGGGTGCGTGCGTGTGAGCATTCGTGCATGTGAGCGTTTGTTCGTGTGAGCGTTCGTGTGTGTGCACTCACAAGGAGCCGTTTAAACATATACAGGTATGCTTTCTGATTTATGGGCTGCTCTGGTTTAACAGTGTGGTCAACAGATTATTGGTATTTGATATTTGTGACTTAAGAGTGGTAATCAGTTGGCGAGGTTAAAGTCAGCTGATCAGAGACCTGAAACAGCAGAAGCAGTGCTTTGCCCCCCCCCCATCCTAGAATGCAGCTGGTGTCCCCATAACCCAGTCCACTGTCATTCCCAGCATTCCTTGTCTTCCTTTCCCAGCATTCCTGGTTGTCATTCCCAGCATTTGTCTTCCTTTCCCAGCATTCCTGGTTGTCATTCCCAGTGTCCCTTGCTGTTTCCCGACCGTTTTCTTTCTGGATGCCTTTCGGACTAGAAGCGCGGAAGTTCAACTTGTGTTGAAATGCAGTGTAATGCCCTACACAGTGATTATGGCGACATCGTCCCATCATAACTGCGGTTTTTTAGGGCCTGCCGATTGGCTCCCGGAGCGAGTGCTGTGTGTAAAGCTCCCATGTCCCTCTCTACCCCCCCCCCACCCCAGTTTGGAAATGAGGCCCAGCAGCTGGAGTGGGCAAAGCGGGAGAGCGAGCGGGCAGAACGAGATCGGCTGAAGAGGCTGAGACAGCAGGAACAGGAGGATCTGGAGCTGGCCATCGCACTGAGCAAGGCTGAGATGTCCAACGCGTGACCCGCAGCCGGGGGCAGCCATCACCATCTTTGGGGGGGGGGGGGGGGGGGATCTCTGATCAGTGAATGAATGTGGTATGCGCTGTATAAACTGTACAATAGTAGTCAAGTGATGTTTTTAATTTAAGAAACTTTTGTTTTCTGTGTGGTGGTTGTAACACCGGGCACATGAGGAGGGAATGTGTCAGAGTGCAGGGAGAGTGCTGTACATGCCCACTGGGGGGACTGGGGGGACTGGGGGGGGAGGGCTTCATTCTCTCGCGTGAAATGGATCATGCAAGTTTGTTGACATGGATAAGCAGTGAATGAGAAATGTGAACAAATTGTACAGATCTATATTTTTTCCTTCAGTGTCGGCAGGCGTCTGTCTGCATGCTGTAGATGCCCAAAAACTAAGGCAGGTGCTGTGTGTGTTTGAGGTCGCAAAGGCTATCTGAACATGTGAAGGTTTCCTAAGCAATTTTAAAATACTATTATATACTGTGTTAAGGGGACATAGTGTTAGGGGGGGGCAGACATTTATGGGACTTTTGGAATATTTTTACTTTTAAAGGTTAACACTTATTTTTTCCAGTTTGAGAATCCTTATCTTATTTTTTGGAAGCTTGACATATCTTGAAAAGGGATCATTAAAAATATATAATGTGTATATTAATGTGTCTTCCCCCCCCCGCCCCCCAAGTGCTGGTTGTAGCCTGTGCAGGAAGGCTGTAACTGAAGTCAAGCACAAGCTTTGAGCAGCCATCAGAAAGTCCCTCTGAAAATGGCCAGAATTTCATTCTTACTAGTCATTCAGCATTTCATTTCATCATGGGTTTTTTCCCCCCCCAAGATGCATTTCAGTAGTGAACAGAGTGATTTCACGGAATACGTTATGTTGCATCGCTGGTGGCTCGATCATGATAGTCAGTTGGGGGGGCCCCACGCTTTACTGCGTGTGAGATCTCAGCCATATTGAATTGTGTACTACTTGAATGTCGTTTTATGGTACTGGGTGGGGCATTTTTAAGTCCGTTCAGTTAACGACTAGCTGCGTTTTCATCGAGGGACATGGAAGGGAAGGAGTTGCTGATGCCTTTTTGGTTCGCCTGCTCTGTTATCTGACCGCTTGGTGTAGGATCGCACCGCCTTGCTGAGCCGCGCGTGAAGCTGACCTCCGTCAGTGCCCCCTGATCTCTGCGGAAGGCGCACGGGGCAAAGGACTCGAATCGTGAAGCCGCCTGCTGCTTTCATGGCTGGAGCCCGCTGCTGCTTTTTACGTCCGTCGCTTCTCCTTGATCGCTGTCGTCACTCCAGACAAAACGAGGAGGGTAGCCTCGTCTCCAGCGTTGCCGCTTCCCAGACTTGTGCGTAGCCGACGTCGGTCTGTGTTCGCCTTCCTTCCGCAGTCTGTTCCTAGTTGTGGTGTTTTAATCACAAGTAGACACCTTCCTGATGCCAATACACTTTCGGTGTTTTCTTCAGTGCTAGTGACTGCTTGTTGCCAATGGCCCCTCCCAGTCCTATTAACATCAGATTAAAAGTAAAATGACCTGAGCTGACTGCCAGTGCAGCCAGGCCTTACATCTGTGCTTATTTTCCATTAAACCTTCTGTTTTCTCCCATTCACTGGTACGAAACACTGACCATGGCTCAGGTCACAGGCGTTAGAAAACACCACCGTGTCTTTAGCATTCCCGCTACGCTTGTAACCGTTTTTTTTTTGTCGTCTTTAAATACACTTGTGCAATAGTTTTTATTTCTCTGTGTTTGTATTTGAAGGATAACTGCAGTTTTTATTTTTGAAATACTTTTAAAGATCAGTTTTATCCATTTTTATGTTGTTTTACCAGATGTATTGGTCGACTTGCCATTTCGTACCATCAGACAATAATAAAAAGTGGATTCCGCTGCTTTTCAGCTTTTTCCTTTCTGCTGGTCCATCTGTTATTAATCCCTCTCTGTCCTTCCTGCCTCAAACTACCTGTTAGTGACACCTGCATCTGTAAATGCCACTGTCATGCCCAAATGCATATGCTGTATACAAACTGTATATTATGTCTGTTATATTGTGGAAGAAAATAAAAATGTGTAACTTAAAACATTTAAAATGATTATAATATTAATAAAAGGCTTGGATTTCTCTAGAATTTTAATTCTCTGTTTAATTCGTGATTAATAAAATGCCTGAAACTTTTCTTAGAGAATGAATACAAATGAGAGGTGAGAAACAGTGTGTCTATGCATATTATAATTATGTAATGTTCAGTAATATATGATTTCAGTGTGGTACAGTGGCACTAGGACAGAAAACTGTTGACCAACAGAAGATGCTGTGAACATCAGCATAATGAAAGGCAAACAATAGACTGAAACGCCAAACATGCATGTTTGTATTTACATGCAGTTTGTCATTAGCGGTTGTATGTCTATTCCAGTTATCGAGTTACCAAATTGTCCATATGTGTGCCTGTGTCACAGTGTATTGTGTGTGTGTGTGTGTGTGTGAGAGAGTGTGCCCTGTGATGGGTTGGCGCTCCATCCTGGGTTGTTCCCTGCCTTGTGCCCATAGCCTCCAGGATAGTCTCCGGACCCCCCGCGACCCTGAATGGGATGAGCAGTTACAGGGGATGGATGGATGGATGGATGGATGGATGGATGAATGGCTGTATCCATACCTGCTTAACTTTATGTGCCTTTGTACACTTGGAATGTCCAGTAGATTGGCTGTGATTCTGAATGACACTTTGATTAAAATGGTTAAGTTTTATGGTTAAAAACATTTCACTCAGAGCAGAGGAGCTGAGTATATTTGAGGGCGCAATTTATTGAAACTCTAAATTTAAGTTTTATTTCCAACCTGCTGGCGCATCGGCGACAAGCGCTCACAGGAGAGCAGTCATTTTGGCCACATTCCTGCTACAGCTTAATGATGTAAAGATGGCGGAGAGACGTCTGGGGTGTCCCTGAAGGGTGGCAGACATAGTGAGTCAGGTCTGCCTTAGTCAGCTTTGTGCTGGGGCCTCTGCTGTCACCGTGCTGCTGCTAACACACTGCGATGTGTGGGTGCCGTCATTTTCTGTCCCCGCTGTCGGTCAAAGTGCTTCCGAATGCTTTTCTTCACTATTTTTCACGTGGGCTGATCTCGAATACAGGTGCTTTGTCTCTCATGCTTAGTGTAATTTCCATGGACTGTGTGAGAAAATGTTCTAGTCGTTAAAGTAGTATATTGTGTATTGAGTCAGTAGTATATTGTGTTTTTTGGAATTGCCCAAAGTGTTTTACAGTGCAGTTACATCTAAAGGATCCGGAACGGTGAGTATAATGAACCGCAATGGTCAATATTACTAATGTGAAAAATTAAACTCTTAAAAGAAAAATATTGAGTGGTAGAAACTTATTTGTAATTATACAGATGGCAAATTTAGATGTAATTTGAAGGCAATGTTTTTGATAATAAGATAATCCTATTGCTTTGGACACTCTAAGACCATTTTAATGTTTGCTCTTTGCATATTTTTATGAATAATGTGTCTCGACGGAGTGGTGTTTGAACTGCAGGACCCAGAATGGCGAGAAGTAAGAATGGTTCAGCATTCACTTCATAATAATGAGCAGAGTTGCAATGCTAATTAATTTTGATGGGATTACCTGACAACATAAAAAGTGTGAGGAAGAGGATATCCCTACCAAGACGAAGATGGTAAACGTGGCTACATCTGCCTTTAAATGCTGACAGAAACTCAAAGACCAATGACACGCTTGCTGTTTGTTCTATTCTATTTCTTTGGCTTTTCCTAAAAAAAAAAAAAAAAAAAGTAAAAAAAACTCCAGTAGATGGCATCCTTTTTCCATGATATTCCTGCTTTTTATCACTGACGAACTTGCATATAGCTCGCAACCGCACATTGCGATTGAAAATGCACTTAATGTAGGATAGTCCTTAAATATCGAAATGTATGTCTAATGTGAGTGCTCTGAAAATAGGTAGTAATACAGCAGCACTGGTAAATGCAGTGAGAATGAAGTTGGTCTTCGGGTGCAATGAGAAGGTGAATTTCAGCTGCCAGTTTAGGCCAAGCTATCACAGAGACGCACTGCAACACCACAGCCACGCGCTGCGTCTGCGAGAATGTGAGCCCCTTTGATCTAAATATCATTTTACACGTGGTTTCTACATTTTACAGCATTTTAGTATAAGACCGACCCCCCCACCCCTGCCGAAGTTTTCTGTTTTTATTGCCTGCTTTTTGGTTTTTATTAACCAACGCTGGATTACTTATTAAAACTCTCCAAAGTCTAGCTGTTAAAATCGACTGCTGAAATGTGCTATTGCTAGCAGTGGTAACATAAAAGGGAGACCGTCCCCTTTGAATCAGCTTTCTTTGGATCGTAATGCATTCATAGGCTTTAATATTGGCCACCACAATGCCATGTTTCATATCTGCATGATTTTCCCCAAATTTGACTCATTCATAAGACAGTGTCGCATTGTTTAACATTAGCAAATAGCTACGTAAATATCTTTAGGCTCAGATGTTGCTTTGGAGTCGATGATGAATATGGTAATTCTCTTCATTATTTCCGGTCCTGTGTATACTGTGTATTAGAGGTAACCAATATACCTAATGTATCCTGAAACAATCTTGTCCCTTACAGTCCTACGAATTGTGTGTGCCAGTTCCTAGTGCAGAGTGAACACACTTAATTTTTAAAATGATAGCTGTGTCCCAGACGGCAAGATCTCCCAGCACCATGCTCCTGTGAACCTGAAATGTCCAGTAAATCTGCGGTTCTGGTTAAGATGGGTGATCACATGATCACATGTTCACCTTAAAAAAAACAAACAAACAAGCAATTGCATGTGTAGCTGAAGCCTCGTTTGTATCTGCGTGGAAAATCGGCCGCTGCCCCCTAACCTGCAGGCCACGCTTCAGATGGTCCACACTTGCCAGTGAAAGTTGTAGTATGGCTTTTTTTTCTTTTAAAATAAGAGAAATGAGAGTTCTTTATTTTTCACTTGACAGAGTTTTCTATAATTACTCATTTTATTTCCTCTTTTTGAATTCAAGTAAAATTTTTAAGTAAATATTATTTAGTGCCAGCCAGTTCTGAGTCGCTGATGTTGCAGATTTTCTAACCAGCTGTTCTTACACACAGAGGTAGACTGAATGATCTTTCCGTATTTTTGGGTTGGTTATGGTCGCCTTCAACGCATCTTAATATTCTCACATTAAAACAAACCCTTATCTGTGAACCTGAAAGGAGAGCGCTCCACCTTCAGCATTCGGTTTCAGTCTTACTTGAAGGATTAACTTAACTGTCTTTATATTTTTTATTGTGATTGCCAAACTTTTTTTCCACCTTTACTTGTGTTTATTTTGAAATATACTTTGTCTGTTGGACTGCTTAGAGTAAACTTCATTTCGCCTTGCCTGCTCTTTTCTGATTTTGAAACTTTGGTAATTGTAAAATGCTTCAGTCTGAATATAATAAATGTTTAATCACTATAATCCCCAAATCCAGCCTGGTTAAGCCTTTAATGTTCCTTGAAGTTGTAATGCCACTCTGTGAAATAGGAATTTGCTCGTTAAAACATGTTTACAGTTTAAAGGAATATGTCTTCGCCCTGGCGTGGCAACTGTAAATTTTATAACTGCCCTGTTTTAGATTCACGCTCTGCTACCATGAATTTGATCACTTATTACTGTATAACGAAGGCAGAGTTTGTCTCTACAAAGGATCGCGGTATCCCCATGACGATCCCTATCTATATCCAGTCTCTGTAATTATGTAAATGCAGTGTTTGTATTTATAGACAGCAGCCACATGCTGCTGCCCTTTGCCTTCTTGCAGCTGGGAAACATTATAGTCTAAATCATAATAACACCATCATCTTCATCTTCGGTTTGAAATAGCAAGTTACAGTCTTTGCTTGAAGACAACTAATAGCCTTGCTTTATGCTATACTCATGGGTGATGCCTTCAACACAATTTTAAAATCTATGTCTAAGTCATCCATGATAATCTTCTTATTGTTCTAGAATAATTCAAGGCACGCAGGTAAGAATGCTCCTGATGTGAGTGCCATACACAGCTTTTGAAATTAACGTAGAGCCATAAATATACTGTCAATTTATTTTAATATGTACATAAATTATACATATTTACATGGTCAATTATTTACATGAATATAAAGATTTCAGTCTGAAGACAAACTATATACATGTTTGTTATGCACAAGAAATGTAGCCCTGTGTCAATAGTGTAACTTTAGTCTGCAAAAGACTTGTGTGCCCTTTTGTTTAAATAGAACTTACAAATTTAAAGACCCTGACTTCATAATATAGCCAATACAAAAACACAATTAACATTCAAGCCTAGTCTGGCTAGAAGGCAGTTTTAAGAAAAAAAACGTTGTCTTTTGAACTTGTTTCTTGTGCTGTTTATGGTTTTATCAAATA
>JAODLC010000036.1:1703345-1726250 GCA_026781145.1 Hippopotamyrus pictus | reverse complement strand
GCCCCTGTATCTTTGTGATTGGAGCTTGTATGTGGCCCCTGTGCCCTTTGTGATTGGAGCTTGTATGTGGCCCCTGTCCCCTTTGTGATTGGAGCTTGTATGTGGCCCCTGTATCTTTGTGATTGGAGCTTGTCTGTGGCCCCTGTATCTTTGTGATTGGAGCTTGTATGTGGCCCCTGTGCCCTTTGTGATTGGAGCTTGTATGTGGCCCCTGTATCTTTGTGATTGGAGCTTGTATGTGGCCCCTGTATCTTTGTGATTGGAGCTTGTATGTGGCCCCTGTGCCATTTTTTTTGTGTATGTTTACCTTTCTTCATAAATGGTTTTTAGTTATCGTGCTGTTTTTACATTATTCCAGTCCAACATTTTGTGTCATGGACGTTCTTCACATCTATCAGGAAAGCCCCAGTTGTGTAGTCAGGCATTTTTCAGCTCTATCCTAATGAGTTTGGGAGACATGGGGCTTCCTTTGCTGGATTTATAGTGATGTTAAGAAAAAGTATATTACATGAAATCAACTAAAGGGAAAAAAATCAGAAATAACTATTAATATGTCAGAATGCCTTGATCTTAAGTCAGTAAGGGTGGTTTTTTGTGGTATATCCAAGTGCCAGACTAATCATTTATGTATAAGAAAATAAACATATAAAGCACGGTAAATGCTTCCATCTATGAAGCTGTGAGACCTCACTGAGGTGCCACATCTGTATGAACTTGTTGTGAATATTTTTCCTAAGATTTTAAGGTTAAACAATCACTTCTCCTACGAGTCATGAAGTATGCACTTTGGAAAAAAGCATGAAACCAAAGTGAAAATTGCTTACTTGTCGATTTGAATGCTAAATGAGTGCATTTGTGTCTAATTGGCCAGAACAGCCCACAAGAGTCAGAAGAAGACAATTTATTTGCACCGCACACTTGTGCCTCAAGACTGGCGGTTAAAATATTTTCATACCTGTGAAGTAAAAAGCCACTTTTCATTTAATGCAGGAAACACAGAAAAGCCTGTGGAGCCAGCTGAGCTTTTCTTGCTCGTTCAGCGTGTAGCAGTGTAACTGCGAAAACTATTTTCAGAGGAAACGGGGAATCGAAAAGCGAAAGCACGTGGCAAGCGAGGTCCCGGCAGAGACGTTGTGGCGTTGGAGCTGGCAGGACGTGCGAGGTCCCGGCAGAGACGTTGTGGCGTTGTAGCTGGCAGGACGTGCGAGGTCCCGGCAGAGACGTTGTGGCGTTGGAGCTGGCAGGACGTGCGAGGTCCCGGCAGAGACGTTGTGCCGTTGGAGCTGGCAGGACGTGCATACCTTTAACATTCCCTTTGGTTTTTTTTTTCGCCATAAGTCTAGAAACCGCAGGATTGCTGGAGCGCCTGCCAGACACAGTCCTTCCTTTTCATTTGCGAGTCGGCATTACAGAGCAAGTCATTACAATGCAGAGTTAAGTTTCTAAAGCAGAGACAGACCATGCGGCCTTTATACACACTCTGACCACAGACCTGCATGCGCTCGAACGCGGTGCCTTAAACTCTGCCAGCTGTATAAATATTATAGCCTGCGCGCAAACAGAGATTCCTTTTCATGCCCACGTTTGAACTTTATCTTATAATTCCTCCTTGTAATACCTCGTGTCGTTTATGCGCCTTCGAAAATCGATGTCACTTAACCACAAATCAGGCTGGCATTCCTTGGCCCACAGGTAAAACATCTAAATGCATCCTTCTCTTCTAAACAACACATTCAGGCGAACGCTCCTATTCCACCTTAAAGAATCCGCAGCCAGTGTCTCTTTCGATCTATGAGGTAAAATTCAGCCACAAGCAGCAAATTGCAAAATAAGGTGACTGTTCTAACCGACCGGCCAACAGTAACATAGATTTCATTTCTATACACTTTTTTTGAAACGCCGACGTATTTACACCCTTCGGAATAATAGGGAAAGACGTTGCACAGAACCAATTAGATTTCTTATTTTGGTTATTTAGGAGTGGAATGCAACCATGTTTCTGTATGTCTTTTGTATTATTTCAAACGTGGGTTACAAAGTGTTGTTCATTCATCTATCTTCCATAACTTTTCCTGTACAAGGCTGTGGTCTAGCTTGGAGTCCACCCTAGGAAAACACAATGCAGGGTACGCCAGTCGATGGATGGGTGCAGGCAGGGACAGGATGGCAGTCGATGGCAGGGTACACCTGGAGTGGACGCCAGTCGATGGCAGGGTACACCTGGGAGGTGAACACAGACCTGGAGGTGTGAGGCTACCAGCTGGGCCACTGTACTGCTCTGTATTTGCTGAATACATATTGATTCAGTTGATTCTGTCTAAAAATACACACATACCTCACAATCCTGACCAGGATAGGTAGATGGTGGATGGATGGACGGAACACACGCATCCAGACACTCTTCTGGAGAGGCAAAGGGATCGAGGCCTCATTGCTGTCCCAGACTCTGTCCCTCTGGCTCCAGCTTCCTTTGCTAAGAGCTATAATATACATTAATTTCTCTCAGCTGTCATCTGTCAACTTCTCACACTTTCTTAGCAGACCTTGTATTCAAGTCCGTGCTGTGGCCTTGCTAAAGCAAAGGGCGCTTTCACACCGAAGTTCCGGAACCTGGTCTCAGTTTCAAGTTGCTGGGCCCTCTCAAACTTTCACACTGCACAATATGAACTGGGACCTTTATGCTAAATAAGTATAGGAGACGCAAAAAGCTTGTAGGTTAAACTTCTTATACTAAACTACACCACCACCCAAAAACAATGGAGGATATATACAGTCGTTTTGTTAGTTATTGTGGGGATTGATCGTGATGAAAACAGGACGCAGCCCTTTATTTATATTTTATTTATACGACCTGTGACATGTTCATGATTCTTATTAAATCTGGCCAGCAGATTGTTTTCCACAGAATAAAAAATGATGTAACGGTATCCTGCTTATAAGAGCTAGCAGGTGAGACTTGGCTACATAGAATCTGTCTGTATTGACACAGTCATTAAGCTGTCTGATAATAGTTTTGTGAATGCATAGATATGTGTGACAGCAACCCCTGCATCTACTGCTGAGGTGCTCAATGTTTAATAGACTGACTGAGCAGGTATTAACCAGGTCACTGCCATGCTTTACTTAGTTGTTGGTGAAGAAAAGGTACTAGTCTTTGACATTCTGTGCCTTGACACGGTTCATTCATTAAAATAACGCCTTAAAGCTGACTTTGTAATGAGAGCTTCCAGGGAACCATATCTCTGAATTTTTTGGTTTTAATCACTGGAAAGTTCCTGAGAAGATCAGAGGAGGTCATCACGTTTATGGACATGCCTTTTGTGTGCAAGAGGAGATCTGGGTGCAGGTGAAAATTCACTGGTACTCATTCCTGGAAGTGGCACATGTCACTGCACCGCAAGACACAAGCTGGCTTTGCTGGGGGGGGGGGGGGTTGCTTTAGTTGCGCCCTGACATGTTGCACTACTGCTGCTATGCATTACTGCTGCTATGCAAGGATCTGACTCATGATGCTGCAGTGGACTGAGATGGTTGGTTAGCAAACACTGGATGACTTCTCAGCTTGGAGTACCAACCGTCTATGCGTGGACAGAGAAACGTGCTGAAGCAAGTGGAGGTTTCTGCTATTAGCTTCACCACCTTCAGCAGCAGCCACTCTGGGCTTGCATGGTATTTACTCACCTACTCTATTACTCAATGGATAATCTACGCTGAGGTTTCCACTTTGAATCTCAATGATCAACCTCATTACTCATAAGAGAAGATAAAATTCTTAAGAAATCCTTTATAACATCAACTGGTTTCCAGTAACAAAAAATGTAGCAAGAATGAAATATTTTTGGACCAAATATGTAACATTGAACATTGAATCAGTGCACTTCTGGAATGGGAATGGCTCACTGCAATGGTCACACTGGGAGTTCAGCTCACTGGGCGAACATCATCATCAAGGAATGTTTAAATTATTACAATATATGTAAAGCATTCCTGAAAGATGAAAATCTACAAATAAGTTAACCAACTGTTAAAAATCTCAGAGCGATACAAAATAACCAAATAAGATTTTTGTTGATAACTTTTCCGTGTATTAGTAATGGCTTTTCGAACTCGACGTGCTAAAAGTGGCCTCGGGTTTTACAAGATATTGGCCGTTAATGCAAGCTGTTCAAAAGCGTTTATTTCCAGTGAATCTGCTCATTGATGACAGTGCTCTCCTTCGCATGCCTGAATTACCAAACAGCATCCATAGTCACCGTGGTCTCCTCAGCACATAAAGGATGCTGCTGACAGTAAGCATCTGGGGTTATTTAAAACCCAACAAAGCCCCGAGGCTTTCTCCTGGCAGGTGGTATTTATGTATTTAAAGTACGGCTGATTGATACAAATCCATTTGCTCAACCTGTGTTTTTCATTTTGAGTCTAAACCCCAGTTTGTGGTTTCTCCTTGCTACATCAGATAAAGAAGCCAGCAGTATTATTGGTTCACACTTTCAGTATTAGTGCTTGAGCGTAGTTTCAGTGCAACGTGTGCTTAGGTTTGGCGATTTTGCACAGGATGTGTGGTTTGCTTAACCGCAACAGAGCTCCGTTCTAAAGTTCCGCCATCTTCTGTGGCTTAGATCTTTCTCGTCACGACCTGTGCTCCGAGCCACGCCCGGCCACTCCTCTCGAGCCACAAAAAGACAGTGGCGATTTACAGTGCACTGTGCCGTAACTGGCACACCGATTGTATGACAAACACAGCTAAGTATATACCTGGGCATTAACGAATCCAGACACATGGTGAGCATTAGTCCTTTGTTCTAAGAAATCAAAATGGCCAAATCAGTTTGGTACCAGTTCCGGTTTACCCCCAACGCACACATAATTTTTGGCCCTTTACATTCTTAGTTGTAATTCCCGTGGGCCGATTGCGTCCATCTTGTGGGGACGTGATAAACTGAAAGGGCTCTGATGTTTCTGGATGATCAACATTATATCTTCTCACAGCAGATATTCTCATTCTTCCTTTGTCTTCTTCGACAATCCAAAGCATATTCCAGAAAGAGGCATTTGGTCGACCATTGTAGCATTTGACTGGCAGATCTATGCATTTTTTTAACTTAGCTCTAGATTTGGTAACTGGAAAGAAAACAAACCTGGCTGCAGTGAAAATGACCGTCGGGCCTGATCGGACGGTCTGATTAGACTGAGGGGCATCCTGGTGCGGGCCGAAGCCAGCCGATCAGCGAGCGAGGTCACTTAATCTGTGCTGTGATACTGCCCCGTCACTGGCCACTCTCACATTCATTCAGGTATTAAGGGCTAATTCAGAGCCGCTGACTGACAGCCAGCCGACCCTGCAGTGTGGGACGAGCCACACGTGCTCACTGTGAGAATAGGCAGCCTACATACATGGACGGAGTCCCAGGTAAAGCACTCGCTTCTGCAGGTGTGAGATGCTGTCATGTCCTGCTGGGAAACCATACCGTTTTGCATCAGTGTTATTAAATATTTCGGCACTGACTCACTGCGCTCCAGCTCATTTTAAAACCTGCCCGAACAGTATGGCCTCACACCTGCAGGGACGAGGCCTTGATTCTTGCTCCCGGTCCTGGGTGCGTGTGTGGAGTTTCACGTGTTCTGCCCGTGTTTGCTCAGGTTTCCTCTGGGTACTTCGGGTTCCTCCCACAGCCTGAAGACGTGCAGCTTGGAGAAGTTCTGCATCTGCGTTGTGAAGGATCGCACTCTGATTGGTTGCCATCCCTTAACACTGTGTTCATGAGGGAGCGTGCTGTGATTGGCTGCCATCCCTTAACCCTGTTTGTAAGGGATCGTCTTGTGATTGGCTGCCATCCCCTAACCCTGTGTTTGTGAGGGATCTTGCTGTGATTGGCTGCCATCCCTTAACCCTGTGTTTGTGAGGGATCTTGCTGTGATTGGCTGCCATTCCCTAACCCTGTGTTTGTGAGGGATCTTGCTGTGATTGGCTGCCATCCCTTAATCCTGCACTGGACAAGCGCTTCTGGAAGACTAATGAACTGTATGGAAGGCTTATAATCATTTAGCCAAAATATTAAATTATTATGAAATATTTCAACATTTGTATGTATGCATTTGTATAAATGTGAGCCACCTTGGACCTTTCTCAACACATGCTGAGAATTGAAGTAATGCTTGATAGTAGACTTAGTCGTAGTGTTCTTGGTAGAGATTCTGACATCACCAGACAAGAGCAGCCCTGTATACCCTGTACTTAATCCTCTGCTGATGTCAGCAGCTATTTGCTATAGTCATAGTATTCAAGGCAAATCAGGTTTATATACTCAAATGCCCATTGCTTAATGTCAGTGAGCGCTGGGCAAGGACACATTTCCCATTCATGACTATTTGTATTTTCCATCTCCAGATTCACTCCCCAGTGCTGCATTTTGCAGGAATCAACTTTCACTGTGAGGCTGGCCAAACCAAGGAGTCTGGCTGAGAGATCCCTTATCTTCCGAGTTCCCCTCATCCGAATGATAGAGAGGACCTGAAAGAGGCCACCTGTCTGTTTTAGGGTTTATGTTTTTCAATAACTAGTTGTTTTTTATGGATTATAATAGGAAGGCTACAGAAGATAGAAAAAGTTAAGAAAAAAACTCTGGGGGAGGTTTTGTCCTTGAAACATCATTTTGAGTTACAGTATTTTTACAGTTTTTCATGGATAACAAGGATTATGTATTTCAATTATTGAATAAATTAGGGGGGGTGCTATATCTCAGCTATATTAAGGGACTTTCTCCAATGGTATCTGCTATCAGAATCGATGTAACAGAGAAGTGTTGTATGTATAAATGATTCTGAAATGTAAAATCCCAAGACCAGAATTTGCACTTATCTTCCAGTACACTCCAAACATTTATTTATATGTTCTTGAAAAGGCAGAAAGAAAACATTGTGTTACATTCCTTAGAAGTACAGCTTCCGTTTTTCATAATTTGCACATTCCAACAAATGAATGCAGCTTTTCTTTACTTTTATCCTGGAAAGAATTAAGACCATTTATATTTGCCACTTGACTGTTGACCAAAACCCTAAAAGCTTAACCGCTAACTTTAAAATTTTTTTTTTTGCGTACATATGAAACTGGACTTTTTCAGTTGAACAAATGAATCATCCATTGCATTGAAATCTTTCGGTTTTCTCTGGTGTTGATGTACTTGTGTGTTCTTGAAGGAAGTGAACTTAAGGGAGGTGAGTTACTGAACTGTGGTAACACTCAGAACCAGTACTGTGGTAAAATCGCAAACCCCAGTCAGGTACGAAAACAACGTACCTCTATCAGACTTTGCGAGGTACTTTGAGGTATAGTAGCACAGATGCATTTTCTGGTAACTACATGTGACTTTTTGATATCTTCTTGCCATGCTTTTTCTGAGTAAACCCGCACTGTTACCTTGCTTTCAGCATTATACTGTAACTGATATGAAGAAAAAAAATATGTTAGAGGTTACTTCAAGCATCAAAGTGTGGAACAATCAAAACTCATAAGAGAAAAAGGAAAAAACATGTGGTTTATATTGAGGTTGCACAAGGGCCCGTGCCTCTCCTGTTCTGAGTAAACACACATCAGCCAAGGGAGCAGTGTGACAAACTGAAAAAACAAGCAAAAATATGAAAGCAGTAACTGTTATAAAACGTTAGTGTTCCCCTTGTGAAAAAAAGAAAAAAAAAAATTTGGTGCGTACTGGCTCTAGCTAGTTCATTTCTGAAAAAACTGGAGATGTCGCTCTTGTTACCGACCAGTTACCTGTGTTCTGAGGACAGAAGAAGTCCAGTTTCATGCTACCAACCAGCGATGAGTGAAAAGGCACAGATAAAATGTCTTGGGGAACAGGACCCTTCTGGAAAATGACTTATTAATTACTTTTAAAATGAAATGACATCTACAGTAGCTGGTTGGCCAGGTCACTTTGTCAGAGCATAGGCCATTTGCCCATCACTGTTACTAGCTCCGCTTTTGAAATAAATCTTTCTCTGTTGTTACCCTGAAGCTCAGTATTGATGCTAAAAGCAACACGTCTGTCAAACAGTTCCCTGTGACATCTTTTTTTTCCAGCCGGAGAGGGGATCGCCTGCAGGCCTTGCTGAGAGAAACGTAGGCCAGTATCTGCCTGCAAAGCTCTTCATTCATTTCTGGTCAGGCCTCCCGGCCAGGACGCTCACGCCGCAGCCCTGCTGTTCTTGTCGTTGCTCATAATTAATCATCCTGATTGAAGTTGCTGATGTACGACCCAGTTTGTGCCTGACAGGGGCTCGGATACAGATATATGCCAAACCCTTTGGAGTTTCCTGATCTGTTTTGTTTTTTCAGAGTCACCGACCTCAGTGTTTTTTGTTATTGCACTTCACGATAATACGGACGTTTAGATGGTTAGATTGGCCCTAGATTGCAGGTCCTGATAGTTTTAACCACAGGAGGCAACTGTGACTTCAACTGTGACTTCACCAGTGTGCCCATGCACCTCATACTCTTGTGTAATCACAATGCCCCACGTGCACAGATACCAAGCACGTCTGCCACAGGCAGTTTCACTCCAGCTCAGCGCTCGGTGCTTTCAGCCCGGCCGGGGTCTCGCTCAGGGTCTGGCTGGGGAGGCTGACAGGCCGAGATCAGAGCGGAGCTGGGAAAGGCCCGATTGCTTCACCGCCCCTCTCAGATGGGTCCGCCAGCCCCGCTGGCTGCACATCTGTGTTGCGTTAGACCACAGGGGCCCCCTGCATGATGCAAGGCTGCCTGGCCGATGGCAGAGGCCTGTGATCAGGCTCCGCCTGCATGGCCGACTCCGCGGCCGGGAGCCTTGGGAGATGTCGTAGCGAAAGCAGCTGTGAGGATTTCCCCCTCCCTTGTCATGGCTCCGCATCGCCTCAAAAAGAAAGTCCTCCTCTAGATATTCGTCTGTCTGTCTGTCGCTCGCTTTTCCTTTTAGTTTCTCCATGTGTTACCACATCAGAACAGCAGCCCCCGACTCGGCAGTGAATCCGTCTCGGAGGAGAGCGCCTTTAGCGTTTGTCCCGCTCTCGTCACTGCGCACACGCCGCTCCGCGCCGCTCGGACGCTCGCTACCCCGGCGCGGCTGCCTCTCATCCGCAGCAGTCCAAATCTTGCTCTTCCGCTGCGATCTTCTGCTCCTCGCGGTGGCTTTCGGGTCGGCCGTTCTTGGAAATGCGACGAAGTTCAGCCGAGCCGCCCGAGAGGAGGCGGAAGCTCGGAGCGCGAAGTGGCGAACGGCGCAGATACCAACACCACGTCGGTCACCCACACCTGCCGCAGCACCAAACGAGGTCACCCTCAGATTGAAGCTCAGCTCTGGTTTTTTTAAAAAAAAACAAAACTCTCACTTCAGTCACTGCAAAACCTGCAAAAACACCTGTTTGCACGGGTGCCGTTAAGTATGTTGGCAACCGCAGCACCCTCTACCGTTATGAGAATGTCTGATGTTGCTCTGCTTTTAACAGCTCATACTGATTAGCTATATGCTGAGCAGCTTAAAGCTGATGCTTACTCCATAATCCAAGTAACGCGATTCCTGATAGCTATCGCTTTTCTTTTTACATGACGTTTGTACGCTTCTGCTGTCTGTATTGCATGTGGGAATTACTATTTTTATGTGGTGTGGTTTAGTAGCTGGCTAAATTGTTGCAATTAGTGGAAGCTGATGTCTTGATATGCATGATGTTATTAATCATCAGGGTAGGTTTCGCCCAGCGGATCACAAGAATGGAGAAATTTTTAGCTGTTTTTCAGTGCGTGGTAACTGACCTCATGACATATCTGATAACTGCTTTGGCCTCCTGGGTCATGCCTTCCTGTTACTCTATTTGTTTACAGCATGTTTATCTTAGATGTGCGTTTACATATACGACGATGACAACGAATGAAACACAGTTCTGTGTCCTTTTCATACGGATACTGAAAATGAAACAATTCCTGTCCAAAAAAATCCATGCGCAACTGAAACTAGGCCAGAGGATGCGGTCAAATATGAAGTATGCAAAAGAGACACCAACCAGGACAGGATTATTCAAATTCAAGGTAAGTACCAGTAGCGCAGTGTTAAATTTCAGAGACAGTTATTCATCAGTTAGTGATGTCATGGGAGGTGTGAGGAAAATCCCTGGGAAGGTTTAGGTCACCGTGTGAGTCCTTGGTGTCCTTTGATCCATCTTCCTTACTGCTTGTCCAGTACGGGGTCCCTGCACTCCCTCCAGGAAGCGCAGGGCTGAGGCCCTGGATCACATACCTATTCATCATACACAACATGCAATGCAGCCATTTTCATCGCATGTTCCCGGAACTGCAGGTGGAAGCACACCTGAAGCGTGGAGAGAACACGCAAACTCGTCATGCAGGCAGAGCCGGGGGCTGTTCTCCGTGAATCGGACTGGCCGCTTCCATAAAGCTGGCATGGAGCGTGAAGGAAGGATCTGCAGCTCTAAGTGGGAACTCTGGTATTGATTCACGTTGTTGCATTAATGGTGTGACGTGGTGGTTCATTTAATGGCCCTGCAAAGTGTTGCTCATTTGCAGAAAAACAACAGTACAAAAGAAAAGAACAATGCTATTATCTTCAGTGGTAATGGGGTCAATTAAAATATATGCCTGACACACAATTTTCACTACAATGCCTCTTAATCGATCTCTAATTACATTGTGATTCAGCTGCGTTTTGTTATGTCGCTTTAAACTTCCGTAAAAATTCTCATACGGAGATCAGAATGAAGAACTGCAGTATAGTTGATCTTTAGGCACTTGCTCAGCCACAGCTGGGTACTTAGACGCCCCCCCCCCCCCCTACAGTTGTCAGTAAGTAAGGTCAAATTCGAAGGGGGAAAAAAAATTCAGATTCAGGAAATGAAAATGCCAAGTGTCACCTACAGTGTCAACTGCCGTATGTTTAGACGTGAGTGACCCGCTGGTCTTTCAGCAGGAAGGCCAGCTCTTGATAGAAGCCGCGTCAAACGTGGATGCCCTTCCAGCCGGGCCTTGGTGACTCGGAGCTGGAAGCCTATCTCCCTCCCGGTAAGCTGCTCCCTTGGGTTGGTGTGAGCGCGCTGGGGCCAGCCTCCTCTTCTGCCGCATGCTGACTGAGCTCAGCAGTCCGTAGACAGTTTGCAGACCCCGGTGTGGCCTGTGACCTCGGGGCCGCATGGGTGGAGCTCCAGCCACCAGCCACCAGCCACCCCTCACCGGCATTCTATTGGCGTCACTCTGATTCTATGTCACATACAGCAGCAGCCATAAGCCAGGCGCAGAATAACCCACAGAGACCTCCCGGATTTCCCCTTTCTGATGAAGTGCTGCTGCTGTCGTAGGATTAAAAAAAAGAATCGATTTTATATTTCTGGCCCTTTTATAATCACAGTACCCTTTGTTCTGGAAAAGCACATACACATCTAATAAGAGACGCCCAGAGCGGGCCAGTGAGAATAAAGAATCAGTCTACATGACCGACCATCCATCCATCCATCCATCCATCCATCTATCTTCAAGCACTTACCCAGTACAGGATTGCAGAGTAAATGGGTAAATTGTTGTTGATGTGACTCCATAAGACACAGGAAGAAACAATGTTGCTGAAAGCAGTTCATTTACCAAAATAGCCCATTTGAAATGAAAATGAAAAGGCATTTCCAGGAGTTTCGGTCCCCTTTTAATGGAATAACTGGTGACACATTCACGTGTATCATGACCTATGCGCCTGTACCACATACACCGCCTGCCCTGTTATCCAGCATCTCCTCACCACGTTTTCTGTATTGACAGCTACTGAGGTTTCCAACATCCATTGTTTTGTCACTACATCCTGCAAATGGGTGACTCTGAATCACTTTGGGTGAGTGTCATACAAAACCTCAAAAGGTGTCTTACATCATAATAGTTTTATATTTGCAATCAACAGGTTTTTGTGGGAGGGAGAAATGATTGTCCTTCTTTCTCTAAAGGGTTTTTTTTTCTCAGCCGAACAGTCAGCAATGCAAATTATCATACTTATGAAGAGTTCTAAGCGATGAGCTCTTCTAAGCACAGCTGGGAACTCTGGGATGGTCTGAGAGGGTTTCGCTTCCATTTATACTTGAACCAAAAATAACCGGCCTGCGATTGGCTGAGAAAAAACTCTTAGAGAATCACACCGAGCCAATTAGAGAGAAGCACTTCCGGCGTCATGAAAGATGTTTCCTGTTGATAGCTAAGCGCTGGAGGACAGCATGCTGCGGGGATAGTAATGTTTTGTTGACCTTTGCTGGCTGCACGGAAATGTTTACGTCGATACCCTTGTGCGGCGTGATACGGCGTGGTGTCCATGGCCACGTGAGAAGCACTGTTTGGGTCAGAAAGTAAACAGGGCGCAGAGGTCTGCCTCACCCCATATGCACGTGTCACGAGTGACTTGGATCCAGTGGCCTTTCTGTTATTGTTCCCAATATTATACAAGTGTTGCAGGCACACGGCCTCTGCACGAGAGATCGCGGAGCCTCTAACTTTTGTCGAAGATAACGCTCTACCTAGACTTTCGCAAAGGATGAACCTGGGATCTGTTTCATGAAGCTGGATTCTTGGGTCAGCAAGATACGTTTTTGGATTTAAGGTGGTTGGGCTAAATGAAAGTGAATGAAAATAAAGTCCATTTGAACTGGGGTACCTTAAATCTGCCAAGTTATCTAGCTAACCAAATCTTGTGATACAGGCTGCTGCTGTCAACAAACTGAACATTCATCCATTTTCTATACGTACTTGTTCTATGCTGGGTTCCGGGGTTTCCAGAGCTTATCCAAAAGGCGACTGGCACAAAGCAGGGAACAACCCCGGACAGCCTGGTGACTCCGGGTCACCTCAGCGTTTCTCTGGACCGCGGGTGAATAAACCGCAGGAGACCCCACATACATGGAGTTGGGGCAGAGACACGAACCCCAGTCCTACAGGTGTGAGTATGAATGCTGACCACTGTACCCTATGCCTCTCCTATACGGAGCACACAGGGTCCAAGCACACAAGGTAACTAACAAGCAGCTGACTGCAGGCTGTTAATAGCTGCAATACCACACACCACCCCCAACCCACCCCCAACATCAATCACTGCCCCGTTTGGTTCCTCAAGACAACTTATCTCTATAAACAACCCATTATCTGTTCTGCTTCTAAAAAAAATTATCTGTAGGATCTGTATATATATTTTTGTTCCGTGACAGAAAACTTTTTTGGTAGAAGACCAGCTGTTGTTACTGCCTTGTAGCTGAAATCAGCATCTTTGTAAGGCCGTCTCAGTCATCCCACTCAGTCATCCCACTCCTTTATCATCTAAGCCTGCTTATTCCCTCTGGAGCTGATCTTTGGAATCACAGCGCCCGGGTCGGCCTACATCCTGAAGAGGATGCCAGGCCACAGCAGGACATTCGGTGAGACCAGGAGGCCCAACACCAGGTGAAGCATCTAGATATCTCAATGGCTGCAGATAAAGCACGCTGCATTTCATTCCAATAACCTGTAAATAACATTTTACGTACATTTCATAATAATGCACATTGTTCCTGCTTGGATTCCGCTGCTGCTGTCATTAATAGCTATAATTCCCCTGATATGGTTTCTGCAAATTGATATATACAAACATAAAGACATCTATGGTTTGCCATTTTTGTAGGGGTCATGAGTCAGGTTCCTCCATGTCGTTTTTTAATGCAGTGTTGCCCCAATTCTAAATAGCTACATGTAAGAAACTCTCCTTGAAATAAAGACTTGATAATATCCCAGACTGAAGAAATTCATCATGATGAGTAAACTGCAGGATTGGGCATCCCAGGAGATTTCCTTTAATGCTGACAGCTGGACCATGTCAGTCATAATAAACGTAAAAGGAATGTTTGTCCTAACAGTCTCAGCTGCCTCCGTGGACTGCTGTAATGCATCATCTCAGCAGCATCCGCGGGCGTCTCTTACGTGAATGAGCCCTGTGTCTCCCGCTCACTCGATGCATGTAACCGCTGAATTTACTGGAAGTGTACCCTACACGTCTGATGGGATCGGCGTGGGTGTTAAAGATCGACATCTTACTGGAAATGATGACCGCAAGACAATCTGTTACATTATCAGAATTGTGCAGATGGGCCTGATGTCTGATTGTCAGGGGAAGGAATCTCCCACAATCACGTATTAAAGTTATTAAACCCTGTAAATGGTGCATCTTTGAATAGATCACAATATACAGGGGAGTGTTCTAATGCAGCACAATTAGCAGTTATGCACAGGAGTTTTATATAGATAGAATGCTTTTGCCTTGTGTTTTCCAGTATGCCAGCGGATTGCGAGCAACCAATAAAATTAAAGATGTATTTTTGAAGGTTGGGTATAGATAGAAATGGAGACATTCTCCTGGAAGCTGTACTTCTCCACAGGATTCCCTAGAATCAGGAAATGGCTGAATTTTGCTTCCTGTCAATGCTCAGGCCAGCATGAGAAAGCTGTTTAGCAATACTGTGTCACTCACAAGACCTCTTGTGTCCTATAGTTTCCAGTTACCCAAACAGTGTGTGCAATGTTTTTTCTCCTTTGGGGGGGATTGGTAACTATGGTGATAGCTGGCCTTTCATCCGAAAAATCGCTTTTTTGTAGTGGACCTTTTCGCGCAGTGTAAAACAAGCTCGTCATCGTTTCCTGCCCGTACGATTTTGGAGATATTTTGTTCCTCTCCGTTATACACTTTGCTTCCCGCCAGTCTGACCCCCACATGACATACGGTGATGACATCACTGTAGGCCTCACTGCCATGTGAATTCCCTCCCACACGCAGCCTTACAGTAAATGTACCAAACTCATGCTGACCCCCTGCCTGACCTTGTGGCCCCTGCACTGACCCCATGAGGTTTTCCGCTTGGGACTCGGTGGCTCAGTCTCCCTCTTCCTCACTCTGCTGGGACCTTGGAGTGACCCCAGTAGCCCCGCTCCCCCCACAAATCCCCCGCCCCCTGACACGTGCTTGACGGGACTGACAACCAGTCACTGTGTGTAGAACTTAACCGTTTAGAAACTAGCAGATTGTTTAAACCGCATTAGGAAATCCTGTAACTCAGCTGTAAGATTTATTTCGAGCACCATTAGGTGACGAAGACGCCGGCTCTGTGTGTACGGAATACTCATACCAGTATCCTTGGTAACAATTGACGTGGTGGGGCACAAATACTTAATAGTAACTCAGTTACTGCTGAAGTACAAATCATGAACAAATATAGTCGCACCTTGAGATAAAAGATGCGTCACGATTCATTAATGATGAACAAACATGAGGTCAGTATTTCACTTGTGTTATTTATGACTTGTTCCTTCAGTAGTTCACAAAGGTTTGCAGAATTAACATATCAGATAACAGATATAGTAACAAATGTAGTAACTGCTTGAGATAAAAGATGTATCATGATTCATCAATAATGAACAAACATGAGCTCACCATGTAACTAAGACTTAATTTGTGGTTAATTAATACATAAGTAAGAGCATAATACTATTAGTACCCCCTCAAGTTAAGTGTTACTTTTCAATGCCATAGCAGCCTCTGAATGACTGTGTTATGTTTAGAGTGTCTGACACCTACCAAGCTGGGGGTTGGATCCTGCCCTCTCTCTGCCTGCGTCGTCTCAGTTTCCTCCTACAGTGCAAAGACGAGCTGTGAATTAGCGTAAGCATCCCATCGTATATGATTGCACGTGTGCCTAATCCCATCCCAATTGACAACCAGACCCCTCGTAACTGTGCAGCAATGGATGGATGGATTATTTTTGATCCTAGAAGTTGATTGACAGATGCAACTTAAATTGCCATTTAGTCAATGAGCTGCTTTTATACACCTGATATTATTACAGCACACAGCAAAGGGTCGTGTACATGTTATTCACAAGGGCCACGTGTTCTTAGGCCCGATTCTTTAAATCACTGTTCCAAACAAGAAAAAAACCACAAAGCAGAAATTCTGGCAGGCTCGCAATTACTTAATGTGCCTCTATCACTGCCTTGGGGATGTTCTGCATGTAATGTTTAACTGACTTAAGGCTCTGAACTCGTAAAGTGTGTTTCGCCGTAAAAAACGTACTACAGGTCCTTCCGGAATGTAGGTGTATATGTCTTGAAACATTTACACACCACTTTATATAACGTGCTATCAGTAAAAGGCTTTTATTGATTTGTCTTTATTTATGCTGCCCTCTGAACCTGTTGCATCCCATCCGGCATTTTCTGTGGCGCTGTTCTGTTTGCTTGTTTTAATTAAACTGAAATCACCAGGAACATCAGCGGCACTTAAGCTCCGTTCAGGACTGTTGGTCCTGGTTTCATCCATGACTGCTGCTTTGATATGAATGTGCAGTTAGTACTGAAGAGAGCCTTCTCATCCAGCTGGAGGGTCATGCTATTTCCCAGCCTTATTTCCAACAGCTTTTAATGTAAAGTATGATTCCTCTCTAACAATTTCATTAGAAATCCTCACACAACCAGAACTTCCACAAGGACAGATGACTCAATACAATGTCTCAATAATAATCATAAAATCAAAAATCATAAATAAGTCTAGCTCAAGTGATTATTTGCATTTCTGCTTTAGTAGTGCTCAAACGTGTTATTAAAGTCTGTTCCTCCATTAAATCTCCATCTGGGTTCACCTGCTGGTGTTTTGGTGAGAGTCACACTCACTGTCAGCGTGGTTCATTGACACAAGTGCTGCTTTGTTGGTGTCGTGAAGCCTTTGTGCAGCTAGACCAGAAATGAGCTCAAGACATAACAATGCTTTATGGCTATTAGAAGAGAGGATTTATTCAAAAGCTGGGCTCAGAGCACAATGGGGCTTCCTCTAGTGCGTGTTCTCAGGAGTGGACCGGTGCCTTTTTTGGGGACCGCTCTTTATGCTGCTGGGTAGTAGCGTCTCTCCACAATGCGTGTGGAACAAAGCCAGGTGAGGTCACGTCCTGCTTGACGCTCTTTATGTGACCAAGTGCATGAAGTCTCGACAAGGGCGGCTGGGATCTGGACCACGGTCTGCTGGTGAACGTTCTGCAGGTACTGCATTCTCTGTCCATGTCTATAACAGCGTGGACTTTAAGTCATTTATCATGATCATTTTTAGCTTTGAGTAAAGCCAAACTGCATTCCCTGCCTTCATTACAGGGGCAAGAAAAATTAAACTCCCTGATGCCCACCTTTATGACATTCTTCAAATATTTATATTGAAATTCCAAATACTTTGCTATTCCTTGGAAGCTCATAATTGCGCTGTTGTGCAATTCCATGCAGTCCGTGTAAGAAAAAGAAACTTCTTTAATAAACAAATAGTGCAAATATTGACTCGCGGGACCTGAAAGAACAGTTGTTAGATCAAGATGTTAATCTTGGCCGAGTTCAGCGTAAGTGACTCCTTTGTATGCCTGAAAGGAAAGTTACACAGCTGCTTCAAACACCTTTATCTGTTCTGAAATACTGGCTTTCTTCTGCACAAGGTTCCCTTTACTGAGAATAATATACCTAATGTGAGTTCTAAGCAATACAGGGAATTTTAATGAGCGTGTTTATTAAGGAAGAGGAGGGCGTGCAGTGTGGTGATACAGATAAGGTGTAGGTACCGCGTTTTATCCGGCTGTTCCATGACGGCTTCTCCAGTGTTTGCAGGATTGCCTTCGGATCTCCATGTGTACAGAGCACTTCTCAATTCCATTTGCAGCAATGTGTAGTGGTGTGGATGGGATATGACTGCGTTTTGCATGAGTCGCCCTCCCTGTTACTGTTTAAGAGCTTAATTTTTTTATACCAGATGAGGTTTTTCATCTGTGTTTTTTAGCCTTTACTGTTGCCCCTTTTTTATCCTAACTAGATGTTAGTGTAAAACCATTGTTAAAAATGGATGAAGACATGTAATTTTGAATGAGGTAATATTAAAAAAAATTCTTGTTCTTCCATCTCTCTGTTCCTTCACGTTCCTCAGCTTGGCTGCGGCATCACCCGTTAAGGCGGCAGCAGCGCTAGCCTCCACCGTAAACCTCCAGTGAGACCTCTTCACTGGGATGGAGTCACTGTCATCCACTGTACCACTGCAATTTGGACTGTCTGACCCTGGAAAGATGCTACATGGGGGTGAATCAGCTGGGGGGGGGGCAGAGCTGCACACAGACAGTTGTCAGGAAGGTGAGGGGCGGATTTCAGAGTAGTACCGCTTATCCTTGGAGCGCCGGCCAGTGAGCTCAGGTCCGCCTGCCAGTGAATGCACTTTGTTTGTTGTCATTTCCTGAGTGTGAGCAGGGTGTTCTTGGGCCTCACTGCCACAATATGCAGAGCCTTACGACTCATTCGCCTGCTGCAAACTAACAGCCTACAGGACTTTTCAGTGGCAAATCCGGCATCTACACAGAGGGATCGCTGCTGAAATGGGAAGATGCTGTAATTTCCTTGGGAATTTGTGAGTTTGACATTTTGCACGTCTGAAAACTGACACCATGAACTTCATTCAATTATTTGTAATGCAGGATTCATCCCATCCTGGTCCAAGGCCTCCATGCACTTGCCAGGAGCTATGTGTGCATTTCCAGGCTGGTGACGGACGCAGGGCGCCTTCACTGCTGCCGTGATGTCAACAACAGGTCCTGTGTTCAACAATTTATGATCGGTGGTAAGAGAGCGTGCTTACTGGCAGGGACTCCCGACTGATATTAAAGAATGAAACAGGACAAATGCAAACTTGTGCTAAATAACACCTGAGTCTCTGCAATCAGAGCAACAGGTCCTCAGTAAGAAGCAGAGAGAAGATCTAAAGGGGGTCTTCTCAATGGCCGATGAAGCAGAGGATGTAATTGTCCCAAAAGCCCAGCACTGTGCCTAGGGATCGTCTCTTGGAATGTCTATGGTTTTATCAGCTAAGAGATGAGCAGAGTTAAAGGAGCACAAATTGATTTACAGCACTTAGCCTTGTTGTGTGTTATCTACACAAGCAGGATAATGATTTACGTGACAGACTTCCACGCGCCATGAAAATGGCTTTCGAGTCTGAGGGTTTCAACATTGGCAGCTACAGGTCCCTGGAGTTGAAACCTGGAAGGAGGCCAAAGATCTTGCCAGGTTCCTCGGTACCAAATCAAAGTGCAGAGGAATTTGAATTTTTATGGAGTTTTTCAAACTCTCAAGGTTCACCAGAACACGTATGCTCTGTGTTATGATGTTTTTTCACGGACATATTTTTGTATGTATGTCACAAAAGGGACAGAGTAATGAGAGAAGCATTACTAGACACTGACTATTCAGATTTGAGTACAAAGACTCCAAAATACTCACTATATAAACATAGTCTGTAGGCACATTTTAAAGTGCATTCTAGCTGGTGTGGAGTTCAGAGGAGTCATTATGCTGCTGATATTCCTCAAGTGCAAAGTGTACTTTGTTCCCAGGAGACTGGTTTTCTTCCATTGTGAAGTGCGATTGATTTATAACAAACGGTATGCATGCATACATGGATAAAGACCTTCATTTCATCACTTACAAACACATTCCTGCACAATGTTCGATGGGAAGCTTTGAGCATAGTGGAAAAGGCATCTGCTGTTTGCCCAGTGAGTCATTAGTGTTGTGGGTGCATATTTGCAGAGGATTCATCATAACAACAGTTGAGATGCCTTTCTGAGCAGGAAGCAGAGCAGGATTCTCTGCACGCTGTGCTCTGGGCTGGGTGGAGCCACACAGCACAAACACTGTAGTAGTTTGCACAGTGGAGCAACAGAATGGTCTGCGCTCAGCTCTTCACCTCAAGGTGGCTGAGCTTCTCTGCTGTAGAGAGCACCTGCTGTACAGGGATGTGTATGTAATACAGAGCACATACTGTGCACTATAGTAGTGCACAAACATAGACCCTATAGGATAGTGCACACACACACACATATATATATATATATATATATATATATATATATATACACACACACACATATATATATATACACACACACATATATATATACACACACACACACACATATATATATATATATATATATATATATACACACACACATATATATATGGAACAGTGCACATATGTAATGTACTAAGAGCATATTTCGGCTGTAGGGTTTAATATGTGGAAGCCAGTCATATCCCCTTGTACCGGTGAACTTTTTTTGCATGAAAACAAATAGAATTTTAGAAGTTGCGAGGTACTCAGCTGCAAACAAGATGCAACAAGCTTTCAAGTGACAACAGTAAAGAAATGGCTGGCTGATTTGATCGGGCCTGAAATAGAATAGTGATTCATGCAGACATAATATGTGTTTTGCATTTTGGAGTCGGTTTGATGTTTTTTTTTCCTACTTGGCACTATGACTGATGCACCTCTGGGCTTTTGCTGTCACAACCTGTATCAGCTCTATGAGTATTACACACATGAACCGGGACTACATTTCAGGTGATTTTTACCTGCGGATGATACAGGGTGCTCGTGAGCAGAAAACCGTGACTATGCCACAGTAGCCTGCATTTAAACTAGTGAGTTCACAGGTCTGAGCACCAGCAGGTAAAGGGATGACTGGTCTGCAAATAATTGTAGTGACAGTCAGTTGTGCAGAATTGTATGCATTGAGCTGGCAGGTTGTGCGTGTGTGCATGTGTGTGTGCATGCGTGTATGGATGCATGTGTGTGTGCATGCGTGTATGGATGCATGTGTGCATGTGTGTGTGCATGCGTGTATGGATGCATGTGTGCATGCGTGTATGGATGCATGTGTGCATGTGTGTGTGCATGCGTGTATGGATGCATGTGTGCATGCGTGTACATGGGTGTGTGTTCCGGAGCTACGATGTGCACTCTCTGGCCAAACCCACATGTCCTGAAGTGACTGCACTGCTATCAGACCCTAGAAATACATTCTTATCTCCAACCTTTCCACAGGCAAATTAAGTGTCGTTACGGTGAGTTTGACTGCAGTCCAGTGTTACACAACAAGCAAACACAGAATGTTATAAAAAGAAAAACTGCTGTTAACTGATAGCCGTTGAAGTATTCCCCATAATCAGCTAAAGACAATTTATGGCTCTTCGTGTTGAGAAATACAGACAATTATAAGTCTGCTTCCAGGAACGGGAGTGTGGTATCGCAGGCACCAGTCTGTCTACAAAGGGCTGCTTGATATTTAAATTGGATCATTTTGATTCATTACTTCATTATCACCACGTCAAACAGCAATATTTATAATAAATATTCAGTGTTTGAACTCAAACACTACAATAATAAAAAAAGCCCATTGTGAGCGGTCAATTCAGAAACTCCTCCTGTTGGTGTGTAAAAGCAAACAGAAAAATCAAGCAGGTCATCAACGAAGAACCATATAGGAAGATAAACTATTTATTATAAGAGTGCGAATTGAAATCATTCTATTTATTACCAAGAAAAATATTTCATGAAATGCTGTGAAGCAGCATAAAAGTTCTGAATGTGCTAGTATTTGATTTTTTACACTAATTCAGTTGGGTATATACGTTGTGTGTTTTTCTAGAAATTTGACATATAGACATGCCCACTGTTCTCTATTGAAAACATGAATTGTAGATCATGAATATTGATTGCAGACAGAGCTGCTAACAGACCAGGGGCGTCACCAAGCAGCAGGCCTGCATTGGATGCCCCCAGGAGGCCCACCATCCACAAGAGGCTCTGACAGTGCAAAGCAAACAAAGAGAGACAATAGCAATTTAAGGTGGAGGTGGAGGGCGATCGCTCAGCACAGGCCACTCAGACAGAACACAAGAGAAGACCAGCCAGTGGCAGCATCTCCTCACAGCAAGGGGCACGGGGGGGGGGGGGGGGCACAGGGCAGCAAATATAATGTTTACTCAACTTGGAGGTTCTTAGATGCAAGCTAGCAGTATGACTGACGCGGATATGCCTTAAAAATGCACAAAACGTGGCAAGTCGTCCACCATGTCCACAAACTGATCCCCGAAATCAAGAAATAATATCAGCAATGCATCCGTCACTGTGTGATGAACTATGAATAATATTTATTCATGCATGTACTTTATTACTGCAGTGTGCAAGTGTCATAATTCATTGGAATGGCTAATCTCTTAATGTTGGACTTTCATTTGTACTATTTAAACAGGGCTAACGGTGGTAAAATGGTGTAAGTCCCTGATCAGGTTACAAAGTACCAGTAGTGACTTGATCATCACAAATATAGCACAACATGTAACCTCTCCTACACTAGAACTAATTTCATTGATATATGTTAAAAAAAAGAAGAAAAAAAGAAAAAGCGGGACTTCAAAGAACCCATTTAAACTGTTAAAAAAGCATTTCTGCACAAATTACACTTTTGTGCCAAGGTGACGAGTTTCAGGTGGGGGGGGTGACGCCTAAGCGTTTACAGGTGTCTCGCAGATCGAGAGAATGAAGGGACAATCGTCTCTGCTGTGGTTTATGAATCAAGTTTAAGGAATGTTTTCATAGCGCATAGCGCGTTTTTCCATTGGTCAGTAGAGTTACAAAACTGCTTCTGCAATTCTCTCTGTTTATTTGCCAATCAATGAACCATTGTTAGTCACACTAGCTCTGCTTAAGAGATGAAGTATTAATCTGTGGTACGAGGACACTGTAATGTTAGTGTTTGCATGTCCCCTTTGAATTTCCCCTTTCTGCACGTGTGAATACAAGTGGAGGTAGTTAAGAAGACCTCATGCATCAGTGGATTATATACCAAAAACCCACAAACAGACCTCTGTACAATATGCAGCGCTTGGGCCGCAAATGAAAATCATAAGGTTGCATAACAGTAATACTCATCAGCGGGGGCTGTTGGGAAAGAGAGAATTTCTGTGTCATGAGCCACTTTTTCTTCCCAAGATCAGAGAGATTAAGCGAGTAAGGTGGGGGC
>JAODLC010000036.1:1675038-1703245 GCA_026781145.1 Hippopotamyrus pictus | reverse complement strand
GGGGGGGGGGGGGGGGGGGGGGGGGGGGGGGGGGGCGGTGCTTCTCTGTTTAACCTCTTGATTTATGTTCAGACATTCCTTCACTTCTATGAGAGGCCTTTGCTGCTGAAAGATAGTCAACTTAAGTATCTAGTTAGTTATTTTCTTATAACCTAAGCAAACTCTTTATGGCCCTTCATGACGTGCCTTGCATTAAATACAGGACCCAGCCCCGAAGAATCCTACAATATCATTGATCAACATGGATTTGAAATGAATTCTGCTTTTACAAAAATACATTGATGGCACCAGTTGCAGCTACTTTTCCTTCATTGTTTGCAGAAGTCCCTTTCATTAAATTATTATTATTATTATTCTGCATATTTTTGCTGTTTCAGCCCCACTGGGTATTTTCACCGATGTATTAGTCATGTGCTAAGTTTGTAGAACGAAGGGACTTTTTTAAAACCACAAGTTAATGAAGTGTTTCAAAATGATCATTGATCCAAGACAGAGAAAGCAGTGAGGCACTAACTATTGGAGGTGCACCGTCACCAAATGATCAGGCTTCACAGGGAATGGTGCAGCTGAAACAGACTTTCAAACTCAAAATATTTGTTAGTGGTAATGTTTGGAGGTAACAAAATGTGTTCATTGATTTGTGTCCCAGCCTGACGTTAATTGAGCCTAGTGTCCTCAGAGCTTCACGAAAGAGCTGTTTAGTAACAGAAGTCGTTAATTGTTGCTAATCCCACAATGAACCTGAATACCATTTATGAGCTAATGGGGCGCTAACTGCGATGACGGCCACTTCACTTGCTGTTTGTCTGAGAACGTTTGACAAACAGAGAGGGAGCGTTGGTGCAAATGAGGACGTCACAAATGTTGACAGATTTCAGTCTAAGAGCAGCTGCTCCAGGATTCAGGAAAATTGTGATAATTCCAGGGTAAGGAAAGAATCCATATGATTTTTTAGATTTTCCTCCTACATTTTCTCTCCTTCCCACCCAACACACACAGTCAGATACACTATGGGAAATTTCCATCCATCCATCTGTCCATTTTCTGCAACCGCTTGTCATGCTCAGGCTTGTGGGGCATCTGGAGCCAACCCAGAGGCAACAGGCATGAGGCTATGGGCAATTTAGGGAGGCCAATTAACATTTGGGCTGTGGAAAAATCCTGGAGTACCATATGAAACCTGCACAGCACAGAGACATGGTGCAGTGTGGCGCAGTGGGGTTGGGCTCTGTGCCCCTCATCAGAAGGTTGTAGGTCCGAATCCCATGGATAGCAGAGTCATTTCAGCATGGGGCACTTAAGTAAGACCCATAACCCCAATAGCTCTGGGGGCTGTTTGCCTTGTCAGATGGATGCCTGCTTGAAAAGCAAATGAAAACTCCACACAAGCAAACCCGGGAAAGAATTTGTAGCCCCCCCAGGCTTAGATGTGTGAGACAGCAGGACGGTCTACTAATCCACCCCCACCCCTGCGTGTGACAGTGGAAATCTGGGGATAATGTTGGTGAATTTTCTTAACTTCTAATAATAAAAGTGATCAAATGCTTGCGGTCGAAACAGCGAGTCCTGTGAAAGCCACCGGCACGGGACCCAGCAGAGCTAACAGGGACGCCTCTGACGCCCCTTCCGGCTGGACTGGAAGACAGCATTCAAATACAATTTAGTTAGTTTCTGTTCTAAATCAAGCTTTGTAGGTGAAATGATCACGAATCCTGTGTTCATTACAAAATTCAAGTCCCTTAATTACGAAAAAAAAAATCTACTAAAATTAACTATTAATTTCTAAAATACTGGTTATGTAAACGAGATGAGAAGAATTCACTTTTGTACAAATGCTCTAAGGTATTTGCGGTGATGTGGCATGGTAGTGGACGCCTGTAAACTTGTGGGGTCCCATCATCAGACTGGCTGGGATAATCAGAGTACATATTAACCAGATGTCAGTAAGGTGGGATAATGGGAAGCGCCTCTTTCGGAGTTTCCGTTCAGGTCGTTTTCACCGTCTCCGTCCCAGGAGAAATGGCCCATCCAGACAGCCTGCCTGGGCTCTCTGGCCTCGTTTAGGGCCCGTTACGCGGCTATGAATTGGGTTTATAAGTGGCGGCCTGCCGGGAGCTGCGGGGGGGGCCTCTCCGACACGGCGGCCCCTCGTCCGGCAGCAAGCAGCCAGTGCTCGCCCCGCTGGTGGAATGCCGTCTGGCAGAAATCCGCCTTCTTCCCTTTTCATGTGGAGATCGGTGGCAGGTGCCAGGAGAGAGTGTCTTCATTTTCTCAAAGTTCCCATCAAGGAGGGAGCGAGAAGAGGCCACCTGGCAGGATAAGCCTGGTCCCGTCACCGAGAGGCAGCAAAAACAAGCCGTCCAAATACCGGCCTGAAAACTGTGACTTTTATGGTCGACGATTTAAGTGAGCCTGTAAAAATGTGTTAGATTCTGTTTTTTGAATGAGTTGCTCATTTGATGCAAACAGCTGCATGGAGGAGTCCAGCTGCAGGGCACTGAAGTCCACGGAGAAATGGAACGTGAAGCGACGACACCAGCTCAGTGACATTAGCAGCAGATGCCGAATGACGTGTTTTGACATGACAAACTGGAGCGAACTGTAGCTGCAGAGTTTTGTTCAGCCGCAACCTTGGTGGGCTCCCTAAGACATGCCTCTTTCTCCTTTTCTCTCGGTCTTCTCCTTCTTTTCAAGTCAGCTGCAGACACGTAGTTATGTACTTAATTTGGTTTCAGGTTACGCTGCTGCTGCTGTAAGTGCCTTTAAAGTGTGTCCAATTGAGGTGGGGGGTGTGGTTGGATTCCTTGGTCACATTTCTTTTCTGTACATCTAAATAATAATAAAATGGGAGGATTAGAGACAATAGACCCGCTGAGGCAAAGGCAGGATGCTGTAGTCTGGAATTAAAGGCGATGTTGAACAAAGAGGCGACACTTTCATTATGATTTTAACATGACTGACTTTTTATGCTGGTTAAATACAGTGAAATGTATTGCATTTGTAAATGATGTGGTGATAACATGTCTTCTTCACCGGCAAATGACAAAAGTTTGAAGGATACTTTTAGAGGTTTTTTTTTTGGCTAATTTTATACCCAGTCTTTTAATCTTTAATATCAACATTTTATCATGAGCTGAAAAATGTTTAGGGAGATAAAAACCTTCTGACTGCGAGGTTCCCTATAACTTTATCTTTACGTTAAAATATTTTCTGATCTTCTTGATTCCCCGATTCCCTGAAATCAGAATTGCCAAGATTTTCCCGTCTATTTCAGAGGAGAAAGTGGCGCCGAACATGCATTTCACATTTTTTGTTATATACATCACCTTCGGGTTAGTGATTGCTGAGTAACTTTTTCAGATTTCTTACTGGAATAGAGATACTTTGATTAAAACCTACGGATCTCTATTCCTCATGGCTGTCATCCTCCCAGTTTCACAGAATGCCAAGTAAAGTTCTACTTCATTAAACTTCCTGGCGTGCATATTGCCCAGGTCATAAATACCAATGGTGCAACCTTCAGCACCTCAGCCAATCAGCCGGCCTGTGCTCACATTCCACATGTTTCATTACGTTAGAAACTGCACAAAAGATAGCTGATATAACTCAGCGTTCAGCGCAAACACATCTCAGCCATTTGTCATTTGGCTACATAAAACTTGGTAGTTTTGGGTCCTTTTTGTACTTAAGATCTGGTAGGAAATCTGCAGCAGTGAGTGTGACAGAAAGCTCCAACACAGAAAGTCAGACAGTATCGAGGCGTTGATCTTTGTCCAAGTGTGATGGAGACCAAAGCTGCCCAAATGTGAAATGCTGATATGTGGGAGAACGTTTGGGCTGAGCTGAAGCGTGCACATTGTACATGCACGGCACGGCTGCCTTTCCCCAGGGCTGGGGGCTTGATTCCCGCCCCAGGCTCTCTGTCCCTTGAGTTTGCGTGTTCTTCCTCTGTTTTTGCAGGTTTCCTGGTATTCCGGTTTCCTGGAACAGGCTCCGGCTCCCCGAGTCCCTGAACTGGATAAACGGCTATGGAAGGCTGATAGTGATGTAAGCCAAGACGTAGCTGTGGTGATTCAGGTAGCTATAGCATTTTGTGAGGTGGGGGTGGGTCCTTTGGGGCTTTTTAGATAAGGAAAGGCGTGGATCACTAATGCCATGTCCTGGGGGAGGGAGAGCTTCTTTGTCTAGAGTGAAGCTGGCATGCTTGGGCTCTCCGTCACGTCAGAGTGAAGCCTTTCAGGGAAATGCAGGAGCTGACAGGAGAGTTACATGCGGGCCAGAATGTTGATTGTGTTCATCTTTGGGGTTTGAAGTTAGCCAACCATACGGCAGGGGAAGTGAGAGTCAGTGGGGGTAGTGTATCACAGATTTAGCAATGGCAAAGAAAGTTTTGTGGGCAGATGGTTTAAAAAGCAATAGGAGATACAAGTCATCTGATAGTACATATGAATGAAATCAACTCCCTGCAATTTTGGCAATTCTTAGCTCAACTGAGGATGTTAGATGCATTTAGTGGATAACAGTATCAAATTAGCTCAATGGAGAACCTTTAATATAAAAACAGGGTGGTCTTAGTGTAGTACAGTGAAAATCACTGCAGTATCATGTTCCTTTTTAACGTATTTGTGTTTGTTGGCAGTAATGCTGCAATAATGCAAGCAGGTGAACATTTTATATCTTGTGAAACATATAGCTAGACAGTTTATTTTTAATTGATTATGCAATTCCGTATCGAGGCAGAGCGTAGTACCAGTGCGCCAGTAATTAAAATCAACTAGCCCGAATAAATGCGCAGTGTTGTGTGATAACCATTGTTTCATTTGAAAAATAAAAACTAATAAATAAAAACTAACTAAACCATTATTCATGCCATACTTTGTTTGGGGAAATACTTCATGATCTATACTTTTAAATGACATCCACCACCTTAACGGTAGTTGTGCTGCTTCACCATCCCACAGATGCGATGTGCTGCTTCATCACCCCACAGAGGCGATGTGCTGCTTCATCACCCCACAGAGGCGATGTGCTGCTTCACCATCCCACAGAGGCGATGTGCTGCTTCATCACCCCACAGAGGCGATGTGCTGCTTCACCATCCCACAGAGGCGATGTTATTTTAGAAGTAAAGTTCTTCTCAAACACCCTTAAGAAGGTTTAATGTGAAACATTTCACATTGTGAAAGATTCTGTTATTACCACTAATTATACTTTCAGTGCAGCCTTCAGGTCTGACATTGATATTTTCTTGATTCTTGAATCAGGTTTTTAACACAGTTTTATGCTGAAGAAGCTGGACAATTTACACTGAGTAGAGAGGCGGAGTAGAGAGGCATGTAATTACTCAGCCGGTCTACTTCAAAGAAATGAGCCCTGAGGAATGACGCATGAAAATTAGAGGAGAAAGAGCCGTGGACGGCGCTGACAATCTGGATGAGAGCAGGACATCTAAAGGGCTGAGATGTTAGCCCACCCCCCAGGAAATAAAGCTCTTACCTCTTATCAGTTACATACTTATGAGCGTCTAAATATCTAAAAACTCGTAAATTAATTTCAGTTATGTATGGACTTTCTTTATAACTAGTCTGTGTTGTACTAGAAGGATGATTTGGGGGGTTTCAGCAAAGGTGCTCGAGTGTATTATTTTAGAAATGTTTTAAACTTGTTATAAGCATGCAAGGCCTTTAATTAATGGGATCAAGCAAATTGGCGAAGACCCTTTAACAGCTCAGTCTAGACACAAACTAGACTGGACTACTGAAGTGCTGCCTTCGCTTCGGCAAGGTGATCCACATCCGTCTAATTCTACCCTTAAGGCAGCGGATGTAATTTTAAGGTATAGATCATAAAGTGTTTTTACAAACAAGACACGATATTAATAATTACACTGAATACATAAAATCTATTCTGTCTGATTGGAATGTTAAAAAATGGCAGAAGGACCTGGCCATCAGCTGTCCTGAGCCGGTCTGGTATAGAACTATTATTGAAATACTGTTGAACTAAGTAAGAGATGTAGCAGATACAATGTATCCAGCTTAGTTAATCACGATACAAGCAGAATGAAATCTACTAGATAAACCCAGCACACATTTTAAGATCATCCTTGCTATGGATGGAACTCTGACAGCTTATACACGCTGGGGAAGATCACAGGAAATGCTAGTCCTGCTCGTTCAGAGAGCTATAGGACTTGTTGCTCAATACCGTCACTTTTGCACATGCCGCCTGCTTGGAAATTGGTGTAATTTTTTTCTGATCGTTTCTGGGAAGATCGAAATGTGCAGTCAGCAAATTACCTGATGATCTTCAAGAAGGAGATGATATGGCTTTGAGTTCGTCTTTCTCATGACCCACCTACGCACGGCGCACAAGAAAATGTTTGGCTCTTCTCTGTCCAGCCTATTGACTCTGGCCGGCAGCTTATGAGAAGGGATGTTGAGATGTGAATATTGATACAGGGCTGAGGAGAACGAGGGAAGGTATCGTCAAAACGCTCAGGTTAGAACAACACCGGGAGAGAGCAAAGCGCAGACAGTGCATTCCTAGTGCTTGGAGTCCAGGTTTTTCCCACAAGCTCATGCTGGAATCCTACAGAGAGAAAATATTTGGCTTGGAGACTCGTATGGTAGTGGAGCAGTCCAAGTCAAACCACATGTGGGGAGGACAGCAGAAGGCTCTGTGCAGGGTCAGGCACTGCAAACGCAACCTCTCTGACCGATTGCCTCAACCAGAGTGTCACCTGCTAGATGCAGAAACACTGTGATTACTCATCATATCTGAAAGAACTTTCTAGTGGATTCCTGGATGGCCACACTACTGTTGTGTGTTTGCAAGTGGTTACACCAGACAAGGAGGTCTGCTGAGTCAACAGGGCCTGCACGACTTTGGAGGGAAACATGATGTTCTAAACGCAGACGCTGGGGCTGTTTTCCTGGCATCTGTACCATACGGGACCGATTAACTCGCAAGAAAAGGTAAAATGGGACCCGAAATATTAGGCACCATTTGCCAATTAGCTTTTAGCTTGTTCTAAAGGATGTTTATTACAAGTCCGCCCCCCAGACCCTCCAGCCTCTGCATTTGCCGAAAGGAGTAACTGGCTGACGACACTTCAGAGTTTCAGTTACATCCTTTACACACATTTGACATTAAAAAGAGTCCCTGGAAATAGAAATTCACTTTCCATTAGTCAGAGCCGTATCTGAAAAATGACCCGTAGCCATTTTTCCTCTGCATTGTTTTGGCATCCTTACAGTATATAGTATCGTTATATTATATATATTAATATTATAAAATATATATTTTCCTCTGTCAAATATAATTGTTGCCACGTGTTGGATAAGCAGCAGTGGAAAATGTATGTATGGAAAGACAGGTGGATGGATGGACATGTGACTCAGGCACGTTATCAAAATGATTAAAAAGAACAGAAAAACAGCTGTTTTGAGAATGGGGGGGGCTGAGCGGGGCTCTCCTCGCAGTGCCAGTCATTCGTGAGAGCCGTCGCTCTTGGACGTGCCGTCATCCGCGTACCTCTCACCCTATTAACCTTTGACAGCTCATAACGGCCATGCCTGATGGCGACCCTGAAGATCAGTGCTAGATAAGATGCGCAACTTAACATTTAAGAGTGAGTGCTTAGGCCGTGTTCGGGGGGCTGGGGGGGAGCGGGGGGGGCTGGCGGCAGCTCGTATACAATGGTGTCATATTTCAAAGGGATCAAAGGATCAAGCTGAACTCACACTGTCTTTTCATTTTAACTGATTATACTTAACTAGTCTTTATCTAAATAATACAATGAATGAGAAAGCGGTTTACTTTGATACATTCTAGCAATTTATTCACAAAAATAAAACTGCTGGTTATTTTTTAGCCACGAGGAACTCTGCAGTTTGCACTTTTGATGGTAATTAACCACTGCATTCACTGCAGTGTAAGGTTCATATTGACGCAAACGATGTTTTTAGAGTTACACTGGACACTGGTTTAAACGTCACGCTGTGACAGATGGATGTGATGTCGCTTGACTCCTGTGCTACTTAGAAACTGTACAGTATAAAAAAAATGGTCACTTTATACATCACTGTATTCTACTGCTGCTACACCACAGACTGCTCTCAGAATGAATGTGCAATGTTTTGGGACCCTGAGGTCTGTGTCACCACACTAAGACCACATTACAGATGTACATGTGCATTTGCCACAAATATTTATTCTGGTCTGCATGCAGACACAGGGGGAAACAGGATATTTGCAGTGATGAAGGCCGCTTCAAAGCGGCTGAAGCCACAGCAGTGATTGGTGACTAGGAGCCAGTGAGGGCGTGATGGTCTTTAATTACTCCAAGTGCTACTGTAGGTAAACAGCAAGGCAGCTGCCTCAGCCGCCTCTTACTCGTCTGATAACATCTTAGAGTCAGGAATCCACCAATGAGGTCGGCCCCTGCGAACTGCTACACTGTAATGCTGGGAGATTAGAGCCCATGAAGGTTTTCTTTTCTTTTTTTTCTTTCTTTTTTTTTTTTTTAACAAAAAAAGCATTCAGACAAACTGGAGACGTGACTCACAAAAAGGCCCCAAAATAGAAGAGGCCTCCTTTTATTAGGTAAATTGGCAGAATACGACTTTCAAAGCTACAGCCTGCAGTACAAAGTGTGCCCAGATGGTAATAAAGCACAATGAATACTCAGAAATGTGAAATAAACTTAAAAATGTGACTCATTTTGTCAGCTGTATTCCTCCTTTAGTTTTTAAATGACTTTCTAAATGAGGATGAGGGGGTCCATTTGTTTTCCATTTATTACTGTTTTTAATTACATTTCGGGTCCGGGTTGCTTTTTATGTCCCGGTGGTCTCTGTGGTATTGTCCTGTAGTCTGCGAACTGCATTTGTCGTCCATAAAAATGCGATCTGCGGAGCGTGGGGGCCGGCTCGCATTCTCACTCCGGGCGCGCGCCAGCGGTGTCACTCGGGAGTTGAGAGGAATGCCGAAGCAGGCAGGTGCATTGCAGGCCTGTGCAGGATCGCGCCCTGTGCAGGATCGCGCCCTGTGCAGGATCGCGCCCTGTGCCGGACATTTATGGTTTTCGAGAAGCGACTGCTCAAACAAAGAGACAGAAACCTAAATATTTATCCGCTATTGAGTCTCATTCCTGTAGGACAAATGTCTCACCATATTCGCAAAAAAAAAAAAACCAGAAAGGCCCCCATTGTTCTCCGCGAGGCTGTTGTTTTAAGCACTGAATCCAAATCAAACTTTTATGTGAAGGTTCAGTTTATTTGCTTTATTTTTTGCTCTGTGTTTATCTTTTTTTTGCTGTCTTCAAAGACTTCTGTGCTGTTTTTATCTTCTATATATATATATTTGACACTATGCAAATACCGCATGACAACACACCTATGCGAATCGGCCATAATGCTAAGGATATATAATTTCGTTCTTTCTTAGAAATGTATTATTGCCGACCTTAAAATAACACAATCTGGAGATGCGGACTTGGCGACGGAGGCGCCCGGGACATTAGATAGAGCCAGAAAGGAGGGACGGAGAAGAGGAGGATGCTGAATTTCATCGTAGAGCATGTGCTAATTTAACCCGGCTTTTCCACCATTTTCGGCACAGTCTAAAATCTAAATGGGCTTGACACCTGAACACTGCTACAGTAGATATATATAAATGCTTCCAGCTACTTTCCACTATGCAATCACTCTTGGCCCTTCACACTCCAGGTTGCACCCAATGCTTCAGGAGGCTGAATTTAGAAGTAGGTGGCTCTTGAAGAACCACAGTCTTCCACTGACGTAAGGCTGGGTCCACATAAAAGGAAACTGCGAATCTAAATGTGACCGTGGAATCCTGCAGAACAACTGTTTTGGTAACAGTAGCCATTTTTATGTCAAATAATTTAGTAACCAACAATCACCCCTTTCAATACAACGCATGTAGGTATATATACTGCATAGAGTGTAGGTGCACATCTGCCTATCAAGGTTTTTATTTGAAATGCTGTTTGAATGAATTGGTGACTAAATCCCTTCTACATAAAGGTTCTGAGTGCTTGAAAATGTTAGTAATTGAGGGTTTATTCTAAGAGGAAGGTCTTGGTTAATGGGGCGTATGTGGCTGAGCAAGTGAGGCCTGCATGCTTGTCATCGGAAGGTGGCTGGTTTGATTCCCATGGCCAGCAGAGCAGTTACATCATGCTCAGGCCCCTGAGTGAGGCCTTTAAACCCCCCACAAATGCTCCAGGGCTGAGATAAATGCCAACCCCCACGCTCTGACCCCAAGCTTTGTTCACACCTGTGTGTGCGTATGTGTGCGTGCGTGTGTGTGTGTGTGTGTGTGTGCGCGTGTGAATACTATGGAATTACTATCTACCTGCACTCATATTTTCCCAAAGGCCGAACTGTTTGGTAATTATACGTTACCCATGATTTACAGACCCATCACTTTCACTTCACTGTTTATCATGCAAATAATTATTGATTTTAAGTCATTTTACCTGTGTTGGTACTCTTATCCACAAATAATTGCAACCTGACTGGCTGTAGGATGTTGTGTCATTTCAATACCATTTGAAGATGAAACAGGAAATGTGTCGGCAACTGTATGTGTGCAATGAAACACTTTGTTGCTGGTGTGTTCTGGCCACACAGCAGTTCACCTGCAGAAGCGCTGGCCAGGTTTCTGCACAGTTCTGTCTCTGTCTCCAACCTTTGACCCCATACCTGTGCCTCAGCTCTTCAGCAGAGGTGAGCTTTAGACTGCTACAAGTCTGGAGGTCAAGACGGTCACCGTTTTCTGAACCGCGCGTGGCATCACTGCAGTGTAAGGTGAAGGAGACACGTTATTAAAAACGGACGTGATTTTCCAGTGAAATCTGTCTCACACAGTAAAAATCGAAAATAGCTAAAGGGAATTCAGTTCCTCTCTTGATACATCATGATATTCAGCTTATTCCTGCTAGATCTCTCCATCCATCCACCCATCCATCCATCCGTCTTCCATAACTAGTTCCTACTGGAGCTGATCCCAGTATGCACTGGGCACCGAGCAGGGGAGATACCAGATAGGTGGAGACACACTGCAGACACACAGTGCAGGCGGGGGGATTCCATCCTGCAGTCCTGGGGGTGTGAGGCCGCAGTGTGCCCCAGCCAGCCTCCTGCTGGATCCATATTCGTATGTGGGCGGGGGGGGGGGGTATTTATGGTGCACTATGGAGCGATATACACAGGCCCACTTGGGAAAGTTTTCTGGCAGTCATTTATGTAAGGTTGAATGGCAGAATACTGAATCATGTGAAATATACATTAGATTTTCTTTATGTAGACATTGCTCTTTATCCAGATTGATGTAGAATTAAGAAAGCAGGACCCCTGGGAGAATTGCGGGGTGCTGAGAAGCCTGACAGTGACATTCCATTCCATTCAACTCAATTCAATTTTATCTATATAGCGCTTTTAACAGCAATCATTGTCACGAAGCATTTTACATCGCCTGCCAGCCCTGGGATTTGAACCAGCACCCTCCTGAGCATAGGCACAGTGTCCTGACCTGCAGATGTCACATACCCGCCCCCCCCCTGCCATATAGACCCTTAAAGCTGTGGGGGTCACTGGGTTTCACAGAACATTTTGCTGGATTGAATGATTAAACAGAGCCATCATGATTATAAAACAGGGATATCAGAAAAGCTGATGTACGTGATGAATCGTCCTGAAATGCCCAGTGAATAATCTGCAGGAAATGTGAAGCTCTTATTTTTCCTCTGAGATCATGTATTGCGTATCTTGGGGTGTGTAATGAAAAAATATGCCTGTTTCTTTGTTGCCAAGGAGACCTAAATCCAAACAGAGGAAAAGGGATTTGACTGGCAGCGTACTGGTGTGGCTCACGTCCCCTTGGCGGTGGGGCTCCTGCACGCAGCCTCCCCCGGGATTCCCAGCGTGGCTGAGGTATTCCCAGCGTGGCTGAGGTATTCCCAGCGTGCAGCGGCGATTCTCCTTCCCTGATACTCGGGATTACGCCAGAGGGTCGGCGAGCATGCTGAGTAATTGGGAGGGGCTCCGAGTTTCGGGGCTCCCAACAGCCAAGGCACTATAAACAAAAAAATACGGACAAAAAAGGCGTGGGGGAGGACTATTCTCATCCAGCAGGGCGAAGGGAGGCAGCGTTTCTGCTCCACCGGGGGGAGTGGCGGGGGGATTCTGGTCCAGCTGACGTCAACAGGCCTCAGAAGATGTAATGGTGATTGTGTCAAAATGACTTTCTGTCTGGGCTCCATGCACCACGCCGAGCTGTGGAACAATGTAACCCTCCCCCTTACTCCCACATGAGACAGGCAGTGCTCCACAGTGGGGGGGGGGGGGGCACAGCTGGCTGAGCTCCGGCACACTGGGGCTGTCATAAAAAGCGGAGAGTTCCCACGTGCCTCAGAGTTTGACGGTGATCTGGGCCGGTGGGGCTCCCTGCAGACAGAAAACATGCTGATAAATCCCATCTGTGCCGCTTCCCCAGTCCGGCCCGTATCTTCATCCCATCTGTGCCTCCTTCCTGATGTGGCATGACCTGTATCTTCATCCCGTCTGTCTCTCTTCCCCGGCCCGTATCTTCATCCCGTCTGTCTCTCTTCCCCGGCCTGTATCTTCATCCTGTCTGTCTCTCTTCCCCGGCCTGTATCTTCATCCCGTCTGTCTCTCTTCCTCGGCCCGTACCTTCATCCCGTCTGTCTCTCTTCCCCGGCCTGTATCTTCATCCCGTCTGTCTCTCTTCCTCGGCCTGTATCTTCATCCCGTCTGTCTCTCTTCCTCGGCCTGTATCTTCATCCCGTCTGTCTCTCTTCCCCGGCCTGTATCTTCATCCCGTCTGTCTCTCTTCCTCGGCCTGGCCCGTATTGTTGCACAGCCAGCAGCAAGTCCATAAGAGAAACATTACGCCGAGATAGAGCGATCGAGTGAGCACGCTGATGAATGGCTTTCTGGGAGCAATTAATTCCTGTGTCAAATTCGAGTATTTGACACAGCCCTAGCAAAGTCTCCCAGTGTGCTGCTGTTATTAAAAAACCAAATACCTTTTCACATTTTTAAAAACTGCTTATTACCAGTCATGCTCATTAGCAGTCATGCTCAGTTACTTGAAGCTCTGGAATAATGTATATTTTTAAATGAACATTTTTTGGGGGATATTGCTTGATTTCTGTCATTACCACAATACCTTCTGGAATCTACCCTTATATTTTTCGTATTTCATTGAAACTTGATCTATTTTTTAAATAATGTGGCAAACCTGAAGGAACACAACATAACATCTACACAAGCATTTATAAGCCCGTATAAATGTTAATGTTAAATTAACATTAAATGGACACCTGTTGCAGTAATGACACAGAGGTTTTGGTAATGAGGTTGATGGTTTCACCAACCAGACCTATCCACCCATAACCACTTCTAGTGAGATGAAAGATTGAATGTTCGTAGCCATGATGCTGATCTGACATCTCAAGATGACCTGAGATGAATAACTTGACTTCAGGTCTGAGGTATGAGATGATTCTTCCACACTCATTCTGGGTCTGATTCCAGGGGTCCAGTGACTTCAGCAGCTATTCATAAAAGTTTGCTGTGGTCCAAGCTGACCATCCATTCACTCTGCAAATTCTTCCAGGAATACATCTGTTATTTCTGTGGAAATAATCACTTTTATCTTTCGTAGAAGTTCATTGTTCCTAAGGGGCCCCCAGAGACAGGACAAAGGTAATGTGCTTATTTACAGTGGCCACTTGGCTTGAGCAGTTTCCTGCAAGATAGATTATTTTTCAGATCTTAGGTAAACAAAGTAAGCTTGCTGGCTGACACAGAAAGAAAGTCGTCTTTTAACGAAAGGGTGATGAAAATCTGCATGGAACTTCTGTCTAATCACATTTGTGAAAACCTGCAATGTTGCATTAAAAATACATTCTAAGGATTAAAATGTTTTTCCCTCTTGTATTTTATGAGAAACCCATAAATTTTTTTTTTTTTTTTTGGTTATTGTGTGGATGACAGCCTGCAAAACTGCACTGGGGCATGTTAAACGTGGCCCGTACCCACACTCGACCAAACATGGTCTTAACCACGCAGCGCACAATAAACCAAATTGACTCGCTGAAATAACATTATTTCTGTTGTCCTTTCCAGTAAATAGCCGCCTGCCTGTTTTGCTGCAGTCAGGGCTACACAAAGCGGTCTGCAGGCAGCTATCAGGCAATTATGAGCTTATCAAGCTAATTAGCACCTTCAGAGCAGAGACTCGGAGCTCAGTGCTGCCTCTTGCACGAGGGTCACCGTTGGTGGCGATGGTATCGTCCCAGCTCACCACGGCACAGTGCTGCTGGGGACACAGGGGTGGCAGAAAAGCACGCCGGCCGCCGTTTGCACCCCTCGGTCACCAGTGAGTGACTTGTATGTTACTTTACCATGACTATAGAGCCGCTGCTGAAACAGACCTATTTACGGGCCACTGTGTAAGTTACTCAAGCACTGATTCATCCACGAGGAAATTACACATATTCCAGGGAACTGAGTTAGTGCCGCCACGTGCAAAAAGAGGCCTTTTCTTGGCAGTGACAAATAGGTCAGTGCAATTCTGAGTGTGACACTGCTGCATGTCCATGCATTACTGCTGCATGTGCATTCTCTCAGTTGCATGTATCTAGGATTGATGCAGAACTGCTACACGAGTCACATCTTCTATTCAGACGTATTCTGGATATTTCCTTATTTGTTTGGCCCTTGGCATGCTGGTACACGGGTTACCGACCGAGTCTTCCACTGAGAAACAAGCATCTTAATTTAAATCCCGTCATCTTAGGTCAGTGTTTCTCAATCCAGTCCTCAGCGAGACCCAGCCAGTCCACATTTTTGCTCCCTCCCATCTCCAGACCTGTACCAAGTATTCGGGGTTCCTGATTGTTTGGTTCATGTGTGCTAGGAGCGGAACTAAATAAAATAAAATCTCTGTGCTTGACGGCTACATAGAACAGGCAGATACATAGCATCCTGTGGTCTGGTTCCATTAGTCTGCTTCCCAAATGAGGTTAATGACACCTTCTAATTTTGTGTCAATATTTACATCATTAAACTGTCTTAAGAGAGATACACAGTCAGGTGGCAACAAGGGCTGGCATGAAGGGCTGGCCAGAGGGAACAGGCCAAGCCACAGAGGTGTGAAAATTCCCCGTTGATGGGTCCCATTAGCGGAAATTATTTACACTAATTCGTCAACATTTACATGCCAATAATCAGGTTTACTGGTGTGGTAAGTGGCATTTTTAACTCTGCTGGGTGACAGATGAAGTCAGAAAAACATTTTAATTCCTTTACAAATTTTGCTGTATCCCATCAAATATGAAATATACATACTCTTTGCATATTTATTGTTAAGATTAAATGACACTGCAAGGGTACAAGTAACATTCCCTTCAAGTTTACATTTCCCAAAACATCTGCCTCTGCATTTCATTTTATTGCATTTTATAGATGACATTATTTGTGACGTTGTTGCTGCCACAATAAAAAGGGGCTTCTGCGTGAATTTGTGTCAAAAACGACTCCGAACTCCACTCGAGGATGCATTGGGTTTGCATTGGGTTTGCATTGTGTTAGCTACCACTGCTGTGTTTGTGTGTGTTTGTAATTGTAAAGTGACTAACATTAAGAACAAGCCACCCCCCCCCCAGCAGGACAGGCAGCCCCCAGCTGACCCCTCCCCCGGCACAGACACACACACAGACGCTCTATTGTGCCTCTGGCAGTGGGGGTCCGGGGTCCTGCTGGCTGTCTTTTGCCCCTGTCCCCGCCTCGGTCTTCATAGATCAATGGCAGATGGGCTGAGAGCCCCGGACCAGCGTCTCACGTGCCCCCCCCTGCCAGGCACCTGTCTCAGGTGCTCGTTTGAGGGTAAACAACAAGGTGCTGGAATGTTAATGAGAATGAATCGGGGCCGGCTACACAGCAGGCGGGACGCAGGCTGGTCCGACCAGCACGCTCCTCCCTGAGAGGCCGTTAGGGTTAGTGCACGCATAAATACTGGCATAAAAACTCACAGATATTCAGTAGTCACAGGGGATGTTTACAATGTACTCATTATATTCTCTATAATTCCATTATCTTTAATTGAATAAATTCTGTCTGCGTCTAACTGTGTTACAGGCAAAATGAACTTGGCCATAATTATGCTATTACAGATTTACGGGATTTTCACTTAGTTTTAATAAAGGGAAGTGGAATGAAGGCGTACAAATTTATTTTTTATTGTATCTCTGACTTCGGACATTAGCGAGCGCCTGTATATTCAATTAATATCACAACATAATGAATTTATTCATTTTTCTCATATTCTATGATTTCTCATGCAGTCTCCACAGTTTTTTTCTGGAATCAATTCAGTAGCGATATATATGATGAACTTAAAGTTTAACAAAAGCATTGCGTGCATTAACTGTGTAAAACCAGCACACACATAAATTGAAGGCTAGACTTCATTGATAGTCACAAATTTTTATAACTATTTAAACTGAAAAGAAACTGAAAAGTAATTAAAAACATTTCTCAAAGATACAAATTATCGCAGCGCTGGTCAGCCCAACAGCTCTATCTATCTAACCACTCACATGCACACTCGCCGCACTCATCTTTTTAGGTTCTGCCTCTTTTTCTAGCCGTTTGCTCTTAGCTTATCACGTCCCCCCACCGTGCTGAAGGTTTTCTCTGCTTTTGCTTACGCAGGCTTCTCTCAGAGAGCCTCCTCTTCCCCATCGACGCAGGGAATGAGGCGCTATCAGAATGCGCATACTAAACTGCGCGCAGTAAATGCGCCGCGCTCCAGCTGCGGGCCGTCACACTGAAACCTGCAGTTTTCTGCATATTGTATAATCATCTGCTTTTGGGGATGGGTGTGTGTGTGTGTAAAGTGAAGCTGTGTGTTAGCGGGGGGCAGAGGGGGGCTTTAGCTACATAAATAACACGAGAAAGCCTTCATCAGTACCGGCCTGTTATTGTATACCCAACCATAACATTACAGCGCCAGTAGGGACTTCGGGGGACTTTAACTCCTGCGTGTCCGTGTGCCCCACGTCCCGCGCCCGTCGTGCGCTAGCTGACGTGAGGGTTTTGCCGGGAAGGCAGCTGTCCCTGTCTAGACGCAGTGTTTGGCTGATTTTGTCTCCTCACGCGACCCACAGCCCCTCTCATCCAGTGCTCCGCAGTGCCACATCCTCTAATCAAGAAAATCCCAACCCAGTATTCTACCAGGCGACGGGACACTGAGGATTCTGCGGAGGAGCTGGTTAATTTCCAAAAATAAACTATGCATTTTCATCTTTTTTACAATCCCTCTCATTAGAATGTTCAGTTCGCATCTGAAAAAAATGGAAACGATTAAACTTATGAAAATGCTGATGGCTACACAAGTGTTTATCCTACCCATTTTAATGGTCCGTTTATTTTCTGTACCACATAAACCGGTCCACTGACATCAAAAGGTGGGTAACCAGTACTCTAATCGATAGGCTGTCGATCGTCTGCTTCTCAACTTCATTAACATCAGCACAAAACAACAAAAAAAGGCAGAGCTGCAGCAGTGAGCGACAGCAGTGAGCAACAGCAGTGAGCGGCAGCAGTGAGCGACAGCCTTGACCATTCAAACTTTCATCATTTAGGTTATTTAAATCCACATGATTCATTCGGTTTTGCTTGTTGGGCAAAGAACTTCAGATTAGCCATGAAACCAAACAACGTTACAAAGAGAACATGACTTTCCCAATGAAAGTAACCAGCACAGAGGGCCAGAAATGACTGGCGTGAATAAGAAAGTGAAAAGTCCACATGTGTATTCTTAGTCAGCAGAACTGTCTCCAAATTACATTTAACTAGTGGCTTGAAAACTGCCGACTTCAGGAACCCTGACGTCGTTCCTGCAGTTGAGCCAAATACGCAGCCGTTCCTTCATAAACTTAGAGCAAGACACACTTACAGTGATTGTAATATTTCCAGGTACATAATAGTGCAGCCTCTCTAGGAATAATTGGAGTAATTATGTTTTTTTTTTTCTTTTTGGCTGATACCAGCTTTGAAAGCAGAAGCAGCTGAGGGTGAGGTAACCAGTTTCAGGTGTTCTTACATATTTGAAATTTCCCATCAGATAGTCACGGTCCTTTGATGAATTATGCTGGATGCAAGAACTCGGGGACCTTTGAAGTTGTTAATTATTTTAGGTGGAATTAAAACAGCCCAAGAATGCATTCCTTCAGGGTCTCCTCCCTTTTGAAGTGCAGACAAAGAGGCTGAGCGTGTACCCAAGGCCCGGTCGCTCCCAGTCACACTCGGGGAGGGCAGCAAACCGCCACACGTCAGGCCTGATTCTGCACTTCCAGTCTCCTTTGGCCGAGGAGGGAGTCCCAGGTGGGGCCGTACGGCGCTCACAGAAAGTCTTAGGACGCTTGCTCAAGTCAGGAAAAATATTGCAAATTTATTGCCTTTGTACCAAAAATCAGTAACGCTTTTCTTTACGGGGTACAAATGGTATAGCATTATATAATTACTTATGCATTAATTAACCACAGACTAAGTGTTAGTTACATATTGATCTCATGTTAATTCATCATTAATGAATTGTGATACATGTTTTATCTCAAGCGGTTACTATATCTGTTAATTCTGTAAACCTTGGTGAACTACTGAAGGAACAAGTCATGAATAACACAAGTGAAATACTGATCGCATGTTTGTTCATCATTATCATTAATGCATCGTGATGCATTTTTTATCTTAAGTAGTGACTATTTGTTCATGATTTGTACTATAGTAGTAACTGAGGTATTATTAAGTATTACCCAAAAAATGATAAATGTATTCATTTGCTCACAATAAATATTTATTACATTAGAAACAACCAGTAGTTTTAGAACATTTCAATTTATTACTACAATTTCAAGTAGTAATAAATTGTAACCCATATTATAGTTCTAAAAAAGCTGTTCTGACTTAGAAAGTCCATTGACAAGCAGTCTGATTGGGTGCTTTTTAATTAGTAACACCTCTGCAATAACATAAGACACCAAACATTTGTGTTTAGTATCGCTTCGGGAGCCAATGACTACAATTGAATTTAAGTGGTAAGAACAGAACTCAATGAGTCAGTCAAAAAATTATGACCCTTAATGAAAAGAAAATGTCTGTGTGGATGCTGTGTGCAGATTTGTTACACATTGCTTGTCAACTTTGTTATGAAGCCAATAGATTTGCAACATTATTACAAAATTACGCAAAGCGTCTCAAGACTTTCTGCCAGCCCGTCTGTGCTCCATCGGGCGCCTGTGAGAGGAGCAGAGCTGGCCGATCCTATAGGCGACATAGGCGGCTGCCTAGGGTGCCAACTCCTGAGGGGGCGCCGACTTGCCAGCCAGTGCCACTTTGCCTTGGAGGGTACAGTGCCAGCACCGACACTCAGCGTAAAATGACACACGGCGTCCATGTTTATCATTTTTTCTATGCTTTCCAATGGCAAAAAAACGACGTCAGAAACCAAGTGTAATAAAAAACTGAGGAAATGACTATAATTTATACTAAACACCACACAATCACAAACATCAATGGATTAAAACTGAAATAATGTGGCACGGCTTCAGACTCAGACGGCTTGCCTTCATTATGCATCCACTGTGGGTCCAACAGAAGCATTTCAGCTCAGGCCCAGGCCTTCATCGGGATTAATTATTAGAATTCATACTGTCGCCGTTAAAAAAATGAACCTGTATTTAGCCTCAACTACTTATTATAGTGAGAACCTCAGCTGTGCATTGACCTATCTGTACCACCGTCTGCTGAAATAAACCTGTCTCTCAATTTACTTATTTTTCTTTCATTGATTCTTATAACCTTTTTATGGTCCATGTAAGGTTAAGAAAAGGTTTATGCTAGCACACCCACTGCGGAGGAGCACTCCAAAATATTCCCAGCTAACGGCTGACTGACGGAGCAAGATTTCATCACAGAGATGTCTGTGGCTGATATCTGTGAGCCTTTTCAAGGCCTCCTCTGAAAGAAGCACAGGTGACTCACTGCTTCGCTAATGCGCGCCTCTCAATGTACGTTGCTTCATCTATGAGCCACGAGTCTTAATAAAACAACGTGAAGCTGATTGATCAGTTACTTCCGGCACGGCAGGTATTTCGCCTTCAGCTTCATGCCAGTTGTGCTCAGTCACCCTCACAGGTGTTGCACTTGACAGAAGTGTCAGTGAAGCACCAGCGTTTGAGGAGGGCGTTGCGGTGCGTTAAATCCATTCCGAAGTGGTTAGCGGCACATTTCTGCTGACGGTCATCCGGGGCACAGCGCATCAACATGTACGTCGCTGCTCTCCAGCTCTGCCTAATGTTGCTTAGCATGAATATCAGTGCATGGAAATTACAGGAATTCTTACGGATATTTATATACTGTGATTTAGGGGCTATATGCGCTGATTTAGAAAACAAAGCGGTTTGGAGGATGGGGGCAGCTCTGCGTCGCTCCCGGCGGTGACGGCTGTGTTTGTGCCCAAAGACGGGGGCCTCTTTCCAGCTCCGAGCCGCTTTAATGTGGCCCCGAGGGCTTCTGATGACTGGTTACAATCTGTTCCCTGACCCTGACCATAATGGACAACTTTTACCCGCCGGAAGAAAATTATATCCTTTAGCGATGTTGTTGTTGTTATATTTCACTCTACAAAAAATGTCAGGAAGACATTTCTGCAACTCTGGAAAAATAAGCCTTTCTCTTAAGCCATAATTTAGCAGTCCTCAGGGAAAGGCTATCTTGGATTTCGAGGAGGTGAATTTGGGGGGGGGGGGGGCAATGCAGAAGTGCAGCGTGGACTATCCAGGAGACAAGGGGCGATGGAGATGAATAGCGCCCTCACAAGTGCTCGCCCTCGTGTCCATCTTCCAGAGTCCTTCCACCTCGGCTGATAAAACTTTCAGCTACAGAACCCAATGGGACGGACCTCTTGGTTTTATACCAACACACAATGTTACACACAAGGGCCAAGTCCATCTCCTCATCGTCTGGGCTGTGAGGTGCCTGTTAACTCAGCTGTAAATGTCCAATGTTTCCCTAAATCCCGAAAAATCTGACCCAATCCAAGAACGCCCTTGTGCTTGTCAACACGAAAGCGCCGGCAGGCTGACACCACGCGTCCCTGCACGGTCTCTGTTTTTTTCCAACATTCGCCGGACGACGGCAAATCCCGGCAACAGCTGCTGAGGATCCTGGGAGTGCCAGTGGCACGTGACCGACTTTGCGGCCGGACCGAGGGAACGGGCTGTGGGCGTCGCCACACGCGGCGCGTTGCGCAGGCGGGCACGCGGCGGAGTGGCCCAGCAGAACCTCTGGCACCGGCTGCCATGCTACCGTCGCACGTTCCGCTCTCGCAGGGCACACGCCCGGGCTGCGCCGCGTTCCCGGCACCTACGCGGCGCTAACTTGCAGGAGTGCCGTGACCTTTGTTAGCATTGCTTAACACGCTCGCCCGCAAAATTTTCCATCACTGAAACTTAAGGTAGTCGCCCAGGTAATTTTCTCCATAATGTCCTTTCATATTTTATTTATACGCCCATTTCTGCCATTGTGCAGGAAGGCCAATTAAACGCTGCTCTTTCACAATAAGAACATCTGATCACACTGGGGAGTGTACGAAAGGAGTGTCCGTCTTGTAATATTTATTTTTTTTCACAGTACACGTGTTGCGGTGGATGACTCTGTTTGCGCAATTGCATTTAAACCGACTAATGTACGAAAACGTGCACATCTTGGTGGTATCATCGCACTGCCTGTCTGCGGCTCACTGCAGCTTTGCGTCGCAGGGCCTGCGGCCAGTCGTGGGAGGTTTGGAAACAGATCCGTGATGAGAAGGGGATTCTCCGCTGCCGTCCGTGTTCACAGGCATGTAGCGGCTGTACCAGGCGTCTCACATCACATCGCTTCATATTTTCAAATGCTAATATATATATATGGAAGTTGAACACATTGAAAAAGTACGTCGATTTTATCATACTTGTGAAATATAAATTTTATATGTATAACTAGTTATGATAACTTACTAGTTGGTCCACAGTCAAAGTGGGGGAATGATATTGTTAAATTCCATCTAAACCCCCTAACAGCATCGTGCCCCTAACCGAGGCACGATGGACCCAAGCTCAATCTGAGCCTGTGTGCTGATGACCTGTGAATGACTGAGGCACGATGGGCCCGAGCTCAATCTGAGTCTGTGTACTGATGATCTGTGAATGACCGAGGCACGGTGGACCCGAGCTCAATCTGAACCTGTGTGCTGATGATCTGTGAATGACCGAGGCACGATGGACCCGAGCTCAATCTGAGCCCATTTGCTGATGATCTGTGAATGACTGAGGCACGATGGGTCCGAGCTCAATCTGAGCCTGTTTGCTGATGATCTGTGAATGACCGAGGCACGGTGGACCCGAGCTCAATCTGAGCCTGTTTGCTGATGATCTGTGAATGACCGAGACACGATGGACCCGACTCTCGCACATTGTAATACTGCAGCACTGCAGCAGAAACCTTCCTATTTGGCAAAGTGGCACCCCCCCCCCCCCCAAAGTAACCATGAAGGTGTTTAGTTAAGTTAGTGGGGGTCGACTCGGAGCTCACTGCCTGCATAGAGCCATTCAGACAGAAATTATGGCAGAAATGCGAAGTTCATGTTAAAGAGAGAAATATGTGGCCTCACTCATGTCTGTCTACATTTTTGGCTTCCCCCCCCAGAAAGTCACAAAATATTTCTTGTTTTAATCTACTTCTTCTTGTCCTAGTCAGAGCATATCTTGTACACCGATCGGTGAAAATCATAAACTTAGCCATTTAAGCATTTAAGGTTCCACACAATGCTGTAAGTTCTCCATCATAAACTTCCCGTACCGCTGCATGTTCTGCCATTGTTCAAGAGTAATAAAACACAGCCGGAAGCACAAGGCAGAAATGCCTGGAATAATTCTGAATCACACTGTGACTGTAGTATGTTTGGCTTACTACAGTCCTGTGGCAGGACGGGGCTGGTTCTGTCCACGTGAAAGTCTGGGCACTCACCTCGTTTTACGGAAAAGCAGCAGCGAGCCTAACCCACTCTGCTGATCCAGGAGTGAAAAGAGAGAGAGGCTCCCTCACTGCAGCGCAAGATCCTCATTGCAAACCTCAATTAACGACAGCAGCACAGGCTGTTGGGACTATTTGCAGATAATATTAGTAATCCATATTAAAAATGGCCTTTTATAGACACATATGCATATACACACATATATATCATGGGTTGCATAAGAGGCCTCGGTTTAGTGGAGGCAGTGCAAACAAAACATGCCAACCACAAGCCCCAACTTAAAAGTGGATCTGGTTTGGCTGGTCCTGGAACAGCATCTGGTGAGTATCTGAGAGGCTGAGTTAGCGTGGGGCCCGAGGCCTTTTCTCTGCCAGTTACGGTAGCGGTGGGGGGGAGCTCTGCGGATCGGCATAACAGGTGACACGGCAGTTTCACTCAAGTGTGCCAAGATAGCAGCGCTGGAATTCGATGCCGTGACACCGGTGAGGTGACATCGGTCGCGCCGATCACCAAGGGCGATCGCGGTGGCGTGTTTGTGACGTGGGAAAGGCACCTCGCTGCTGTCAGGAGCGCCGACCATGGAGAGAACAGCGGGCTGAAGCTGGAGATTGCACGGCCTGGTGTTTCTTTTGGCATAACTCTGGAATGTTCCATGTGAGGTATTTCCGGGGGTGGGAGGGTAGGGGGAGTTGAAACATACGAAGATGATAACAAAGGAAAGAAAAGATTCAAAATTGAAGATGAGAAAGTTCAAACACAAAAAGATAAATTTAAACAGTGACAATATAGATTTGGATAATACTTCACACCCTCACTCTCAGCCTTCAGTGACACGGTGCACCATGTTGTACCCCCATTTCAAAGCCGGGTCCATGGGCTTGGACGCCATGTCTGTCAGTGGAAGCCTCCTGCTTCGTTTCCCATGCTCAGCTGAGTGATGTCACCACTGGGCTCTTGAGCAAGGTGCCTAACCCCAGTCACGCGGAAGGCCGGCTAACCCCGCTGCCTCACACATGCATCCCTTTGCGCAAAAGCATCTGATAAAAAGGTAACATTCTAAAATCTATTTTTTTTAATTAAATGTGACAAGTCAAAAATCTTGAGAAATTATGCTGGTAAGTGTGTAAAGTGTCCCAGAATCAGTCTGTTAAAAGCTTATTGTTATTACCCATGTTTCTATTGGGCTTTTCTCTTGTGATTGTGTAATGATTGTGATTGTGTAATGATTGTGCTTGTGTAACGATTGTGATTGTGAAGTGGCCCGATAAATATGTAAAATGTTCAGACCGCAGTCAAGAACAATAGTGCTGTTTTTACTGATTTTATTGATTCTGTTCAATGCACAATTCTGTAGCAGCAAGAAAAAAATGCACTTCCATCTATAATGACGACATTGACCTTCAGAAGCGTGCAAATGCAGGGACACCGACACGGTGAGCCTGGCTTCTGCCTGACAGACTACAGCAGGACTCAGCCAGTGTTTCCCAGTCTGGTCCCAGGGGTCCCAGTCCCTGCCAGTAGGAGCAAAACATGCAGACTGTGTGCAGATGCCCAAGGACCGGACTGGGAAACACTGGTCTAAGTTACTGAAAATTGGAGCAGGAAAAAAATTCTCAGCCACAAAAACTGAGACCTACTGAGCAAGATGGCAGCAGCCTGGGGCAGCATGACCTGTCTCGCTCTCCTGTCTTTGGGGTGCCATGACACCCCCGGTAAGGCTCTTGGTGTTGCTGCATTTCGAAGCAATGCAGAGGAACCTGACGAGTGTCCTCGTGTGCCGGCCAATTATAGGCAACCTTCAAAGGAATGGGCATTGTGGGTAATCTACCCAAAGCTGTCAGCTCTTAAGAAAACAAGTAATTATGATTCCCCCGTGAGGCATACAAACAAGTCATAATTCATATTCATCAGTCCACATCCAAAATTACCTTTTGCATTCTAATTACCTGTCTGTCTATCACAACTGCCATCAAACTGCCTCAGATGTTACCTGAAAACCAGCTCGTATCGTTTTATTGAACACTTACATATTTGTTATCTAAAATATTTATCTATCTGTAATGTTCTACAAGCCTGTTACCCAGAGTACCATACAGTGTTGCATATTTAGCTACAAGTTGTGCTTCTGAAGATTAGCAATATCATCTTGCTTGTATTTTTGGACTTAACGTCACATGTTAAGTAATTAATCTTTTGTTAATCATGCAACGATATTGACTCTGTACTACCAAGTTAAATATTAATGAACTACGTGGCATTGTGTGTTATAAATTTGAAGACTTTATGTTACTATTTCTTTACAAGTCTGTTTTTTGAGCCTTCTAGCTGCAGACTGTGTGTAATACAGCATTGTATTTACCTTTCTGCACAACGTCCATATCTACAGATATTGATTGATGCTTAATACTGAGTGTCATTATTTAGAAATGAGTCACATATGGCAATGATAAATTAAATATGGTAAATCACTAAATAACCCAGATTATACAACACGCCCAAACACATTAATTCATTTTAAATCAATTATTTTATTACTTTGTTTGATCTTTCATGCAATTTGATGGAACTGTCCTCTTGTTCCTAGTAAAACGATTCAATACATAGCCTAATTTTCGATGCTATTCATGGTTAGGCGTTAATAACAATGTAATTAAACATCAGCCTACCCATAGTCATGTTCACACAAGTCTGGGCTTGCTGATGGCCCTCAGGAGGGGTGAAGAAACAGCACTTTCAGGTGACAGGGGAAGCCAGGAGACACACGCTGGAATTTTTATTCATTCTTTCACTACCAGACTAATGATGTTTAATGCATCTCATGGACTTCTCTGAGTCTGCTACCGTAGTTTCTCTTTAATTTCATTCTACTTCATTTTAATGAAACCACACATTTAATAAAACATATTTGGAATGTAAAGATATTTTTATCAATTTCTTTTCATCATACACGTCAAAGCCTCTGTTAAAAGGTACTTAAATCTGTATATATCCACAAAGCCCTCCTTGTCTGATAGGTGTGCCTTACGAGGCAGTCCTCTAACAGTGAGTTGTCATTATTTGACCAAAATGGAGCCATCTAATGGTGTGCTTAAAAAGCCGCCGCACCCCCAGCCCCCTTGCGGCTTCTGTGAGGTCCACACAGGACACCCAGCATCAAGCACCTTCTCAGACACCTTTAGCTCACAGTCCCGTCTCCCTTCATGGCTGATTCACCATATCAGACTCGTCCTTTCTGGTCTCTCTTGTACATTTTGGTGAATACCTCACACGTTAGTTATGTTCCATCTGTTTGACAAACAGGGCCCACTCTAGGCTTCAACACCCACCAAAACAGGAAAGATTTCACCAAAGCTTAAGACTCACAGCCACAATGCGGCCTTCACATTCTTCCCATTTAAACAGATCATTTTAGGTATATTACTCTGTGTGTGGGAGGGTTTTGTGGCTTCTGTCAAAGAAAACAAAAGAAAAAGTATTTTTTTCCCCAACCTGGCTCCTGCACTGTTTGCTGGTTATACTGCATAAGAAACCATTAGTCTGCAGGAGAATTTTTTTGGGATCTGAAAAATCAAGTCAGAAAGAAATGAAGGCAAGAGATTAAAACAAAAAATCTTGAACTTGACGTGGCATCGATCAAAGGATTTAACTCCTCTTTTGTGTTGTAAATCTATTCCTCCATAATTCCTCCCATCGATCCATAACCCAGTAGAGGTGCAGGCTGGGGCTGCTGGCTCTGCTCGGAAGCTCAGGGGACAGGAAGGGGAAGGGAGCCTCCTTGATAGGATGCGGGTCCATCGGCGCTCAAAATACATGAAAGCATCAAAGGTAAATGCTAAGCTAAATGTGAGCCGCATTCTTTATTCATGTGGCGTGTGACTGCGCTGTTGAATTCTCAGGCGTAAGTATATGCTTGTCCATCTTAGAACTGCAGCTTCTGCCCTTGTTACTAATGTCATGCCGTCCTGGTAGCTGTATAAATCCTTCACACCTTGAAAAACAGCTTTAAGTCTCTTGTCAAATCTGTTGCTTTTCTTTGAGTTTAGAGAAGGCCGACACACATACGGGCTACGGGGAAAGTCCAGGAAACAGCTACGTCACACGCTAACGAGAGACGCCGTCGTCATCCAGCTCTCTCACAACACAAAGTCATTATACCATTTCAAATCTGATTATAGAAAGGTGTGTGTGCGCACTGACCAGGTTGTGTACACAGCCATTTCTGCTAGTGGACAGGAAGCCTTTCACAGTAAGCGAACTAATGGGCTACGGCTGGAAAATGGCGAGCTCACTTCATATAGACACTGACATTCGCTCTTTCTTAGTCTTTCAATAAGCTCCTCCTTCAGGTCGTTGATAGCCTGCTTGAGAATAACATATTTTTGCGTGTACTATTTGTGGACATTATTTTGCGGTGTGTATTTTCTATTTTTATCCACTTCTCACCAAGACTCTCTTTATCCCCCCCCCCCCCGTGCTTATACTGTGTAAAGTGTACCCTCTTATTTTAGGGAAATAATCTGTAAATTGAATGCTGGTTGGTGCCTAATCATAACAACTCAAGGCAAACAGGTCACAATGAAAGCCGCTGGTGACCCTTCAAATGAGTAGCACATGTGTGACCAAGGTTTATTTTTACTCTCCATAAAGCAGCTACAGCACAAAACCACTTCACGGCCATAATGGAGAGTGGTCTCAATGGGACGGGTGTCGGGGGGGAGGTGGGGGGGGAGTTATGCAAGGAGTCTGCGAGCAGCTTTGCCTCAGCCGGCGAGGCCTGGATCACGGAGTAAACAGATGGAAACGGGGCGTCCCGACATCGGGGAGGAGCGGTGAGAGGCGGCTGAGCTCCCTGGCAGAGTCGAGCGGAACGCGCTCACTCCACAGCGTTCATGCGGCTCGGCTCTGCTGTGTTACTGCGTCCATGTTGGCGTTCACGCGGCTCGGCCCTGCTGCGTTACTGCGTCCATGTTGGCGTTCACGCGGCTCGGCCCTGCTGCGTTACTGCGTCCATGTTGGCGTTCACGCGGCTCGGCCCTGCTGCGTTACTGCGTCCATGTTGGCGTTCACGCGGCTC
>JAODLC010000036.1:1661616-1674938 GCA_026781145.1 Hippopotamyrus pictus | reverse complement strand
GGCTCGGCTCTGCTGCGTTACTGCGTCCATGTTGGCGTTCATGCGGCTCGGCTCTGCTGCGTTACTGCGTCCATGTTGGCGTTCATGCGGCTCGGCTCTGCTGCGTTACTGCGTCCATGTTATCCTTCCAGGCTAATCAGCTGGTCAACAGGTCTTTATTGCTGCAATGTTCCCGCGTGACAGCATTAAAGCAACGCTTTGCTGGCAGAGTGGTTTAGTGCCACTCCATCAGGACCAAACGCACAACCTCCCGTTGGTCCCAATCGCCCGAGGTAAGGAGTGAGCCAGAGAACAGTGACAGTGAAGAACAAAGTGTTTTTAAATTAACCCCAAACCGTGAAGATTGTCTGAGTAGGACCCAGGATGAGATCTCCATAGCTCTGCACAGGTACAGACAAGCCCCGATCACAACAGTGGAAAGAACACACGACCTTGAAAGATCAGCTCTAGACAAAGAGGGCTGGAAGATCTCAGCCCTGATCCCAAACACATGTAAAGCAATTCATAAAACCCCAGGCTCAACAGAAATAGACAAACCTATTTAGAGGAACGGTTTGCGTTCAGACTCTAGGCACTGATGTTTGCAATCTTCAGGCCACAGAGGGTTTTAACATGATCAGTAATTCACAAAACTGGTTTATGAAAGAATTCATCTGCTTGCTTTTGAGTTTCCCTGTTGCCATGCGCTAAAATATCACAGAGCCTCAGACTCTCAGACAGATCTGAGCAGCATGAAAAGCAGAACCAATCAAAATACTGCATCCCCATTAAGTAATTAAAACATTATTGTAAAAACAAACAAAAGCAACACATCACTATATTCATCACCCATAACAAGTAGCGAATAATCAAACTAAATAGACATAATTAAATCTGAATAATTGGTACCACGCAATAATGTTATTAAAATAATATTGCATTATTAACATAATATTTGCATCCAGAAAAACCATCCATGTCTAAAGTCTTAAATGTGAGTTGATTTATGTTTGATAAAAAAATTACACATATTCTCTGAAAAAAGTGCATTTGATTCATTTATGAAGTTCTGATGTTCCAAGTTAACAGGAAACGTGGTCGACTGAAAAACTTCACCTAACATATAATTAACCCCTGGGTTTTAAGACTATGGGAAAAGCTACAATAATTAGTTATAAGAACTTTAAAAACCACTATTATCCGAAAAGAATCAAGGAAGTAACTATCCGTGCATACATCCATTTCCAAAAGCCATTTAGTGTCACAGTCAGTGGACAGTCACCAAGGTGACACGGGGAGGTCCCTCGCAATTTACCGTAAATAACAGATAACATTTTAATGACCTAATAAGGCTGCATTTGACCAAAATCAGACGACATATTACTGAGGCTGGCCCACATTATAAGGGTATTTGTCTCCAGCCTGCTGTGTCTCTGGCCTCCATCACTTAACTGTACACTTATGCCTTGTCAAATATTGTACAAATCACGTTAAAATCGAAAGAAGCTTATTATATTGGTTGTTTGACTTCATTTGTGATACTGGGAGTATGATGTGTGCGTGCTCTACCTTTACCCTAGTAGAGTTTACGTCCATCGAGTCTTCGGCAGATCTTGAAGCCGTAAAAATATTGCCCCAAATCTGAATTGCAAGAGCTCAGAAAGTTCGGCGCGTGCTAAACTGGCAAGCGGCAAAGCAAGGGTCAGAAATCTTTACACTTCCCTGTTCAGGGTCAGGAACAGTTTGAGCAGCCATGTAAAATCTGATATTCTATACAAAAGACGGCCAGCCACCACAGTCTATTTATTCCTTTATCTCTGAGAGACGCTGAGATACAATCACGCTTCTTCATTTGCGTGATGCTTTGCTGTGAAAGGCAGCAGCCTTAATGAGACTGGTAAACACTTTATCACCATCAGCTCCTCCCTCATTTGTTCTTTCATGGCACCCAATATAGGACAGGAATGTGGAAAAAATGTCAGTGTTATGACTACTAAAGGACGATTCTTTATCATCACTACTACCTGACACTGATAAATCACAATATTTTAAGTTCACTCAGGTTTTCTGTGCCAAGTGTTTGCAAACTGTGGCAGCTAGACAGTTAAAAGTGAAGGCCATTTTAATAAGGTCTTTTTAGTGTTTTAAATCTATATATCTGTGTACATAATACAATCCTGCTTTCTTTATGCATTTCATCTTTTACAATGTGCAGTAAACACAATCTTCTCTAATTCAAGCAGAGAAAATAAAGCTTCCTGTGAAAGTGTCATTAACTACGTCATGGTGCTGTTGCAGGTACCTTATGACTGAGCCCATTCAGGATTATGGACAAAAATATACCAGAAATAATTCAAAACCCTAAAGACTTTGCCTCAGTGTTACTACAGCACAAATGACTCAATGATATTGCCTGTTTCCATGGTAACAGACAAGCCAGGGCACTGTCTGAAGTTTCTACACACTCTCACACCAGCCAGTCGGTTTTCCATAATACGAGTGTAACAGCTCCCATCTAACCAGGAATGTTTGCGCAGTAAAGCATGGTGTTTTGGAAAAAGATTCACAAAAAGTCCCTTAAGAAATCTCATGCTATTATCCTATGTTGTTGTTGTCGTTCTCATTTTAGGAACTGTGGATGATATATCCTACTGTCAAACTGTGCTGATTAATGTAAACATCTGTGTGAATCAGGGGAGGTGCAAAATGCTGGGGGTGTTTAAGGTATGTACACATTGACCCTGCAGCAGTACTGCCCCCTCACTGATATGTCACCTACCTAACCTAATCAATCAATCAATCAATCTATCTATCTATCTATCTATCTATCTATCTATCTATCTATCTATCTATCTATCTATCTATCTATCTAATCCAATGACATGGACACTCAGGCTGTCAGAGTTACTGTTCTGGCTCCAGTTTCCCATTCACTTTCTTCTTTCACCCCATTGGCCCGTTGGATTTCCCTGCTGTTCCCTGTGCCCTCTGCTCTGCACAGTCCACACGTTCCTGGTTCCTTCTTGGTTGTCGACTGAGGGTGCTGTCTGCTTCCTTAAGGCCGCCCCAGACACGACGCATGCTAGGATATAGTGTTTCAGAGGTGTGCACTCACCAAGACCTTCAAATCATCACCTCACACCCTTTGTCTTTGCTTCCCTCTTGCCCCTGCACTGTCTTGACTTGCCCCTGAGTTTAGGAAGGAGATCCACTGCTTTTTTCAGTGGTAATTTTTCCCCCTCTTGAAACACGCAAAAAAAAAAACACTGTCACCCCCCTCTTACTGTCCCTTTAGAATGAGTCACCGGCTATTTATCTTTCACAATAGCGAGTGAAAGGATTCCCAGAGTTGGCGATGTCCTCAGCCCCCCCCCCCCCCACGAAGGAAAGAGCCAGTGTCTGACGTAACGTACTGGGAGCATAAGTTGGCGCTGACACACAAGGGCTTTCCTCAAAGAACACCTGTTGCTAGGCACTGGGCTGAAGCATGGAAACAAACAGACTTCCGTGTGGTGTACCTGCAAGTTTTCTTTTGTACGTAGGTACGTTAAATGTGATGGTATATGGCATGGTATGACACTCCGTTACCGAATCTTCCGGTCTTGACAGTTAAAATGCTGAAACATTCTCTGAAACAGAATTCTGATAACATAGAGTAAAAGAGCCACAATTAATAACTAAAATTATTGTTACTAGCGGCTTTCAATTGAATTTGTGCTATTTGGGTGAACAAAATGACATTGCATTCTCTGAAGACTCAGCCCAACAAAAACAATTGATTTGCAATTTTTATTAACTTCAGTCAAATGTGTGACCCGCATGTCAAGTACAATGGTTGTCACAACGACCAAAGGTGAAGCTACTTTTGAACTATTTTTGTCTATAGCAGAAGACTATGGTGTTGTTGTGAATTACTCAGCTTCTCTTTGTCTCAGCCTTGACTATTGGCCTGTTGGGCTCAAGGAAGCCCAACGGACGCCGAATTTGTGCGATTCAGCTTCAGCTCTGTGCAGTCGCTATTCGAGTCACGCGCCAAAGGGAATTTGATCTGTGCAAGAGAAAGCGAAGTGACAGGTGCTGCAACAGAAGAATGCAGTGAGACCCACGCTACTCTGACGTCACTGCGGACACACCTGCAGCTCCTCTCTTCTCCTGCGCCGTTTGACGCAGGATTCCCCTCAGCCAGAATGCGTCACTATGACGACTCATCCAGGATGGAAAAACTTGTGAATGTTTCACTTATAGCCTACATTCATAAGTATTTGCAGTCAGAATACAAGCAACTAAACACAAAGACTTAATAGACATGAAGGGACATAAATAAGAATGTATAAATGTGTGGTTGAAGTTTATCTCTCTTTGCCGGTGAAGCTGTGCACCTTCTTGAATTTTTCAAACAAATTCTCATGACAAAACTGCAAAAAACTAAAAATAACAAATCAATGTATTGAACGTATCTTAAAGCATGTATACAGCTCTGGAAAAAATGCTTCCAGGATCTAAAATTCTAAGGCAGCAGTACAGAAGAACAAGGTGAAGCAGGAGACACTGGGAATGACCAAAAACCAGCCAGGCAGAGGGTAGAAGCAACATTCTAATGGCAGAGGTGACCGTTAACTTATCCAGCAGTGCCTCAGAATCGGGAGTGAAGGACACTGCTAGGACAGTTTGTATGAGGCTCCTAAAAGCAGAACTGAAGTAAAGCAAGGAAGAAGCTCTTCATTAATGAGAAGCAGGGAAGAACCAGGCTGCAGTTTGCAAAATATATATATTTATATTTTATACAGGCACATACCCATAAATTGAGAAATTAATGAAACTGAAAATTTTGTGGTCTCTTAATTTTTTCCAGAACTGTATCATACAAATCTACCTTGTTAAAGGTTTCCTCAAGTTCAGGCAAAAGCTTTCAGCAAGTAATAATAAAGTTTTGCTTTTTGCTACAGCCACCCCCCTGCCCAGAGAGGTTGGCTGGACCCATCTCACCTTGTAGGAGAAGCGTGTGACAGTTATGAACTAATATTAATGAAACACAATACTGTTGTTGCAAAGCGGAAAAAGGGTTATACAAAAGGATCATTCCCTCAAGATGAAATACCACTTACAACAATAATATATTCATTTAAATTCGGTGAAGGAGGGACTGCTTATCTTTGCTAAAATGCCAAACAGCCGCAGATGTGCCTCAGAGCTCCCTAACAGGCAGAGCGCAGATGAACTTGTGCAAGCGCAATAAATGGTTCACAATATCAGTATCTTAGACATCTGTGAACGGCCTACTTTTATTGTCGCACAGAAAAAAAAACTGTAAATACAGCAAAACTAGCCGCACTTCGCTATATCTGGTTTTGAAAATGAAGAGCTGTAGTCTCTGCCGCCTGCTGTTTACCTGCCCGCTTCACCGAGCAGTGGGTTCAATCACAGGCCTGTGAGTAAACAGGCCAGTAAAAGCATGTGGTTTGTGCACTAACACACCACAACACGCAGCAGCCAGACTCCATCGCCGCCTCCTTCTAACAAACGCTCTGAGCGATCTGGCCACGGCGACATGAGCTCGGTCAGCGGCTCTGCGCTCCGGCGTTGTACGCTTTGGCCGTCTTGCTATTCCACGGAGTCCATTTTAAACAAAAATGAACACTGTTCCCCGAAAGCACGGACATTCTAAGAGGGCTGTATTTCAGGTGCATGCTGTGAATGTTGAACCTGCTGGTGCACAGTGTCACCTGAGGTGCAGGAAGATTAGAAATGCCCTTAGACATTGAACCTGGTATTGACGAATCTGGAATTGTTTCCTCGTTAACAGTGCGGAGGTGCTCCTGCACTGCAAGCACGTTTGCACTGGGGTGATTGATTAGTGCAGGAATCAAAAGTCCTGCTGGGCATATGACACAGAGAGAGAGAGATCGATTTTTAATGGTTAAACAAGTAAAAAGGGCTATTGTCTAGTTCCAAACTCAAGTGACACAAGAAGTGAGTTGGAATCTAAATTCGAGAACAATGGAAAGCAAACATTAGCAAAGGTCAGTCGTAAGATGTGCTATTTCAATATAACAGGCATAACTATAAAGAGTTTTAAAGTGTGCATTAGTGCTCACTGCAAAATTCAGAACCTTAGAATGTTAATACTTAGAATCCTTAAGTATTAAAAACATCTTAATGCTTTGTTGGCTCCCTCTGAGCAAGAACCTGACTGTCTGTTGACTGCTGTCACAATGTGGCTGTCGTACAGACACAAACACAAACACGATAAACAGCATAATGCATTCCTTGGAGTAACGATGTTGTGGAATTGCTGGGCTCCAGGAAGGATGAAATTGTGCACTGACTGAAGATTTGATAGAGGAGGTGGGAGACATCGCCCTCTATCTCCTCCATAGCGCTACTGCAACTTTCCAAAACCAAGTGCCGGCTTGTCTTTTCAAAGCACCTGTAACCACTTACTGGTTTATCAGTAATCAGCAGAGAGCTATATTAACCTGTTTTAATGCAGTTTAATCTAGTTGTGTATGGTAGTTTTCATTGATTAGGCTATTTAAAAATATTTAGCATTATCCGTAATGTCTCAAAAAAGCCTTTTAACTGGTGTGTTAGTCATAATAAGACAATTATTTCATTGATGTGGTTCATTTATGCCCGTGACAGAAAAAAACAGGACAAGCAAGAAATTAAATTAAATAGGATTAATCAAACTGGTTTCAGGGAGTAGGAATTATTATACAGTAATTATTATGTGCTGCATACCATACCTCATATGACAGATTCGCTTATACTGCAGCCCCAAATGCAACTGAAACTATCAACTGTCCTGAAGACTTTCAGCCAGAGTAAGGTTCATATTGCAAAGCTGGGGCAGGGGTGGGGTGGGGCGGTGAACCCACTTTGAGGATGATCAGTGATTCTGTGCATGACATTGATGCAACCACAAAGTTAGTTATTGGTCATTGCTATTAATTTTGATTTGAAATAATTTCTCACGTTTAATTTGGAGATGGGCACCCAGTTCCTGTTTTGCACCTCTCGTTTCGTACAGTTTCCATGCGTGTGCATTTATTAAGGATGTTGATGTAGAAAGTATACCGGCCACACCCAAGCTCACTAAAACAGATACCAGCTTTGTGGTTTTGGTCCTGCTGCACTTGACATTTTAGAAGGACACCACTGTCACCGGACACCGCAATCAAAGAGCCCCGGTTAGGTCAAATGTCACTATCCGCACATCACGGTAGGAAGGATCAGAGAAACCTGGCAAGGAATGAAGGCATATTTTCAAGATGTTGGCTTGCAGTGCGTGATTTTATGGCATGATATCCTTTCTGCATCGGGGTTGATTGAAGAAACATGACTGGGATGAATGATTGGCGACTTGCAATATAACAACCCCCCCCTCCCCCAGCACCAATGAACCTGCTGGAATTCAGCCAGGAAAGAAAGATTCTTAGCGTGGATATGAACAATTGCTGTTGAGCAAGTTTAACAGTAACATGACTAAAGGTAAAACATTAAGCCAGGAGAAGCACGATTTTCTACTGCAGAAAAGCAAATAGAGAAAACCAAAGTGTGAGGCTGATAACAGGCCAGTGTGAGGTATTTGGGACCTCGGTGACACTCGATGACACCCCAGTACCAAAATCTCCATGATGCACCTCCAATCTGAAGGTGAATCCGTGAAGTTCTCCGATACTCCAGATATAAGAAGTAGATCCTCCGGTGATTGCGGCTCAGTGGGCTGACTGACCATCCGAGATCTCCCGTCTCCCATCCCGTCTCCCACCCCGTCTCCCACCCCGTCTCCCATCCCGTCTCCCACCCCGTCTCCCACCCCGTCTCCCATCCCATCTCCCATCCCATCGCGGTCCAAAGCTTAGATTACCCCCTGGTGAAAAACACGGCTAAGCTTTGCAAACAAAAGAAGCAAGCAAAAAAAAAAAATGCTGTCTAGCACCGAAAGACAAAAACAATTTGCATTTAATTGTTTTTTAACTATGGAATTCAGACAGCTCCACAAAGAACGTTACCATAAACGAAACCCCATCCCACTCCATTTCCGTTACATGACGAATGATTTACAGGGCAGTAAGCAATCTAGAGGTTAAGGATGAGGTATTAGCAGGCCGGGTCTCTGGAGGAGCCTGTGCTATTGTATGCGAGAAACAAGGTACTTAACCTGAATGACTTCACTAAAAAACCCAGCTGAACAAATCAGGAGATGTTTTAAGCCGATTTGGATAAAAGCTTTGCGAAAGCAAATAAACATGGAGTGTATGTGCTGGAACAGGTCTCGAATGGAATTACTTAACAATGAAACGGCATGGGCTTGTCTTTTATTGCATTTAATAAATGGCATAATCTAGGAAAGTAGCCTTTCTCAGCATCTGTCTTTCTGAGTTCTGTGACTGGCAGCTGAAGTGGGAGGAAATAAAAAAGGATCCAGATACAGCAATCATGCTTAGTGGAGGAGTGTCCCGCTGGAAAGCTCCGCAACTGTAATCGTTCAAGCCTGCATCAATTTATACAGCTAGTGTCAGAAACTGCAGGCTTCATAGATGCAAGGAATTTATCTGGACTCCATCAAGTGGCTGTTGTTTTTCCAGCGGGTTCCCCTCGATGGCCAGAAAGTGATTTGGAGCCACATGGTGTGCTTCAGAGAATCAGAGCAGTTAAACAAATTGCAGGGAGTGTGCGCTGGTCCTGGCCCGCCGCCAGGCAGCTCGCAGAAGTTGCCGTCTGCGCGAATGCGCGATCGCGACAGCGCACGCGACCGCGGCGAACGTCCGCCCTGCCTGGCTGAAGCTGGACCGGCGCACGCTTCACATTCGCCAAGTCGCGGGTTTAAGCGGCGAGCGCACGCGGCGGCTGGGGGGCCGTGCACCTGCCACCCCCCCCCCCACCCCTCACCGAGCCTGCCCACAGAGTCGCTGCTGTCAGCGTTCATGTTATCGTCGGCGGCTCAGCACCTCCAGCGGAAAGCAGCGACCCCGGCGAAGGAGAAGCTCTGAGATAACGACAGAACTGAACTTCGGTGTTACTTGCAGCTGTGATCCCCGTGTTTATCACAGGAACATGTGGGCTGTGTACCTAAGACTGTCCAAACAGCCCCAGCTTGGTGCCACAGACTTCAGCCCCATGACAATAAATAATATTTAGCAGGCAATTAATTCTGCTTTCGCTTGTATTCTGTTATAATGGATGACAGATTTTGCATGTGGACACATTGCAAAACACGAGCATTTTTTTTCCTTTTGAAACTCGTAGCCTTTGTGGCCGTGAGTGCATCGCTATTTCAGTCACAAAGCCTGCGGCCCACATAACAGTCGGATTTACCGTTCTTTCTAATTACTGAGACCATAATAGTTTCGACTGTATGTCACGGCAAAAAAACGTCATACCTAAGTAAAGCGATACTTCATTCCTATCAGTTCCATTGGGGTCAAGTGAGAACGAAATATATGTCCCTCCCACCGTCCGCACGGTGTGTGTATAAACATACGTGGACACACACGTGTTTTTATATCTCTGTGGGGGCCGTCTATTCTTTACTATGAGAAACAGCCTGATGGCGACAATGACGACCCTACCCCCCACCCAGCCCTAACCCTAACCGTAAGGAACCAAATAAAATACAAGACGTTTGGCATTTTTAATTTTTTGACTACAGTCACAGATTTTTATAAAACTGAGTTTCCTCTTGTGGGGACCAAAAAAAATGTCCCCAGAAGGTTACAATAACAGGTTTGTGTGTGTGTAAATTATGAATTGTGATAAAATCAAGTGAGAGTCATGTGATATACGCCATACAAAAACATGGATTTCACTGAATACCACATTCCATATCAGCATATCACGGCTTCTAAAGGAGGTATTTAAACTCAGTTTAAATGAAGTCCTAGGGAATTTGCATTTAAAGACCTTTTCAGACTCATATTCAATTTGTCTCATTGCCAGTTAGTATTCTAACACGAACATTTTTGTAATCATTGAAGTGCCGTTTCAAGATTCCATTTCAAGATTTAAAGCAAGACGTGTGAAAAAAGCAAACGCAAGCTGCGTGACCTTCTGACATCAGATACGAAGAAATGCTAATGACCCAGTTTGTATTATTTCAAAGCCTGTCAGCCATCAAATATTGGTATTTATGTCTTTTTGCTGAACATCATACAAATGTCACCAACACATACCAGGACACTCTGGGCCTGAGAGAGACACTGGCAGAGTAATCAGCGTTAATACAGTTTTCCTGAGGAGAAAAGCACTCAGCCTCCAATCACGACTGGGTTCTCAACAGAAGACTACAATGCCGTGACTTTAAATTGCCCACATTTAAAAATAACTTTCATCAACCAAAGGGGAGCAGTAATAGAGGATTAGCCTTGTCGCCCGGGGAAACAAACAGACAGACAATGGCAGTGATGAAAGCAAACAAGATACAATTACCCCAAGAACCGCTGGATTGTAAAGAAGATGAAATTTTTGTGACCCCCCTCCATGATTGCATGCGTGTGTCGTGTACACCTGTACAATTGTAAAACCCAGTTACCGTACCCAGTTAGGTGTCAGATGAAGACGAAATACTTCCTTGGAAAAACAGCTATAGTGTGAGTATTGATCGTATCAGAAGGCTGATATGGTTAGCTATTACGAAGCACAGGGTTTCTTGCCTGAAGTTCGTTCTGTAGTTATGTATGATTCAACAGTATACCATTTTGTGGGTGGAATCTTCAATGGTTTAACTGAGTAAAAATTGACTTCCTATGTAAAAAAAAAAAAAAAAAACCCACCAAGTTGGCTATTTAGGGACACGTTTGTTTATTGTGAAACAAAAGCAGGTTAAACTGATCGAGCCATACAGCAGCATGAAGGAAGTGAAATCCGGAGGAAATGCGGAGGAATGCAAAGAAATGACACAGCGGCAGAGAGAAGGCATTGGCTGATCAGGGACAGGTGCCTGGGAACGCCAGAACAATGCTGGCTCTTTGTTACATCATCCCCTCTGCAGGCGGCGGCGTTCAAACATCAGGCCTGTTCCCCCCATTTGAATCACTTCCTGTATGACATTCCCCATACCACCAATGAATACACTTCAATATGGTGGGGGGTCGGGGGGAGACCCGCAAGTCTTAAAATAGCTGTCAGTGGCTGAGGCTGGTCCAGAGAGCCTTCCCCTTGTCCCGGACACCGTCGCTAGCGAGGCTGCACACGTTTTCTGCCAAATCAGGAACAAACCGCCACTTCCCAGCTTCCTGCTCTACCGGTCCCTGGTTAGGTCATGTCTTCTTTTTAGCACCTCAAAGAGACGGCGGTTTTGGAGGGGGTCAAGCCCGTCGACACGTGTCTGCACAGGCTTCCTCCAGTGCGGCGGGTTCCACGTCACTGCAAAGCATATCAGGCTGATCTTAAAAGAACACTGTCTTTATCAGAGTAATTATCGCACCCTTATCCGCCAGCTGATCGAAGGATGCATTGGTATTCTTTTACAATCAGAAATGTAGGCCAACAGCCTGTTGAACCCACGCTGATCTTGGTACGATTATCTGAATCACACACGCAAAGCAGTGACTTCAGATAACCCTGCATTATACGGTATATCATTAATTGGCCCTTATCTTTCATAAAAAATATTAAAGAGAAACAACACATTAAAAACACCTATAAAGATTTAAGCTAGCAAATTCTACATATAACGCTCATTTAGCACATGCTTTTATTTAACGCGATTGAAAAAGGTCATCGGTTAGTCCCCAGAACAATTGGGATTGAGGGCCTTGTTCAGGTGCCCAACAGTAAAATCATTCTGGTGACCCTGGGATTGGCAACCTTCCGATCACAGGTATAACATCGTAAACGCGCCCAAAGCACAGACTACCACGTGTACTGGCAGTCTGTTTACAAACAGCTATGAACATTCAAGGATACTAACCTTTCAAAGCTGCAACATGTCGCAGAGAAACATGAAGTCAAGTGAAACAGAACACTTACAAGAAACTGCAGATGTTACCAGGTCTGACCTGCCCCCCCCCCATCCCCCTCACAAACAGCAACGGAGACGGGGTTTAAGGCGGCGATAACCAGCATCCAAAACATCTTCCAGTGGATGCCATTTCGCAGTGTAAGAGAGACAGTGACCAGAGTAGTGAAGCCGTTTCCCCTACTTGTGAAGAAAAAAGGCTGCCTTTGTGAATAAAGATGCTGCATAACTTACGATGGGGTTATGTTCAGATGAGCCAGTCGTAAGCAGAAAATATCGTAAGTGGAATATGAATATGATTTGACATATGATACACTTGGGCGTTTAATTGACATTGGGCTTGGGAAGAACAGTTAAACACATAAAACACATAAAAAACACTGTACGATACGGTAATTAACACTGAATGAGATGGACATGTTGAGAGCACCTACAGATTCTGTACGTGCTACTGAATCAATGACATCATCCCAGTAGAAAGAATTGTATGACATATGGCCAGCCCAGGAACCAATCAATACTCAAAGTTTTATGACTACTAAACATGTAGTATTGTCACGCCATTGTAAAGCTGGAGTATTGTAAGGCAAAGCATCAAATAGCAAGGAGCGTCTGTATAACATGATATATAAGACTAAAGTAATTCTTAAGCCAAATGTATGTGTCCAAATCATCTATAGTGATCAGCCATAACATTAAAACCACTGACAGGTGCCGTGAGTAACATTGATTATCTTGTTGCAATGACTCCTGTCAAGGGGGCCATCAGACATTAGGCAAGTGAACAGTCAGTTCTTCAAGTTGGTGTGTTGGAAGCAAGAAAAATGTGTAAGGATCTGAGAGACTGACATGGGCCAAAGTGCGACAGTCAGACGACTGGGTCAGAGCATCTCCAAAGCGGCTGGTCTTGTGGGGTGTTCCTGGTATGCAGTGGTCAGTACTGACCAAAAGTGGTCAACCAGTGAACCGTTGATGGGGTCATGGGTGCCCAAGGCTCACTGATGTGTGTGGGGAGTGAAGGCCAGCCAGTCTGGTCTGATCCCACAGGAGAGCTACTGCAGCACATACTGTTGTAAAGGTTAATGCTAGCCATGATAGAGCACACAGTGCAGCTGGCTGCGTATGGGGCTGCATAGCCTCAGACCAGTCAGAGTGCCCAGGCTGCCCCGTCCACCACCAAAAGTGTCTACAATGGGCACATGTGAGAACTGGATCACAGCAATGGAAGGTGGCCTGGTCTGAGGAGTCACGTTTCCTGTTACATCGTGTAGACGGTTGGGTGTGTGTGTGTCATTTACCAGGGGAAGAGATGGGACCAGGATGCACTATGGGAAGAAGGCAAGCTGGCAGAGGCAGTGTGATGCTCTGGGCAATGTTCTGC
>JAODLC010000036.1:1609130-1654187 GCA_026781145.1 Hippopotamyrus pictus | reverse complement strand
CTGCGCTGCAGATGGGTTAATCACGTTAAAAATTTTAATCAAATTAATCATGGTGATGGATTAATCCACGTTAACGCATTAATTTTGACAGCCCTAATATATATATATATATACACACATGAAAACACCAGAGTCTTTAAGGTGTAACATGTACTGTTAACACATGACCTAATGAAGCTTAGCAAACGAGAATTTCCGTATCATTCACATGGTTTCAGAGATTACTGGAGTTAGAATGTGGGGGGGGGGGGGGGATAAAAAAAATCTTTCACACACCCACTGACATACGTTCAGCTGGATCTGCATAACACAGGCTGTGTGTCATGGTGCTGTGAGATGCACACTGCACTATAATGTGATAAACTCCACCGGTTTCACCACAGATATTTGACGAAAAGTTTTTGAAAGGCTGCGGACGTCAAGTTAAACTTCTCATTTCAGCCGAAAGTGTTCTTAGCCTCTGGAGAGCTCTGTAAAACACTGATTTAATTAGGGGCAGATTGAAAATATTCCTGCCACCCTCCCCCTCGCGCATTCCTGAGCTGCTCGACACGCTCGTAATAACACTGACACGAGAGCTAACTGACACAAACGGTTCGGAGCCAAGGTGTAGCTGCTGCATCCCTCAGGGCTGCCACTGAGTCATCCACTGATCCCAGCTCAGTCTCTGAAGGGCAGGGTCTCTCTGCAGTGCCAATGGAGGCCAGCAGTCTGTTCCAGTGCATTCCACGCACTTTCGTTTCATCCTTTTTGTTGCAAGAAACATTTCATATAAATGTGAAATATTTGCAATGCAACCTCTTGTTTTTCGGCTCATTAGAAACACTCTCACACACATCTCTAACTACAGGCGAGCTGAAGAAAAAGCTGCAGTCAAGTACAGCGTTAAAAAAGCCACCGGCTGCAATCGAATGGCACAAAGCTGACAGGCAGCGGTTTGACTGTAGTTTCTCAGCCAGTCAGTCACCCTACAAAGTGCTGGTATTCCCAGCTAGCAGAATAACTAAAAGCTGTCACTAGTGTCACGTCTTATGTTGACACGTAACGCGTGAGCAGATACGGCTGGGCAGCCAGGAGATGGAGGGAGGGAGGGAGGGAGGGAGGGAGGGGAAAAAAAAACAAAACAAAAAAGAAACATGGAGAAAGAAGAGAGAAGCAATTCTTTGGACCAGAGATGGAACCTCTCCGGCCAGAATACAAAACAAAACTTCCTGTCAAGAAGCGACCTCCCAAGATTAATCCTTTCCTCTTGTCGATATCGTATGCGATTAATACATCGGCCTTGTGGACATGGCTTGCATTTTTGCATTCACAGGCATAATTCATGCGGAGGCCGTTTGTTCCGGGTGGGACAGCTGGCCCCAAGAAGCCAAGAACAACGATCCGGTCTGGACGTTTCCTTCCTGCCAATCAGAGCTGCAGGCTAAGCACTCCTTAACCATCTGCACAGATAACTGGATCAAGACAGTGCTCAGAAATCACGTGCTGGGGTGGGGGTATAAGATAATGCGTTCAGCAGAAGGAGTTTGCGTTGCTCTCAGACGGGTGCATTGCTCAAACTCTCCCGCGTTTACATGCAATCCAGCAGGATAAGTCCCACAGCAATTCAACAGGCCAGGCATGGAGGCCTTAATGTCTTAAATCTGCATTTTGGATTTTACCCACCATCTCTACCTAGTCAGGCCCGCATCCCACCGCCCCAAACCACTCCTGGCTTCAGCGGGGCCTAGGGGAGACGGCCGCTTACTCTCCACTTCTCCTAGCAGACCACCCACAAATAATTTATTAAAGTTTTTGACTTTCACATTTCACCTACGGCATCGGCACAAAATGGCCCATTTTACTGCTACTCTGCGGCCTAAGAAACATGAATTTTACAGCTGCCGATTCCTGTCTGTGACTGGGGCGGAGACTGGAAAAGAACATTGTGAGAAAACAGCTGTTTTATTGTGATATGAGGATCGTAATAAAAGCGAAACACGGAGAGACGCGAGCAGAGCGCTGCAGCTCGGCACTGAGGCTGCACGCAGAGCGCTCACGCACGAGGTCAGCAGGAGCGTCGCAGTGCCACACTCCGCGCCCCCCCCAGGATCGCCAGCTCTGTGCCATACACACCTCCACAGCCCGCATGTCAGCCACATTTAATAATACAACAGTATTCAAAAATGCAGACACGTCGTAAATTACGGCGTGCAGTAAAGGGACAAACTTTAATTAAAGGCTCCGTTTGCACATTTCCTGAATGGAAACTACAAACATTCCACAATTCGAACAGATAGTGTTGGGTACAAATGGCATTACAAAAAGGATAGACTGAATCTGAATGTGCCAGCTTAGTGATTTTTGTTCCTAAAAAAAGGTCACAGACCTCAATTGCACATGTGGAACGGGGGCTCGAGAAAGCTTCGAAAATGTTTGAACCGAGCACTATCAGTCATGCGAAATGTTTGTCATGACGCTCAGCTCCTACTCGTCCCTTTTGAAATGATGGATTATTAATACAAACACTGATTATTAATGATTCAACGAGTGGATTCAGCATCAACAAAAATAAAAGCCTGTCCATTCAACTAACTCAGAAACTCAAATAGTTTTAACGAATCTGATTTACTGAACAATGTCCAATTCAGATTCCATGTTCTAATTAACTATTATTTTAATCCTTGATACAAACCCATATCAAAAGAGCTGACTGCGCTTAATAAGAACGAAAAGCTTAGCTTAAATGTCTAATGCAAAGTTTTTAATCACATAAACTGACTTTTACAGCAGTAATAAATAGCAGAACAGATATGGTGCTGATGAGGCCGTCATCAGCTTTTCACATGACGAATAGTTAAAGTTATGTAGCTGTGGATGCTACATTAGCCAAGTACTGACAAGAAAGTGACGATTAAACAGTAACAAGGTCAGTGGGGGGGCCTGAGCAGGCTTCCTTACCTCCGTTCTGAGTGATGTATCGCACCCACGGCAGAGCCTGGTACCCGCTCTTCTCAATGATCTTCAGGTAGCGCACCTAAAAGGTGATGCAGGAGTGTCACAGTCAGAAGCCCACATAGGGTGACCATGAGCTACTTCAGCTTTTACAAACTGCTTTGAAACCTGTGTTTGGCTAAATAGTTCAGTACTTCTTGTGCTTTTACTGGTTCGTTTCCTTGATTCAAAGACTCATCCAGCTGTTTCACATTAACATTACTGACACATGCATGATTATTGGAGACTGACCAATCAGCACGCAGCAAGAACTCAGTGCTTAAGTGAAATCGGGGTCCTTTTAATTGAAGTGATTGAAATGGTAGTTTACAAACCCTGTTGTAGCTCATGGTGTCCCTCCTGACATGGATTAGGTGGTCACCCTAAGCCCACACCAGCTGGCCCTCCCGCCTTATAGGGTCATGCCCACTGTGGATTCTGACCAAAGTCACCCCAGACCGCGAACGATGGCGTCTGTCAAATGCTGCATGCTTGTCCAATGGTCAGTATAGGACACTGTGCCTGTGATTTTCACCCACACGTCGGCACAGGCTGCACTGGCAGGGCCTGCTCCGACTAACTTCACTCCACAGGCCTCGGGGCTCAGGCCGTCAGGACATCACTCAGAATCAGTGCCAGTAAACCATGGGAAATTTGTACCGCAAAGAACAACATATGAAGAAGTAGTAGTTAAGAAACTGCAGGTATTAATAGAAATTGGGGAAATGGCACCTTTCACTAGTTATAAAACGTGTGCTTTTTTCCCTTCTCCTTGTGAAACTACAACTGAGTTTGCAGGGGCCAAGGAAAGAAAACATTGCATAATTTTTTTGTGAAATTACAACTTATTCTACACGTGGCAATGCATTGCATAAGCTGAAAAAAATGCAATAAAATGAAAAAAAAAGCAAATCTAATTTATAATTCTGGGGGGGAAAACTAGCTGCTAATGGTCATTTACAATAAACTGCACTTTATATTTTTGTAATTAGTGTCAATTAAGTTTATTAAACAAGGAGGCTACTAGGCAAGCCAACTGCCATCCGTCCTCATCAAAGATAAGGATCTTCTGCTTGATGTTTCACATTGCCGAAGAGCTAAAACGCAGATCAAATATTAACAGACTGACAGAAAATGAAATCTCTATGAAGATTTCAACTTTCAATTTTGTTATCCGCGCAACAGTTTTACTATGATTATCCTCTGCAGTGAATCATAGGACAAAGTTCCTTAAGAGTTTAATTTTTCTAAACAAAACAGAAAATCACTTTCAAGCATATTAAACGTTTTAAACACACAAATATGCTGCAGCCAGTTATTATGCTGTTACCTCTAATTTCTGCTTTTCTAAGTATTTAGAGACCATATAAAAAAACTAATAAAAAGAGAACAAGGGCAGCATTTGTATTATACAGCTGGCAACAGAGAAAATGGTTACAGCTAAAACTGAAACTTGATAGTCTGTAAACAACTCTGGGGCGCCGTAGTTCAGCCGGACCAGCACCAGTGCTGCTGAATCACTGGCAAGATGCGTGAAATTTTTATTTCAGCAAGCAAATATTTTATCCAGGGGGGTGGGGGGTGATAAATCAGAGCTTTGGGCTAATGGAGGTGCAGAGGAAGCGAAGATGGGGTAAGAAGAGGGGCGGGCCCCTGTGGACACGTCTGGGGTCGTCCAGCTGAAAGCCCGGCAGGAAGCACACCACACTGCACCACACTGCACCACACTGCCACTTTCACAACACTGCCACGGCCACGCCCAAGAAAGTCAGTTGTTGGGTTTTGCGAGGCCGAGCGCATGGCCGGGCACTGGGCACGCCGATCACGGCCGTCTACGATCTACGATGCAGAGGCGAGCGACCGCGCAGCGCGCATTCTGAACGCACTCGTCATGAACGCACTCGTCATGAACGCACTCGTCATGAACGCACTCGTCATCACCTGGGCGGTTTGTGAGGCCAAAACCATCTCAGAGCCCCGGCCACTGGCAGATCGCTCGGAACAAAATTGCCCCGTTCGCTCAAAGATACAGGAACAGAACCCAGGAGGTGATCTACTGTGAAGAGAAACCTCCTCCTTCCACGAAGGCATCTGCACTGTTTGGCCCTTTGCAGAGAAGCACACACACAACTCCCATAATCAGAGGTTACATTAGAAATATTAACAAACTTAATAAATGGGCCAGGAGATCATGCGTGTCACACGCAGAGCATGATACACGCAGACCAGAAAAGCCTACAGGTGCATGCTGAAGGTTCTGGGTACAGAGCGGAGATTCCTGTCAGCCCCGTGTCCCTGGAAATTAGTTGACATTTTCTGCATCAAATAATGCCAAACGTGTACCTGCATATTTGTCACTTCAAACTGTGCCTGCACACCAGAAACCAAACCATGCACAGTAAACCGTTTCGATATCGCCGACCGGCGGAGCCGCGAACACAGGCGAAAAACAGCTATTTCTGCCTCTTGGAATGAGAGCTCAGCCACTTGAGAATCTACTGAAAAGGGGTAAAGCGGCGGCACGGAAACTTCAAGAGACGTCATTTTAATCACTGCCTCCGGGGGGCGCCTCGCTCGCGCTACCTGGAAAGATCTCATTTATACTCTTTCACAGGAAGTTGCTATAACAACGGGAGAAAACAGACTTCAGCAGCACTGGCCAGCAGGCTGGCTCTGTCAGCAGCTGAGTGACTGCAGCGTGCAGCTCCCCACAAGGAATGCGTGTGGTGCAGTGCATCGTCGCATGGTTTGGACTCCGCATGCGGCTTCTCCTCACGAGTGCTTCTGAGCAGCAGCTATTAAGCCCTAAATGAAGCCCTGATCTGTGCCGCTGACCCATCAAAGGGATCAGAATTAACCAGAACACAAGCTCTCTGAGTCAGACTCACCACTACATATTTTCTGACCAAACTGGGCCCCAGCGTCTCTTTTTAATGCCTAGTGACCCCCCACATCTCATTGTGGGTGAAAGTTTAATTCTGATGAAACGGCCATTCGCTGACGCTCTCGCCCGGCGTACATCTGAGCCGCTGTTTTGGTAAAGGTGATAAACTGCTTAACTAAACTCGAGCTGGAACATGTGCTGTTGATAAGCAGTACTAACCTTTCAATGAACTCAGCAGATGTGAATAAACACTACATCATAATGAGAGGAGGAAGAGCAGCGGCCAGCTCTATTTGATTAAAAAATGTTCCATATATGTGAAAACTTCCTCATCTACCGAGAAATTCGAATCTAATGTGGTTTTTCTGGGTCTCAGTTCCGTGTGGGATGCCTAATATTCAATGGATGTCAATCGAGTTTAGGAGGAAAAACAAAGAATTGAACATAACAAGAACATCATTCTAGAAGAAAAAGAACTCTGCCTTCTCACATCCAATCAGCGGCACATCGCTGCCTTCCTGTGGGACTGCGAAGTCGCAAACATCGGAGAAGACGCAAAAAGTGCTGGCCAGCGTGCTGCGCCGTCGCATATTTACACGCTCAATCCTGCGGCAGTCCATCGGTGAGGACTGGAGCCGCTGGCGTGAGATGCTCATCTGCATTAAAGCGCGCCGATAATTAACAAGGACGGAGGAGACGTTTTTAGGATTTACTGCGAAGAAAAGAGGAAGCGTGCGCGTAAAACCTGCCCTGGCGAATAACGAGTAATAAAACCGACATCGGGCTGTGAAGATGCTCTTCAGAGACGTGCAATCGTATCGTCAACTGAGGATGAAAATAAGGCCATGTTAGCATGTGACACTAATGCAGCCTCGTGATGTCATGCATCTCAGAGTGGCCATCCAACAGCAGCCCCATTAAACACCAACTCGCTCTTTAAAAGTTCCTCACTCAAACACTTCTCTGTTATTTATTTTACTGCTGGGGGGGGGGGCAAAGTTAAGAGCACATTTTGATGGAGCCTGAAATTTCTTCACTGGTGTGTTTTTTCTTCTTTATAAACCAGGAAATTGGAAACAATGCTGCAGGGGAACCTCAGTCCAGCGTAAATGAAAAGACTTTCCTTTCATTCTTCCTCTGAGAGCTGGATCGCTGGCAGTAGATGGGGAGGCTGATTACACCTCCCGGGAACCTGGCCAGGGTGCCGACAGCAGGAGTCTCCCAAAACCGGGAAAGCAACACTTCAGCTCTCCAAGTCAGAAAGCACCACGGTGCTCTGAAAGGACTCCACAGAAATGACCGGGTCCCCCTGCACCCCTGCCTACAGCTTCAGCTACGCCTAACCCACAGCGGCTCAGTAAAACCCAGGCATCCATCACCTACATCATTTTCTCAGTGGTCGTGTCCTACAACAGAATTGCTTTTCGGTGGAAAATACAAGAAACGTTTAAATTTCGAGAAAATGTCACCCTGTTTTACATGCACGTGTGCTGTACGTTCATTTCAGACTGTGATCTTAATTCCCTCTAATCACCATCAGAGATTATCTGACATCTAACAAAATGCCCCAAGAAACAAATATCTGGTCATTGGTGAAGCAAGAGCGCCATCTTACGGCAGAGTGAGGTTCTACGGAATTTGAGAAGACAAACCCTTAGTGGCTGAGTAGGGTACTACAGGACCTACCTGAATCCCAGAAGTGGTGAAGTAAGGGATTTCAAACTTCACACTGATGGGTGGCTTTCCCTCTTTGTCCTCTGCCTCCACACTAGGCAGCCCGAAGTGTGCCCGCATGAGGTACTCCTTACCACCCTGAGGGACAGCACCACTGTCAGGGCTTCCAGCAAATTACACTTGGAAATCAGAACTGGCTTCAGATACAAACATCCTGTTTCTCGAAATAGTCACGCTCAATACTCAAACCAACACCAAACAGCACGGGCTATTGATTTCCTGCAGTGAGGCTGAGGCTCACCGGGAACGACTTGATGGACCAGACTATCTCACTGTTCTCTGGTATCCACTTCACACTGCCCACTGTGGTCTTGAACTTGGGCGAGTCTGCGTCAGTGGGGACAGGGATATGGATCTCCACGTTGTTGGCAGTCGACCTCCTCTTGAACTGACTCTTGGCCTACGGAACGGGCGGAGACCAAAGTTTGTGTTTCGGAGGTCTGCACAGAGTGAAAAATCAATGCGGTTGAAAGCAACTCGACACACCTAGCTTAGGGCACCTGGCGTTTTGACATGTACAGGACATGGTCAGACAGACAGCACGTCTCTCACTGTAATATTATCGGTCTGAGGGTGGTGGTGCAGCACATGCTACCAAAGCAGCAAGGGCCCTTAGAGTGGAAATGACGGAGATGTTCACCTTGATCATATACTCGATGCGGCTGTGGGAGTGCTTCTCAATCACCGACTCGATCCAGATTAAGGGCTTCACCTGCTACACAAACGCCCATTACACACGCACCAGGCATTAACAAGTCACCATCCCCCTTCCCCTCCGTCATTACCGTACATACATGCGTGTTGAGACGGTAGGACATGAGCTCAAACTCGCCATCTGGTGGTATGAAGGAGATGGTGCGGTCGTTCTCGAATCGGGAAAGGCGCACGCACTGGTGGAACTTGACGTCCTCCAGCTCCACAGACTTGCTCTTCCCTCCTGTGGATATCAGCAAACCAGACAGGATGACAAACAGATGTACAGTCAGACCTGGGACATTCGCCAGGTTCCAGTACCCGTCGCGAATGACGAAGATTCGTGGATGTATGGTAGAGTGACTAAAAATGGTAATATGTGCTTATTTCTATAGTTTAAACCCTAAATATGACCCCAGTCATGCTCCCAAAACATTTTAATTTCATTTAAAAGTTAGCTTTAAAAGTTTACGTTAACGTGTACTTATTATTACAAAATAGTAAATTAACTACTTTCTAATATTTATGTAACCATTAGGGTTCCAAAGGGAATAAATTTTGCAAATGGGATTCGCATCTTGTAAAGATACAGTACAGTATGTACATAAAAAGGAACGTTTCCATAAGAAAGCCACGTTTTTTAAGGGATTTTTTTTTTTTTTTTATGATTTATTATATGTCTTGACCTTACCCCAAAAACACAGTAGAATCTTCATTAACTCATTTTTTTTTTTTACCAATTTTACACTTAAAAGCATGAAAACATAAATTACTACAAAAATTATACATAAACACTTCTGTAGGGTTTTTTGAGGATTTCACATATGTGCGAAAAAATTGCAGATGCAAATAAGTTTGGTTCCAATAAAATTTTCACGGAACTGTGACGCGAATTACAAAGCGCGAATGCACGAGGGCCGACTGTATCTTAAAAAAATACACATATTAAATGATCGTTAATAAAAAAATAAAATAAAATACTATATTGTATACAATGCCAGTTCCAGTTGCTGACGTTCTGAAAGTGAAATGTTGAATCATTCTTGCCTGATATGGGATTTCAACTGCTGGACAGTTCAGGGTCTGTTTTGTCAAAGTATCAAAGTACCCCAGCTGGTTTGTAACTTTAGGTACTGGTACTCGACTGGAAGTCAATGGAAAGGGGAAAGGACCAAGAGTACCGTGTATGACGTATGACACCGGGTGCGGTGGAAAAGCGCCCTAAAATATTACCTTACTACCAAAAAACGAAGGGCAGAAGCTACATTTGGGTACATGACTGAAGGACTTGCTTCGCCATGTGGCTCCTTCACAACAGTCTACACTTCTGTTATTTTGTTTATTTTCTTATAGAAGAAAACGCAAAACTGCGGAACATAAGCAGTGTTGTCTCTCTCATTTGCATACTTGCTTTTATTTTTTAAGCCATTCGATCATCTAGCAGCAACCCTGCCAGCGAACAAATACACAAGAGGAGACAACAGTAACACACTAGTTAGAGGAATGGGTCGAAGGTGAAAGCAAACATGAACTCACGGCCAGTGTTCTCAAACAGGACCTTGTCGTTCAGGCCTAGGCGCAGCTCAGGCATTCCCGACAGAAAGACACGCATCTTAATGGAGCCCACGATCTCGCTGCGCAGCACATTCCCGTTGGCGCTCACCTGCGGAGGAAGGTGGGGTCAGTTGGCCATCGAGGCTCAAGGGTGCCAAGACGGCATGTGGAGGGCTGTTCTGCTTTCTAATGTGCAGGTAGGGGAGGGGACAGAAAATTCTGGTACAAAACAAAAAGCCCCCTACCAAAAGATTAACAGACTCGATGACGTCCAGGAAGACCTCGTTTTTCCTGTACTTGATGCCCTCTGACCTCCAGGACACGGCATTGGTGACAGTGGCAGGGGGGCGCGGTGCCCCCGTGTCTAGTTTATGGCCCTCCTGGGTGATGTACCTAGACAGATACAAACAAAACATCTAAAGGAACAACCAGAGGAACTGTCTGAAGACAACTTGCGGGCAAAGGTGGGACAAGCCAGCAAGGCTCTGAACTTAGAGAGTCGAGGAAGCTCACTCCTGCAGTATCTTGCTGTCTGTGGTCTGGGGGTAACCAAAGTCCATCAGCTCATCCAACAGCTCGTAGATGATGACAAAGTTGTCCCTGATGCTCTCCTCCTCCAGTTCCTTGAAGTACTCTGAGAACACCTGTGTATCACGGCAATCCATCAGACCTCTGAAGCACAGTTCATACTGCACTTGTCTGTGTGCCGTTACAGTTTCCGCACGGCCCGGGCACGTGGATTTATGCCTACGTTCATTTTTCCGTGTACATGTACAGTCGCAGTCAGCACATGCATACAGCAATGATATTCCACCAGACTGCACCTACTGGATACACCTAGCAATGCTCTACTGATTCCTTGCATATGTGCAGTAGACACAACGGATGCAAGTAGACAGATCCACAATCAGGACTGCATGCAAGTCCGCATCACGCGCTTAACCCACTGTGCCTTTCTTGTCTGTCTTATTAGAATAGAAAACATTATACTTAATTCAACTGGAGAAAAAAAGTAGCATTGCTATAGGAATCGTGCCTGTGGGTCTGGCTGTTATGTCACTGCTTTTTCTTCACTAAAATTGCTTTTGTTTGATATGAATACAAAACTCCCAAAAGTCATTCCCTCTAGCTGGCGTCTGTAGGTGGATTTTACCGCTAAGAGACTTTGCTGTTTAGAGCTCCTTGTTTTCTCTTGTGTTGTCCTATCGCAGTAGGACAGTAATAAACAAATAAATACAATATCACAAGCTGGGTTAAAATATGATCCTTCGGTTATAAAGCTACAGAGAGCAGCCTAAAACAGGCATCAGTAAACAGAAAAATAAATTAATTGAGAAAAGAGGGTGATCATGTCCCCAATCATGCTAAACAGGAAAGTGACTGAACCTTCAGGCCATAGAGGGGGACAGACCCAAAGAGAAATTCCAGGCAAATAAAACTTCAACAAGCATGAATGCTTTGCAAACATTTTTGGTTCTGAATACACTGATGTGCACAAACATTTTCTAACACTATTAGCTAAATGAATAAAACATAATTGTCTACTATTTAAGCAAATTTACCTATAGACTTTCTGAACTAGAAAGTTCCAAGAAAGTATCGACACATGAGCTCTACTCACCTGGATTATTTTGTAGAGGAAGGAAAACACCAAGGATACAGAAGCATTTTTCTTCGATGTGGCAACAACTGATTTAAAATGAAGTTAAAGGAAAAAACAGACATTGCTGGTACTTATGTAAAAAAAAATTATCTTACATTTCATTAGCTATGTCTGGCAGAGGCTTCATGAGGACTACGGCCTGCAGAATGCAGTGGAGAAATCTCAAATATTACTAGGTCAAGTATTCCATCCATCCAGCTAACTTCCAACAACAACTTCAGAACAGGAATAAACACACACACACATGGCATTTTAGAGACACCAAATTACATGGCATGCTTCTAAATGATTAAAATAGATAATGAAGTCTACTAAAAAAATTATATGGGTAATTTAAGCCCATACATTCACTAACATGTATATAGCAAAAATGTGTAACTTTTGTTTTCTTGAATTCACCAAAGCACCACTATGAAGTCCAAACCAGATAGACGTCTTAACTCTGAAATCTCCAAACGATGTCATCATGTGACACGCCTCGCCAGCACACCCGTGTCACTTCACACATCACGGCGCTAAACGCGCAGCGTCAGCAGTGTTAGGATACGGTACAGGTTGTTGTGCTTGATCCACATGAAGCGCACACCACCGTGCGCCAGGATCGGGGACAAGGTTCCCTCCTCTTCCTTGTCCATGAGGATGGCCATGAAATGCTCGATTTCGGACATGTCCACATCGCCTCTATAGTTGCGACAAATCAGGACCTGTTTGGGGGCAGCGTGAGGTCAGAACAAAAGGTGTATTTCAGCTTTGTCAACTGATGACCACCCAGTGCAGTATTACGATACTAATGTAAAAACATTGATATCATTATTACTTTTAAACTAACACTGAATTTACATTATTGATTATAAAAACAAATTTCCAGAATTTTTCAAATTATAAATATCTGAGTACTCTCCAGAAGGATTATAATAACTTCATGTGGGAACCACAGGAATAATAATAATAATAATAATAATAATAATAAAAACATATCTAAAAAATTTGACATGTATTAAGTTTTAGAACGAGTTAACTAAAACAGACTAGTCCACTATGGCACTACTGTTTCGCAATGTAACTCAAGGCATTTATTGTGAAATACACCACATTTATTAACTTCATCTGTATGTCTTAAGCCATAAACAAAAGGGTTTCTTTAGCTGACAGCCATCTCCTACATCCCATCTGCTCCGGCAGAATATGAGAAAATGTCAGACTTAGGAAATGACGTTTTCGTCACCCGGCTCCATACAAGATCACTTTTGTAACCTGACTTCACTGCACTGACCCTCTCGCAGGTTAGGCGGATGAAATGTAACTGATCCGCTGATCTGCTTCTTTAAAGCTCAGGTGTTGTGACTCTGCCTTCTTAGAAGAGTACAGACGAGAGCTGCGCAAATAAGCAATTCCTTAGAAACCGCCAGCACGATTTCACTTCCCATTTACTTACTTATTTTACTTATTTAATTTTACTTATTTCTTGCAAAGGGGCACATTGGTTGGTATGTTTCAGTAATGTGTATGTAAGCAGCTAATTAAGATTGAAAGTAAGTGCTTAAGCTGTTAAGCTAAATGACTAGCTAGCTCTAAACTTGTATGTATCGAACATGGGGAGATATCCCTGAATTATCGAAGAAAATCTATAAGAGTACCTCAGAGTCACGCCACTTATCTCAAAAACCTCATTTTAAAACTGACACAAAACCACGAGTTGGCGGCATTTTCATGACGAGGCAGCATATGTAACGGACAGCGGACCTGAGCAGAAACGGCTACCGACGGCGTATCACCATCACGGCTCCTCCGGGCACTTCCTTACCTTGCCTTTTAGGTCCAAGACATAAACCGCGCTGGCCGACATCCTGTCTTCCTCTACACTTCCTAAAGTGAGAGACAGAAGACTAGCGCCAAATTTTATCAAGGTGTGCTATACAACGCTACTGTTTAATCTGAGATCCCATCTAAAAGTACTACGGACGCATCCAGCGCAGCAGCGGTAACGGGAGGAAAATGTCAGGCAGCGTCACGCGCCGGAAGCGGAAGTGGAGCCGGAAAAAGACGCGGCGCCGATGCACGTCTACTTCCGGGAAGCAGACGTGTTCTGTTTTCAACATTTCCAGTTTTTTTTTTTTTTTAATATTTTAACTCATGAAGATAAATAAAAGTTAAGAAAGACAATACTAAAAAAGAACTAAAATTAGAAATTTAAAAACTGGAACAAAAATGAAACGTTCACCAATAATTTTAACTTATGGCTGGACTAGATTAAATTGGATAAATAGAATAGAGGCACTGCACACTTCATTAGGTAGACCTTGGTAGTACCAGGTTGGACCTCCTGTTGCCTTCAGAACTGCCTTCTTCATAACATAGATTCAACAAGGTGCCTGAAACATTCCTCGGAGACTTTGGTCCATGCTGACATGGTGTGTTATCCTGTTGGAAGTAGCCATTAAATGCTGGCTACACTCTGTACATATATGGATGGCCTGCAACAATACTCAAGTAGACTATGGCATTTAAACGATGCTCATTTGGTACGAAGGGGCTAAAAGTACTAAGAAAATAACCAGCACACCATTAAACGACCCCCAGCTGCCTGAATTGTTGATACAAGGTAGGATGGAGCCATGATTTCATTTTTTTTTTAACGCCAAATTCTGGCCCTACCAGCCATTGAATTGAGACTCATCTGACTAGGCAATGTTTTTCCCAATCTTCCATTGTCAAATTTTGGTGAGCCCATGTCCATTGTGGCCTCAGTGTCCTGTTCTTAACTGACAGGAGTGGCACCTGGTGTGGTCTTCTGCTGCTGTAGCCCATCTGCTTCAAAGTTCATGCAGAGATTTTCTTCTGCATTCCTTGATTATAATGAATGGTTGTTCAAGTTACTGTTGCATTTCTATCAGCTTGAACCAGTCTAGCCATTGTTTGACCTCTGCCATCAACATGGCATTTTAGTCCAGAGAACCACATCTTACTAGATTGGGCTGAAAAACAAAAACATTCTCTGTAAACCCCAGAGATGATCATGTGTTAAAATTCCAGTAGATCAGCGGTTCCTGAAATACTCATACCCACCTCTGGTACCAAAAACCATTCTTGATGTTCAAAATAAACATTAACTGAACCTCCTAACCTGTATCCATATGATTTTATGCATTGTACTGCTGACATATGATTGGCTGATCAGATATTTGCTGAAATGAGCAGTTGAAAAGGTGTTCCTAATAAAGTGACCAGTGAGTATACATTTCTTTTAAAGTAAAAAGCACATAAAATTGGCAGAGGACATTTCCCAAGTCTGTTTATTTCACAAAGTCACACTCAAAGCATAAAAATGTTACACATTCTTGCCATCATTTTACAATAGACAATATACAGAATATCTAAAATTACATAACCAAGCTGTTTTGTTGCAAGACAACTAATCAGAAATTACACACTTCCATCAGTTTATTCCAAAGACTCCAATAATCTTCCTTTTTATTTGGTCCAGCTGACCTTGGGAATATCATAATGCTCCGTTAGGGTATCCAGATGCCGATTAAAATCCTGTAGAAAAATAATAATAAAAAAGAACCACTTATGCATAACATTAAAGTTATTCTGTATTTCCACTGATAACGTTTGAGGTTCATGCATAAGTGAATCAATTTTATTCCAACATGAATTTCTTACCTCAACTCTTCGTTTGTGTGTTTTTGACGCTTTTTTCAGAATCCTTTCCATTTGCTGTAGTAGATGACAAAATTGATTTAAAATTGATCTTAAATATAGATATAAGGAAACTAAGACAAATAAGGAAACTACAACAAATGTTCAGGAATACACTTAATTCAACTAAAATTAAAAGTAATCATTGTAAAACAAGGATGGATAACCCTACCCTGTTTGCGTTATCATTAAGTTTAATGGAGTCTTACAGTAAAACTCAGTATATGCATATTGCAATACAATTCCAGGTTCTCTAAAAGGCGTAATTATTGTGCCCCATCTGATCACAATGAGGTTATCATGGATCGTCATTATGAAACTACAGCTGACAACAAGGTCAAGATAAAGTGTCGCGATTGAGTCTAAGTACTACAGATACAACTATTAGGCATAAAAATGCCGTTTTGTGAATACAGCCATTAATCTTACCCTCTTCTCCTGCATTTTATCAAACGCTATTTGGGCTGGAGTTCTTTTATCAATGTACCCTTTCTTGGTCTCAGGCTCTTCCGACTGCGTCATCATCTGCTGCTCCAAGCGCTGCTTCACCTCCTTGTCTTTCTTTTTCTTCCTATAATGATGCCAAATGACAGACAGAGAGGAGAAACGCCGCGGTCTGTTAGCTTCGCAAAACATTCGGTCTAAATTTCTATAGCCGACTTCTGTGGCAAGTCCGCCACAGAAACCATGCGGACAGTTACGTATCTACACTTCATAGATATTACGGTATATAGTAATTACTTTTTCCCCGACGAAATATCACCAGTTCCTTTAAGTTTCAGCGATCCCTTCTGCACCTTCTCGTACTCCGCCATTATTATTTTTGCCTGCTACCGCTCTTCTTCCTCCTCAGTATCTTATGTACCTGATGAAGACCAACGCGAAAACGCACACTGCCATCTACTGTTGGGAATGCGCTTTATTCTATGACCTATTTGAAACTGAGAGCTACTTCGCGGGTACTGAGCCACACGAAGGGCTACCAGTTTGAAATGCCATCCTAAACTTATCTAAACTTCATGTATAATAAACATGTTTTAAATTTTATTCTTAGAACAGGTACACGGGCTACTCATGTGGTCCTTGGGGGCAATCTGGTGCCCACGGGCACCCCTGACCTAGGGGTTGCTAACGCAGACCGGGCGGGGAAACTTTACCCGCAGCAGTCCGCGGCCCCTAGTTGGGAACCACTAGTATAAACCGTAGGGTACAAAACTTTTTCAATTATTAAGTACTTGTACTCATAATGTACGTATAGTAATACTTGTATATGGCACTCTGGTTTTTACCATCATTTAATGGTCAATTTTACACAAAAAAGTGCAACTCAATATATTGACATTCTCATATAATTTCTCTTTTTTCTTTCAAATTGAATATATTTCAATTCATTATGCTTGCCTGACAAGGGATCGTCAACTTGTCCGTACAAATGTGCCAGTGGTAAAATCTTTGATTGAGGGAAAAAAAAAACTTAGTAGGCTAGGTATTTAAATACCAGGTTATCGGTAAAAATTGCACTTTGATTCCATGAATCCTTTGTGTTCCTGCAACATTTTAAGTGTGATCTCCTGGTTGGTGATGAAACAAGGCTGGATACTGACTTCAGTCGCTTCCCTGGCTAGATGTGCTAATTTAGCTATGTGCTTATCACTTTATAGTGTCATAATCCACCATAGTGTTTATATTCAAATTATCCCAGAACACTATAGGTCATCCTCAGTACTTCTCCTTACAGAAACACCATTCTGAATTTTCTTGTAGTTTTGTAGTTATACTGAGGTCTAATCAAAGTCGCTGACAGCGATACACATAATTCGGTCATTGTGAGGAGCCGGATTTACGTCTGTCATAAGTAGTGGAACATTTGGAAACCTGCAACCCAATCGCAAGGCAAATCACTGCAATGGCTAGGGGTCGGCTCTGGGGGTCGCTAGTGTACAAAACAACTCCCGTCGCCGGAAACACGTCACGCCGTCGACTCGGACAGCGCACATTGTGGAAGCAGAGTGTGGAGATGTCTGCTCTGTTTGGGGTTGTTAGTAAATTTAGGTTCATTGTACAAACATCCGAATATGTTGCACAACATTTCAGAATACAGACTTGTGGGTATGCTACAAAGAAAGCCGGTAAGCTTTATTTTTCTTAGTTAATTTTAAGTGTATCTGCAGTCGCTTCAGAGACTCGTCGTTATTTAATTACTGACCAGGTGTGACCTTGGTTTTGATCAGTTTCGTATAAAAACGTCACATTGGGACCCTGCATGCTTTTATTTTCAGTATACGCATTGAGTAAATTGTATATGCGTAAAGTTTGCCAAACGGCTGTTAGATTTGTTAGATATGTAGTGTTTTTGTTTAGCTGTCAGGGTGATGCCGTCAGCCATGATATCTGGTTGGCAACTGCGGTCTTGTTAGTTTGTCAGCCTACAAATTGTGGAAGTTCCCTCATCTCTGTGATATTGGTGGTTTATTTTACCCACCATGCAGACAGATCTATCGTTTTCTGAAACAAAGTAATTTCAGCTCACAAACATCTCGGCGCTGTCTGCATAACTCACTACTTTGGCAATTATCTCAACTGAGTGGCCAGATCTTGCACTAAAAACTTAATTGAACTTTTTTTTTAACCAGTTAGCTAACTTGGTACGAAAAAAAGAATATGTACCACTGGGCTAAATAAACGTGCGACAAGGCTGATGCGGGAGAATTTAAGAAGCTTCTACTTCTATTGTGTGGAAATGGTTTGAATTTCCGAAATCTGACGTGGGCCAGCCTACTGTAATCTGCAACAATACCGTTCATACAAACGTGATAAAAGTTGATTAGTATTCGAAACTTTTAAAGCTTTAGTATTACAAAATAATAACGAAACACTTGTCAGTTTTTATACGTTGAGTACTTTGTGTACCTTAAGTTTTTTTATATAATGCTACAAGCATAATCGTATATCGAGGATTGTGATTCTAATCTAATGTATTGTGATATGACATTTTGGCCATATCGCCTAGTCCTAGCTTAAATACTGTAAAGGCTTCACATGCGTAATTTTCAGCTGCCAAGGGAAAATCGAAAGGCATGACGAAGGAAACTCTGAAAGGTCCTGCGGTCTGTAAGGACCCTGTGCATCTGACCAGCCACGCAGTCGGGGTGAACATCTTCAAGCAGGGTCAGGATCCTCCACTGCAGCCGCCCGAGGAGTATCCAGCATGGTGAGACACGTCGTGCCAGTCTGCACCGCGGTGTCACTCGTCAGTAATGTGAATTTTAACTTTCGCATAGAATTCCTGATATCAGAACATTGTAACTAGCTACAACTGAACTTTGGATATCAAGTATTTGCATTCTAACTATAGTTAGAATTGAATTTGTGATATCCTCTAGAAATTGATTAACGCTAAAGCCACTTGCCGTAGAAGGTCATCAGTACAAATCCTGTGGTCGGCAGAGTGATTTCACTGTTGGGCCCTTGAGCGGGGCCCTTAACCGGGGCCCTTTGATCCAGGGACACTGTCTGACCTGCTCGCACATCCTCACTAGCATGTTCCTTTGGGGAAAGTGTGTTTATGGAAATATTCTATAACTGACTTGAATTTTCTGACACAGTTCCATACCACTCTCACACAGCGCACCCCCCCCCCATGCTCACCCCCCTGACATACAGTACATTTAACATTAACACATTAACAGCACAACAGACACTAATTATACACAGCTATTTACATGAAGAAGGACGGCTGTTTACAAGGCTCTGGGGCATGCTGGGAAATGCAAATTGGCTCTGCTGTCTCATCAGGTGCTACAATGTACAAAGAAGTGAATTAAGTTAGTGGTCTGTCAGTGGATGATGCTAAATGATTTCTTTGTTGCCTCCCTTAGGCTGTTCCAGTTAAATCTGGGTCCCCCAAAGAAGATCTCTGAGCTCGACCCAGACAGCCATGGCTACTTGAAGAGAGTGAGGAAGGAACACATATGGCGAGACAACAAATTGCGAAAAGGCAAAAAGTTTTAGCGCACTGTTTTGGGGAAACCAGAGTTCTGTGGCCGCTGGTGGATGGAGACATTGAGAACTGGGACACACACTACTCTGACTAGAGTTTCAGCTGTCATCTGTTATGACTCTCAAAGATTGAACTGAGACTTGAATTTGTAATAAAGTGATCTGTTTGAGGGCGATGGCTTCCAGCAAAGTATCTGAATGCAGGATGGAGCTTGTGAGCAGTGCTTAATGTGCATCCCATTTTTCTGCTATGAAAAAGTGGAATCAACACTTTTTCCATGCTATTTGTTGTGTATACTGTTGAAAAAAATCTCATTTTAAATATGCATTTTATTATAAATAATTGGAAATGGAACATCACTGAGTACAGTGTTCAGTTATTTTTTTAGTAATTGCATGTAGTTTTTGCAAATGCCATAATATCGTATAATTTTATATTCAAATTTTGATTTCGTTAATGTACTGACTTTTTTTTACTTGCACAAAGAGATGTTTACTTTTTGATGAAAGTTAATAACACTTCTACAAAAACAGAAGCACGCCGCCTTGGCTTCCTTCACGCAATACGCCCAGGGAATATGAAAGTACAAACCATCCAATGGCAATAGCAAAGCCTTACAATCATTGTTAAACCTATTTTACATTAAACATGCCGGAAGGACAAACGAGTTTGTGAGCCGCCTTTCAAAGTTTCTAGAGAGCCCAGAACTATTTTTTTTTTTTCAAACTCTTATCTGATTTGATTTGGAAAGATTTATGGGTTAATTTGCATGTAACATTTGCACGCAGTAAGAAACGCGACGAGGTGCATATGGGCGTTAGATGTACCTCAAAACGCGGCGGCCGGCGGCGTCTGCTGCTGAACATTCCGGAAGCGGTCCGCCGAGCAGTGGTATGCCTGTTTATTTTATCTTATTTCATAACCACTAACCTGAGGTTAGAACATGTAAAGGGGAAGTGATTATACCTGACGAACAGTCTTAGACACCAGAATTAGCCATTAATTGAAATATAATTTTATGTTTCTACAGCAGCGCCCGCGACTGCCGTCGTCGAAAACACGCTTTCGTGTGAAGGAGTCAGTTGATGGCTGTTTTAAGTAGATTTTAGGGGGGAAATGCTACGTATTGATTATTACAGTACCAGGGAGGGATAGAAATAAGTCCAAGGTGATTACAAATGTTTGACAGAAATACTGCTTATTTAAGTAAAATGTCACATGATGTTTCAGCTAGCAGTTGCCTGTGAAATGCAAAGAGAAGAACAATCGTGTCCATGTCCCTGTGAGAAATTAATAAGTACAAATGTTTTTGTTGCCACTTCAACAACTAAAACTAGATGGATTCTTTCAGCGTTTAATGTCAGTCGCGGGGAAATACTTTAACTCTTTAACAGATTTAGTTCCATCTTGTAAAAAAAGCGTAAAATGAATTAACTTGTAGCGATGGCAATCATTATTAAAGTGGATTTATTGTATCTAGTTTGCGCACTTCTGGATGGTTTACGATGAATCGATTAATCACCGAAGTACCTGATTAGAGGAGCCGTCATGTGCTGCAGCTTTTCAAACGGCTTCATGCGCCGTACGAGCGTCGGTCGCTTCCCATTTAATGATGACATTGGCTCCGTTGTGGCAGTGAGTGGCAGGGATGGGGGACTGGAGCCTGGGCTTGGGAACCCTGGGGGAGGAGGCGCTGCGCAAGCTGGCGGCAATGCTGGACAACCCCAAGTGCGGCTGGCGGCAGCTAGCCGCTGCGCTGACTGAGAAACCGCAGTTCCGCTACAGGTACGGGAGACCAGCCATCTCCAGTCAGTCTTAACTGCTTTGGTTTAAGTTTTAAAGATCACTGGCGTTTTCGTCAGCAATATATAAATTGTGTGCGTTTCAATTATTTAAAAAAAATATTAGGTATGTAAAGCTGCTGATTGCTATAATAATAATAATAATAATAGTATATTATATTGGTATAGTAACTGTTTTGTTTTGATGTAATTTGCTTGCAGTGAGAAGCAGCTGATTGGCTGCTCCCTCCAGGTGCTCAGCTCCACCGGCAGCCCCAGCCGCTCCCTGCTGGCCATGCTGGTCGACCATGCCTGCTCCCTGGGTTTCTTGCTGCACTGCCTCAAGAAGATCGAGCACCACAGTGCAGTGCAGTATCTCAGTGTTACAGGTGGTTACCGACTACTGCTACGGCCAGGCCTGCCTTGTGTCCTGCTCGTGCTTGGAGACAATATAATCTCCACCCCACCCGGACACACACATTTCTTGACTCTGCACAGGCCGCTGTCGTGCTATAACACACACACACACACACACAGACACTCTCACTGAAATAGCCCGTACTGTTTTATCAAAGTACAGGCTAACTAAAACGGAAACCCCACCACTGAAATTCAAGATCCATCCGTATGAGAGACACTATCATTCACAGCTTTAATGCTTTGAAGTTATCTATTGGAACATTTCTGACACATTCGTTATTTACACATACCGGGACCTTAAACAGTCCAGAAACAGGCCTATACAGAATTACCACTTACATTATAATCCACTCTCTTCGTTAATGTTAATAACTAACCACTGTCTTTTTAGTTTTTCTTTTCCGAGCGCCTGACTTTTGACGACATGCCGTCTTGACAGTTGACTGAAGGGGGGAGGGGCTGTAAATGATGCACATTTGACACTTTTGGTGTTAAACTACTGGAGGAAACCTTAAACACAGGGAGGAAAGACATGCAAGCTCCACTCAGGCAGGCTTGACGATGACCGTTTTTACCGTCACATCAAACTGTCTCAGGTTTAAGTCTGACTGGAGCACTCATGTTCCCCATCATTTTTACATGGGGGTCACTCGTGTTCCCCCTCATTTTCACATGGGGGTCACTCATGTTCCCCCTCATTTTTACATGGGGGTCACTCATGTTCCCCCTCATTTTCACATGGGGGTCACTCGTGTTCCCCCTCATTTTTACATGGGGGTCACTCATGTTCCCCCTCATTTTTACATGGGGGTCACTCATGTTCCCCCTCATTTTTACATGGGGGTCCCTGTAGAAGCAAATTTGTTTCTATTCTTTCAGTTTCCTAGGTATGAGATCTTAGCCAGGTTTTCAACATTTATTAATGTTAATAACCCACCATTCTTTTTGTAGTCACCTCTGCTAACATTTTCTTTTCCATTTTTCTCTCCTTTTCTGAACACTTGACTTCTTTATGTTTGTTTGCATCCATTGGGGAAATCCAGTGATTACATGTGTATGTCAATAATAACTATCAACGTTTAATTGTCAGTTTTGTAACAGAACTGAAAACAAATGCACTTGTATGATAACTAGGGACAAATGGTACCTGAAACATTGTAATTCTTTTCTTTCTTCCTTTGAAGTGATGGAGCAGATCCGGATTACAGTGCAGCCGCAATCTCAGTTTGTGCAGGAGGGCAAGAGCGTGACTCTGACGTGCCGGGCGACCGGCCCCACGGGCCTGACCTACCAGTGGTTTAAGGGGAAGGAGGAGGTTGGCTTTAATGACATGTCTTATTTACCTCATTGGCGGGGCTCTTGCCCTCATGTAGAAGTTGTGAACAAGGGTATGTGAACAAAGCTGTGATTCTGTGAGAGAAAATCCTCTCACACACTTACAGGTACTGAGTGGGATTGCTTGGCAAGAAAACCATTAAACAAAGGCTGTAGTCAGAAAAAAATGTACTACCTGGCTAGGTCCCTGAATGGTAACAAATCATCTTTTTGAGGGGGGGGCAGTGAGGTTCAAGCCTGTTATTTTAATAACACTGCTGTTAGTATTGGTCGTACAGTAACACTCATTGTGGATGTTTTACTCTTTGTGTTTTGTGATTTCTTTGCTAACAAGCACTTGCATGTGGTTTGATGTTTGGCTTTTTCTGTGCTTTTAGGTTCCTGGTGGCAGTGGGCCTGAGCTGGTGCTGTGCCCATTTGTGGCAGCCCTGCAGGGGCACTACATCTGCCGCGCGAGCCAGGCGGAGCACTTCGCCTTCTCCCAGTGGGCACGCGTCAGCTTGGCGGGCTCCCGCAGCTCCAGCACGGGTAACGCCTCTTGTCGCTTTTAGGGGTCATTTCAAGCATCACTGCTTAAGGTGCAGCTTTGGTTCGCTCAGTACTCAGCTTCTTTATGAACCTTCCCGGGGGCCTTGGCTGACTTGGGATGGAATGCGGTTAAACCTCTGAGTGCTGGACATGGGTACCTGACAGGGTCGTGCCGTTTTAGACCTGCAGGGCTTCTGGACTTTGTCTGACCAGCTTTGTTATTTCGAACAATATGCCAGGATCCCTTGGTGTCTTTCAGATATTATTTGCAACTTCTCCTCTGTGAGGGATCTGTGCATCGTCAGGCAGCCTCAAAGCGTGGCTGCGTCTGAGGGGGAGTCCCTGCATCTGGAATGTACAGCTGAGGGGAACCTTGCTCCTGAGTACCAGTGGTACCACAATAAGATGCCTCTTCCTCTGGCTGTAGACTCCCATCTCAAGGTCACACTTCTTTCTGTTCCTAATAAGGCGCATAAACAGTTTGTTGAAGTTATACCAAGCTTGTTTTATTTGTTTTAGGACCAGTTGCTATCCGCGTTTAGGCTTTTTGGTCATTTTCAGAGTTCTTTACGTTTGTTAGCTTTTGTTGGTAAATTGGTTCTGGACTTACTGTACTATTTTCAGATATTGTTTTTAACACATGTTGTGTTTTTAGATTCCATGTGTGACCACTGCAGATAGGGGGCAGTATAGCTGCAGAGTGTACAATTGCTACCAGGAGGTCTGGAGTGATGAAGTTTACGTATCAGTCGGTAAGTGTGAAGTACAGCAAGTACTTCTGTGGTCTGTTATACAGGGGAACACCTGCTAGAAATGTCTTGGAAATCTATACTGCCCGGCCAAAATAAAGTGGCTCTTCGTTATTTTGTTGGACTGCCTTTAGCTTTGATGGTGCACATCTGTCATGGGATTGTTTCCACAAGCTCATGCAACATCTCAACATTAATTTTCATCTGATTTGTATTCATTTCTCACCGCGATCTTGTATTGGTGATAGGTTAGCTGAACCATAAAGTCTTCTTCAGCACATCTCAAAGACCTTCAGTAGGGTTAAGGTCAAGACTCTGTGGTGGCCAATTCATATGTGAAAATGATTCCTCATGCTTCCTGAACCTCTCTTTCACAATTCGAAGCCCAATGAGTCTTGGCGTTATCATCCTGGAATATGCCCAAGCCATTAGGGAAGAAAAGCTCCATTGATGATGGATGGATGGATGGGGTGTAACCTGGCCATCCAGTAGGTTCAGGAAGTCAGCTGACTTCACTTTATTGGTCCATAATGTTGCCGAGCTCTAATAATGATCCAACCATCGGCTTTTAAGTATTTGCTGAAAAAATTCTGATTCTATTTTTTTTTTTTGGCCGGGCAGTGTATTCACATGAAGTAAACCAGCATTTTAATCCAGCAGTTTAAACCAGTAGTTTTTAGTCAACAGGAGAGTAAAACATACACTCACTTGCTTCCACATTATATTTTACCTGTAATACAAATAACAATATACAAAATAAAGCATAAGTAGTACCGAACATGTAACTGTTATTTATGCAGTGCCCTAAGCAAACATACATACATGCAATAGTAAATCTCTTACTATAATGTTAGACTTTAAACAACCTGGTTTGTGCTTATTAGGTCCCTGCTCGTTCTCTGAATCTTGCTGGGCTGAGAATGTCCAAGGTATGTATGTCTCACAGCCAGCAGGTCTGACCTTCTGAGTGATGCTTCTTAGTGATGCTGTTCATTAACTAGCTTTTTTTTAAACAGGCCCGTCTGCATGCCCAGTGAGGCAGCGTCGCCATTTCTATGGTGAGCACCACAATTGCAGCGTGCAAATCCATATGCAGCGTGCAAATCCAAATGCAGCGTGCAAATCCAAATGCAGCACCGTCTGCTAACACGCTGTGAACTTCTTGTCCTGTCCTTAATGCTCACTGTTCCAAGCTCAGTCAAACAGTATAGCTCGTCCTGTTTCCCTCGGGACTTTTAATTATATAATTTCATTTTCTGTTAAAAGAGATTGAATAATAACATACTCGAAAAAAATGTGGCTTGCAATGTAAATATGCCATTTTTAAATCACACTAAATTACATTAAAGCTTTTGTCCAAAGTGACATGAGTGAGGCAGATAGTGTAAGCAAACAGCTGTCAATGAGCCAAGATTTTACTGATTGAAGTTGAAAGCTTATAGTACATAAAGAGCTTCCAGTAAAGTAGTAGTATTGCTCTACGTTGGGTCCTGGCTCCTCAGCCTGGTCTCTCCTGCTCAGCGACAGACAAGGTGGCCCTGCTCATTGGGAACATGAACTATCTACACCACCGGCAGCTGAAGGCCCCCATGGCCGACGTCCACGAGCTCACCAACCTGCTGCGGCAGCTGGACTTCAAGGTGGTGTCGCTGCTGGACCTCAGCTGGCAGGAGATGCACAGCGCTGTGGCGGAGTTCCTTTTGCTGCTGGACCGTGGCGTGTACGGTCAGTCTGGGGGGTGTCTTTGCCGAGTTTCTGTTCAGAAGTCTCAGTGATCGATTGGTCTTGTCTGATCACCTCAATGAAGGACTTTGGAAGGAAATTCCTTATGCTTGGAAGCTGTGCCAATAAGGCTGTTTGTATAGCTAAAGACAGCTGGCAGTCAGGGACTCTCACATGGAAGCTTTGCAGTTTATTAGACCCACGATGTCACAGAAAGCATCCATGCCACGGCCAGTTTGACTTTAAATTACAGCTGTGTTAGATTGTGGTTTATGAAGCTTAAGTCTGGTGTTTTGTGAATGTTCTTTGCTTATCGAGGCATCTTATGGGGCTCAGAGAGGGTAAGTTCAGGTTCAGAAAGTACAAATGCAAACCAAGATATTGTTTCAACCAACCAGTCGAGCATAAAGAGTGACGTTCACAGAGAACTCAGCTGGTTAGCTGAAACAAAATCTTGGCCTGGACTTTTACTTTCCACCTGTGGGCTCAGTCAGTCACTGGTGTATGGGGTCCTGTAGGCCGTATCTCAGTCAGTCACTGGTGTATGGGGTCCTGTAGGCCGTATCTCAGTTTGAATGAGTACAATGTCATTAGCTTATATTGACTGGGAGCCAGCTGGCAGAGCAGACGGTGGTAATCGTGTGCGATTCTGACACCACTGCGAAATGTGGCTTCATGAGGTCAGTCAGCTAACTGCAAATTACAGGCTGCGATCTGAGGACAGCGGCCTCCTTTGGGGCTTAGCGCTCGTGTGCCTGTCTCCGCTAATTACCGTCATGTTCTGGACCCTTGTCAGCATGTCTAACAGCTTTTGTCACTCAGTCATTTTTTTTCCTTTAGTTTTTTTTTTGCTGTAAAGTGCCGACGTTTATGGCTGAAGCTTTTCCTGTCGTACTTCAGGGTTGCTGTACTTTGCGGGTCACGGTTACGAAAACTACGGCAACAGCTTCATGGTGCCCATCGACGCGCCCGCTTCTTACACCTCGGAACACTGTCTGTGGGTGCAGGACGTGCTGCAGCGCATGCAGGAGCGTCAGACGGGGCTCAATGTCTTCCTACTGGACATGTGTCGCAAACGGTACCTTCCTCATCGGCGCAGGCGCTGCACCTTTCTGCAGGGCTGCCAGATCTCATGCATCTGGCCTGACACTCCTGCTTTCAGACTCACGCATCTGGCCTGACACTCCTGCTTTCAGACTCACGCATCTGGCCTGACACTCGAGCTTTCAGACTCTCATGCTCACGCAAGGGCTAGTCTATATTATTCCGTTGTGGACCTAAAATTAGCTACACTGAAAGCACTGGGGTGGTTTACAAACCCTAAAGACTATTTACAAGGCAATAAAACCATTACATGCATTTAAATGCATGGACAAATCTCACACCAGCCAGCTGACCAAAGTTGATCACTTTGCTTTATGGAAACTAATAAGCTGAAGGTATAACTGTTTAAACTTAGAAAGTAGATCTGATGACAGTAGCAAGATAAAACAACAAAGAGTTGTTTATCAAAAAAGGTAGATAGACTATAAAATAGTTGTCAGGGGGATTCAGTGTTGCACAGCAATCCCTGTTTGTTCACATTAGAATTTGTTCATATAGTGGTAAGGACAGACTACCACAGCATTTCAATACATTAAGGTCCTTTAAGTATTTTCTATGTATTAACTTAAATATTTCTTTGCTTGAAATTCATTCGACCCAAGTAGCAAATCAGTGTTAAAATAGAGGAATAGCACATTTCTTGTTTTTACTGAAGGAAAAAAGAACATAATTTTTTGCTTATGTATTGAGGGTATTTAGTATTAAATGAGACGCTTTTACGGCAGGCCCTGCTTCCCCTCCGTAAAGATTCACCTGGCAGCAGTTCATTACTGCAGCATTCGCTGGGAACTGGCTCAGACCTGCCCAGAGTAGTTTGCCTTCTCGGTTATTCGGAAACTCCGCACCTATCAATGAATCACCATTACTTGCACACTTCAAACACTTAAAAAACAAGGTATTTTCGTGGTTTTATATCCGCATAAAGCCAAGCTAACTTTTTATGTTTTTTTTTTTTAAATCTGCTGCATGGCTTTTGGCTTAGTTTGTCCCATATGAACTGTTGCCCTAGAAACCTGAACGATGACGTCATTCCACAACCGGGGCCCCTGAAGGTGACGGCTAACATTGTTTTTGGCTACGCTACGTGAGTTTCTCACCCCTTTGGGCTTTTCATGTCAAATCACGTCTAACAGTTAACAGCAGGTAAAACGAGAAAGTTGCTAAAAAATGCATAAATCCTCAAAAAGTCTTTAGGCGATTGGGTAACACTTTACTTGACTGGGCACAAATACTAACAATTCAGTTACTACTGAAGTACAAATCGTGAGCAAATACAGTAGCTTCTTGAGATAAAAGATGCGTCACGATTCATTAATGATGAACAAACATGAGATCAGTATTTCACTTGTGTTATTCATGACTTGCTCCTTCAGTAGTTTACAAAGATTTACAGAATTAACAGATATAGTAACGAATAGTATAACTGCTTCAGATAAAAGTTGCATCACCATTCATTAACTATGAACAAACATGAGATCAGTATGTAACTAAGACTTGTTTGTGGTTAATTAATATATAAGTAGTCGCTTAATACTACATTATGTGTGCCCTGTCAGGTAAAGTGTTAATTTCTCAGTGCTTTTTGGATTTAAAATATTTTGCTTGGATCATTTAAAATTTTTGTTTTATTCAAAGCATGATCTACACATTCATAGGGATTGGTTTATTCACACCAAAAACCGTAAAAAATAGAGAGAAACTGAATAATTTTTTTGTTGTCATTTGTGTCTTTGACAGGTCTTGTTCACTGTTGACTCATGTAAGACCAATGTGACTTAATTGTACCAATTTTTTTTAGGTGAATTTGCTATAACAAAGATGGTTTGGCATCTGCTTTATGACTTCTCAGTAGATTGATTGGCACGTTTTAAGGCTGTTCCTGTCTGTCTAGTCTTATGCTTCAAGTCACTTAATTTGCACTCCCGTTCTTTAGCTGGACAGTGGGGGGATTCTGTGCCTTGTGCACATCGGGGCATTTTGGCTGCTGTTACCACTGAGTATTCTCCACCACTTTAATTCTCCGTTATTTAGCTGTTATATAATCTGAGCTAAATCATTATCATCAGATTAGCAGAACTAAAGTTCCTACTGTTATAGACTCTTATGGGTTAGAGCTTTACTTTCCTCTAAATCTAAAAATAATGATTTAGCCATATTGCTGCCATAACACGTTACTGTTATCATTACCGTGGGAGCAGGTGGGATCGGACCCTGCAGAGGTGTGAGTCAGCAATACTAGGCGCCGTGCTGCTTAAGGTAGTGATAGATTAATGATTTGTTACATATGCTCAGATCATACCAAACCTGTAAATTTGCAGTTGTGTTGACGCTGAAGCTTATGAGATGAATAAAGACGACCTGTCCAACGGGATCTTCATGAGCTTCCTTAAGCGGCGCCTCCTAGAGGATGAGAAGGTTACAGTCATGCTTGACAAGGTAGCTGAAGGTATGAAGCTCCCGTTGTGACACTTCCTGCCGTATCCTTGTCACTGTCAGCTAGCTGAGCCCCTGCAGCCTTAGCTGTTACACTTCAGTGTTTTCTCATCTCTCTCCTTCCTTTCACTGCTGCTGTTTTCGCACGAGTCTTATTATAGTTTTGAATTTTGGATTTTTGTTCCGGTAGCTGGAGTGCCAATCCTCCTAAATAGCATTTAAAAAATGGTAACAGAAAGTATTTTAACTTTTTTTTTTCTTCATCTTATCTTATTTCAGTTGGTTTCAGAAACAATATTTATAGTTTTCATTTACTGGTAGTTGTATTTAAAAAAATCCATTTGAACTTTCCAACATGTTTTCTTATAGCTTTAGTTTATAACGCTGATTACAACGCTGGTCGGAACTGTCCCCAAACCCCCCCCCCCAGACATGGGTCGCTGTGACATCACACGCGGCCGCCAGGCCCTGGAGCTGCGCAGTAACCTGTCGGAGCGCCGCGCTTTGACCGACCGCGTCCAGGCCTCCAGCTGCCCCGTGACCACGTCGGCTCGGAACCTGCAGTGGGCCATCGCTCACGGTGAGGCCACACGGCTTGCTGGGCGTCTCCATGACCATGCCCAGGACTGTAGGTTCGAATCTCTGGAGGTCACATGTCCCTTCTGTCCAAAACATGCAGTGTTTATTTTTCGACAACAACAACTTATTTGCCGAAAGCAGATATAGCACTTTTACTTCTGTGATAGAAATTATGTTTTGTTGTCGTAATGATGCTGCTTCTGAATGGCTCAGAATAAATCCCCCAAAGCACCTACCGCGGATCCAACATCTCTGCCGTGTGAGGAACACGTGTCGCTCTGAGGGACGCTGTCAGACTAGAGCCTCAGCCATTCAGTTTGGTACAGAAATGTTCACGCATTTCAAATCTCTGTCCACCGACCTCTTATTCCTTCAAGAAATGCTCATTAGACCATCCGAGAGGAATCGGTTGCACTGCAGCTCTGCAAATCAAATATTCCAGTCGGCATTCTCTAGCAAAGCCCGAGGTTTTAAGAAAAGCACCCTCTTTGCACACATTTGAACAGCGAACGCCTCAGATACTTTCTCATAGTTACAGGCTATCTGTAATGCCACTAAACATCTCTGGCCCTAGCATTGAAGACGCAGCCTTCCGCATTTGGCTCGCGGCCTGACTTTTCCAAACGCAAATCTGATCATTGCCGAGGACTGTAGCATAATTCTTGATCCCCACCAAGATAGATCGTCGGATAAAACATGTCGCCCGTCTAACTCCTTTGCAGATTTGAGTGAGCTTATTACCTACCCCGATCTCATCAATACATGGAGGATCAACATCTGACAGACAGGGAATATAAATTTTTCTCCAAAACACACAAATCTTACTCCCATTTTTAATTTATCTTTAGTGTAGGCCGGGTTATGCTAACTATGGTAAATGGCCGTGTGACGTCGCCTCTCGTTGCGGCAGCGCTTCCGGAGAGCCGCTGCCTGCAGTTCGACTGCGGCGTGAGGGTCCAGCTGGGATTCGCGGCGGAGTTCTCCAACATCATGGTCGTCTACAGCCGCGTCCTGGACAGGCCGAGCCACGTGGTAGCCTGTACAGCCCAGCTGTCCGACTTCTCGGAGGTGAGCGGGTCCGGGGGGGGGGGTTCTCTTTGCTGTGCCCCCACCACGGACCTCTAACCCGAGGCTTTGCTCCTCTCCCTCCCCACACGGGTTTCAGGGTGTAGACGTGGACTTGAAGCTGACCAATCGGGAGAGCCCGCGGGACGCAGGCAGCTGGCTGCTTGCTGCTGATAATTCGGCAGAGCTGAGCCTTTACACTCGCTTCACGGCGCTGCAGAAGCTCAAGGTGAGGACACCCACATCACTTCTTTTCGTAACGCTTTATCGTCGTCACGCTTTATCATTGTCACGCTTTGTCTCCGTAACGCTTTGTCTCCGTAACGCTTTGTCTCCGTAACGCTTTGTCTTTGTGATCTTCTTGCTGTGCTGACCGTGTGCCTGTGTCTTCGTCGCAGAAGGAGCTCTCGTTCACGGTGTGCCTTCAGTACCAGTACGACAGCATGGATGAGCAGGTGCAGGAGAGGCTGACGGTCTCTGTAGGCAAACCCCTGGTGGCTAAGTTGAACCTCTCTGAGGCCCGTCTCCCCTGCCACGCCTCCACGGCCTCCTCCTTCGACCCGCAGATTTTCGGGCCCGTGGGGTCTGGCTGTTCCCCCGAGCCGCTTCACTGCCGCCCCCCAAGCGCACACAGCCAAGGCCCGGCCTCGGCCTGCTGGGCGCCACACGCAAAACCGGGGAACTGTGCCGACGCTGCCCGCCCGGGCAGCGCCAATGTGCCGGAGGAGACCTTTAGCCCGGAGTTTGAGCTCCTCCAGACAGAAGCTGCTCAGGCTCCCTCAGCTACCTGTAAGAGTGTGCAGCCCAGTGGTAGCCATTTGGAGGACCTTCCCATCCAGTCAGGCAAGCAGAACTTTCACTCTTTTTAGAGAGTCAAATCACAGAACACGTCTCTTAAATTGCCACTAATCTGTATTATATTTTAATGCAAGATTGCACTCTGTTCTATTATAAAGCATTACTTAAAGTTAGCATAACTGCATGCATGACGCTAATCTTATATTTAGTATCTATTAACCTAGTTGCAAAGCAGCTATTGCGGTTGATTTTTTTTGTTCTAGATTAAGAGTTTTATATTTTAAAATGACAATTTACATAATGAGCAAATGACCCTGTGCTGGATGGATGAATGGATGTATGGACATAGATGAACACCTTTGTTTATGAGCACACTAATCAGTAATTATTGTTTGCTTGTTTATTAATCAAGATATGTGGGTCTTTATATATAAAGGTCATGTCAGTAAAACGCTAGGTATGCTTATTTTTGGAAAAGTATTTACTGTATAGTAGTTAATGTGAACTGTAGTATTTCTTAACCTAGATGAATGTAATAAAGGACAACACAGAACATAATGCTCAGATTTATTTTCCTGGGTATTTATTGAAGAAGGACACCTGTTATGAAATTTGTTCTACTGGACATCACTGCAGACAGTGAGATGTTTAATAGAGATGGTATTTCACTGTTTCTTGCTATACTGAGGAAGCAGATGTTTTCTTAGTTACACAAGTTAATTTTTCACCGAAAGCTGAATGCTTGACGCCCCAGACCTGGTCCTCACCACGCTACGTGAAAGGTCACTAATCAGAAAGGCTTTTGCTGTGGCTGAAAGATGGTAGCAGGGAATGGTAATTTTTCGCTGGAAACTGTATTACCTGATCTTCACTAATAAAATTGGATTTGTTATGTTATGTATGCCTCTGGTCTTTATACATAGGCTTTATATAATTAATTCAAAACAATGTTGAAACAAAGTGCGCTGTCATGTCATGTCATGTCATAATAAATGCCACCTTGTTGATGGATTTATGTATGGCTCATTAAAACCTTGGCTTCACATAACAGTAAAGATGCAGGAAAGTCTGAATCACATGAAAGTGATGCATGATTGATAACATCAGCCTGATCTGCCGCAGTGTGCACAGCCGCTAGCCACGTCCAATGGCATTCTGACAGCCGCTAGCCACGTCCAATGGCATTCTGACAGCCGCTAGCCACGTCCAATGGCATTCTGACAGCCTCTAGCCACGTCCAATGGCATTCTAACAGATGTTGAACTTGAACGTGATCAGTGTTGACACATCACAGTGTACAACAACAAAATGTGTACTTAACCATATGTGACATCATGACATAGCAGGGGGCAGCTAATTCAGCGCCCGGGGAGCAGTGCTTGGGGGCAGTACCTCGCTCAGGGAACCTCTGTGGTGATTTACTGGTCACAGACTCGAACCAGCAATCTTTCAATAACAAGCATGCTTCCCTAACCATTAAGCCACCACTGCCCACAATTTGGGTGTAACATTTTCATGATTAATTGGTAAACACTCTTCTCTTTAAATGACTACCACAATCTAGGGTTGGAATCAGTTGTTACCCCGGTTGAAAATTGCTGATAAATGTCAAATATGTTCTCAAATTTAAAGAGTTTGCAGAGTTTACCTGAATAAATGAATTTTGTAATACCATTTAGTTCATATAACTTGGAGGCTCAGTGGTGAGTATCGTCGCCTCACGCCCAGTACTGGCCCAAACCCATGTGCCGCCCAGGGGAAGCTTCCTCACCACAGGAGTGGGTGTGGCATGCTTCGGCGGTTGCTGAGTCAGCGCCCTTCAGAAGATGGCTTGGGTTGACCAGCACTGCTCACACCTGCAAGGTTCAGGGTTCGAATCCCATCTGTGCTCTGTGTATGGCCTTTGCATGTTCTCCCAGTGTTGCCTAGGTTACCTCTAGGAATTCTGCCTTCCTCACACTGTCCCAACTCATGTAGTTAGGCTAATCAGTATCTCTGAAGTGTCATTAGCTGGACGGCCAGGGTGTCCCACATTCATTGGCTTTTTAAAAGCAAAGATATGTAGATTATACTGTATAACTTTAGATGAACGTGTGATAATGTCAAATAAAATGTTACAGTGAAACAAAATAAACATGCAAAAATGTGTTGCAAACTTCATGGTCTGAGATTATTGTTTAAAATGGAAGACCAGGGTGAGATTGGTCCAGTCAGAACATGCTGCATTGGTGTGACACTTCTCAATTCATTCTTGTACCCAGGTAGAAAAAAAAATTGAAGTAAGAATCAGCTAAACCTGTAACTTTTCTATTTCCACAAAACACATTTGAGATTGAAAAAAAAAAATACTGGTGTAGTGGCCAATAAAGCTTGCACAATGGGTGGAAAGAGATTTCATGTGCATGTCGCAACTGTGATTCAGAGTGCAAGCTGGCGCCTGCTTCCCTGTCCACAGTACGAGATAGTGAAGATCATTTTTGTGGCAGTCAGCAACTTGATCCTCAGAGTTGAGTTATCGTTTCTGTAGTGGGGAGTGGTGAGTGACTCTGTGAGTTAGCATTTTACTGTTGGACCCTTGAGCAAGCCCCCTAACCCCCTATAGCTCTGTACTTTTGGAAAAATATGTACATTGCTCTGGATAAAAGTGTATGCTAAGTAAAAGTGTTATTGTAAAGTGTTCCAGAAAATTATTCTCCAGAGGCATATTTAAAAAGTCATGAGAACAATGCATAAATATGTAAAATACAATTAAGTAGACCCCTTTCTTACCAGAGGTGGAAATTTCAGTTGAAACTAAATCACGGTCTGGTTTGTACTTTCTGGACCTGAAATTTCCACCTGTTTCTTACAAGCAATCTTGTACCACTTGGCTCATTCTCTTTTTAAGTTATATAATTGTTAACATCACGTGAATTTGTAGCAAACACAAAGGTTTGCTGTATACAAGCTGAAATCATGCTATATGTTTACACTATCATTGGATGCTGTGAAAAGTGGGAAACTTTAGAAAGCTGCTAAAATCATTTGTTTAAAGAGAGTATTATCCATCCTACTTCCAGCTGTACATCCAGTATATGGACAGGGGGCCTGGAGCCCATCCAGGCAGCGTAGGGTCCAAGGCAGGAGAACACCCTGAGTCAGATGCCAGTCCATTGCAGGGCAAATACACACACATAATCCCACACTATGGGTAATTTAAATATGCCATTTTGTGTATGTGCATATTTAACCAGAGTAATGAGAGGAAGTTGATAAACCCAGGGAGAACATGCAACCTGCACCCATGCAGAGCTGGGGGTGGGAGTCAAGCCCCCAGCCTTGAGGGTGCGAGGAGACGGTGTCTCTCACCGTGCTGCCCAAATGAAAAATTATGTGTTCACAATGTGTCATTTTCCACAGTCACAGAATTCAATTCTTCACAAGGCAGTTTTTTTTTTAACTATAGTCATGGAATTTTCAAGTCAGATTATAAATTCTCAATTGGCCAGAACCAATAAACAAATAAAAGGAAAACCGATGCATTGTATCACCATATAAACCAGAATAAACACATTACTCTCTGCTAGTTCATTGTGTGTCTTTTAGTTCATTGTGTGTCTATTGTGTGTCATCTGTTGTGTCTAATGTTACTACTGTTATTTGTATGCGCTGCTCCTCTATGCCTTTTAAATTGCCCCTCGGGGACAAATAAAGTTTTTTTAATTTGAATTTAGTATTCTACAATATGTCTTTGACGCTTAGGCATCAACAGTAAAGTCTATTAACAGGTATACTACAGAAATTCAATCCTGTATCATGGTGTTCATGATCTTCCTTCCTTCTGTCTGAATGCAACACCTCACATTTCCACCATATTTCTTTCACAGCTGCTTTTTGTAATATCCCCACAGGCAGAACGGCCAAAGCTGTGCTGTGGCCTGGAGTGAGATTTTAACTGCCAGGTGACACTCCTGCCAAATGAAAACTTAAACACATGCAAATAAAACTTTCCTACATTTCATGTGCTTTTCGGAATAATCATGCAGCCTAAAAAGAAAAACTTGAAAATACGGTAAAAAGTGCCAAAAGTACTCTTCCAATACAGAGTAACAGAAAAATAACCTTAGTCCCGATTCAATATTTATCTTTAATTAACATTTCGAGATTTTTGAATGTTCAATTAACATTTTTTAACCAATTGTATTTTCATTTTGCTCGATTCTCAGTACATTAATCTAATAAAAGGAAATTATTACTTTCATTCACCACATATTCATGACAATGAATTAAAAAGATTTTTTAGAGCAATTGCCAAAAAACAGTTCACCTTTGCATTTCGCAAGAAACGTCATTTTCTGCGACCCCTGGTCGCCACCGCACCGGAACCGGGGGGCAGGCACGCGCACGCGCACACGCCCTCTAGCGCCTGGCTCGCGGCTCACGAGGCGGCGGTTCCTGTTTGACTCTCGCTGCGCCTCGCACGCGCCATTTTGTCCCGGGCCTTTTTGCGAGAAGCTGCAGCTTCGGACATCTATACGAGCGGAACCGTGTGCATCCCGAACCATGGCTGAGAGCTCGTCTGCGTCGGACGCGGTGTCGCTTGAGCTCCCTGAGGGAGCAGGGCTGCGCAAATTGTCGGAATTACGAGTTATCGATTTAAAAGCCGAACTGAAACGGCGAAACCTAGACGCCAGTGGCAACAAGAGTATGCTATCCGAGAGACTGAAAAAGGTGAAGAATGCTGTCCTTCTCGTTGTAAATTCGCACTATCGTGTAATGCAATCGCTGTTTGATTTAACCTCGCAAAACCTTGCATGCAAACTCGTTTTTTAAAAATCGCAGAACATACAACGTGATTTGAAAGGACGGTGCTTGTGTAGCCAGATCGCTGATGTCAGACGTCATCGCAGTTTCGCATTTGGCACAGTTTACACCATACAACATTTTATATGGTTAATAATCAGAAAACGAAGTTTTCCCGGGTTTCGTTTTTGGCCGGATTCAGGGGTGAAGCCTCGTCAGACCTGCAGGCCGCTTGTCGCCGTTTTCCTGGCATCTTACGCCGATTGTGTTGCTAAGATGTTCTGAACGTACCGTAGATCACACACCTACCTAATTATCCAAACGTTATGGAAATACGTGCTTAGTTTATGACGAGTATTGAAGGAGGCGCCTTTTTCATTGTGCCAAAACCAGAAGGCTTCAGGATACGTGAATCCAATAGTGCTGCATTGCTGGCTTGGCAGGATCATAACCTCCTTACGCTGATGTCAGACTCTTGAAAAGAGAACTTTATAATAGTTCGCGCGTCATAAGCAGTGCTTATCGTGTATTTTTATCTGTCTGATTTTGTTGTGCTTAGTGTCATAAAGGTTTCAGGTTTACAGTCTACATTAAGGTGGTGTTAAATATTTAGTTGTGTAAGTTCTGCACTTAGGGCTTATTTTAGTGTTTATGAGTAAAAGATCCTGTATGTTCTTATCAAAGGCGATTGAAGAAGAAGGTGGGAATCCTGATGAAATCATAGTCTTTCTGGAGGCCACGCCCAAGAGGACGCCCAAGAGGGCAGCCAAGGGTAAGCCTCTCGCTGCATGCTGACACGCGCACAGTAAAGGCGTAGCACTTAATGCTGGGGAATACTAAACGTTTTAGTTCAGGGCTTCTTGGGCTGCTCCTGTTGCTGTTTCTGAAAGAGAAGTTGATTTCAATTTAAATTCCTAGGCAAAAGACAGGAGAATGATGGTTCTGAAGACTGCACTATTGAAGAGGATTCTGTAGATGGGCAGGTGAGTGTACTGGACTAAAATGGACCCGTTATGTAGAATCATGGACGTGGTTCTTATGAGTTTATTGGGAGAGAAATTCTTCTCCATTATCCCCTCTGCACAGGAATGCACCTTTTCCTCTCATCTTAAGTGGGACGTGTTTGTGCCCTCCATGTGGAATCCGGTTCTTGTTTGGCTGTGTTTTGTCAACGCCAGCTGATAGACGCAGCTGTTCTTCACAGGAGGACCCAGACATCAACCTGGACAGCAACTTGGACAGCCTTCATGAGATGGACATCATGGACATGAGCGTGTTGGATGAGACTGGGACCGATAACGGCATTCCGGCCGAGTGTGAGGACTACGATGCTGATGAGATCCTCGACTCTCTGTCCAATGAGGGGAATGCTGAAGTGGCCCAGGATGAGCATGACATCATACACGACGAAGACTCGGGCTTCCCGGACCCTCTAGCAGACGTCCAACCCGAGGAGGTGATGTGGGAGGGGAGACAGGGCGGCGAATGGGATGTGGTGTTACTGGTTCAACGGGTTTCTGTGCAGGCGGCCATTTCCTGCAGGCAAATAAATAGACCAGCAAAACAAATCGTTAGCATATTGTTTGACAAGTTTTGTTTAGCTCATGGCGGTGTTATGCTGCGATATGAAATTACAAATTTAAAAAGTTCAGGGATTTTAGTAAAAAGCAAACAGAAAAGATACCCTGTGGGATTAATGCTCTTTATATTCCTCTAAACAGATTATGGACCCTGAAGGTGTTGATTTGGGAGCCGAAGATGAAGATTTGAAGTATCCGGCAAAAGAGGTATTTCTGAAATTTCTTTTTTCTAGCATTTTTATTTATCAGTTTTATCTAAGTTTTGTAATATTTGTCTGTTCATTGTTCTCTATGCCTAGCTACAGTTAGCTAAATATGTTTTTCCTTCTCTCTAGGACCTGGTGCAGTTTGAATCTGAAGACGTGAAAGATGAAATAGGTACCGTTTCACATCTTTATGAACTCAAAAGCGCTTCGTGTCAGTCTTAGTTTCGTAAGGAAGTTGTGAGTTTTTCTTTCCTCGGGAAGAGACTGGAAATCCAAAGAGAATTACTGGCCTTGTGCTAGCCTGTTAGCTATGAAGACGTCTTGGTGTTTTAAGACGTAATCTGTAATGCACAGTGAGTGCGCATCCATCATTGCAGAGTTGTGTGAAGTGGTTAATGGAGTTTAACACATGGCCAGTAATTTAAATGGCCCACTTAGTTTACTGAATGAGGTCCTCACTTAGCTGTTGCAGATGCTGTACAGTGTTTTTAGGTTGTGGCAAAAGAAGATTAAGAAGTTCTGAAGAGAAGAATCGGATGCCCACCCACGAAACGTTAAAGGATCCGGTTAATGTAATACATGCCTTGGACATAACCCTCAATGGACCCATAAACAGCACCAGAGGGATTCTGAATTCCCAGTTAAGACCGCACTTCCTATGTCACGGAGACTCAGGAAGGCAGAAATGACTTGAAGATGGACTTTTTGGAGCCCCTGTGCTGGTCTCGCAGCTGCCTTCAGATCAGAATCTTTCGCTACTCGGATCAGGTGAAATGAGGGGGATTGCAGAGGTCGGCTATTGTCAGGATTTAAACAAAAACAGTTGCTTGGTCTCTTTGTTTTTTCCAGTCTCTCGTCGTTAGTTTTTGCTTATATATGGAGGGGAAAGCAAAGGGTCACCTCCCTGTCCCAGCCTTGCCAGTTCCACGTAATGCTTGCTGTGTTTCAGAAGTAATTAAACTCTGTGCCATTCTATTCCTATTAAATCCGTAGAAAATGAGAAAGTAGCCGGGTCTTGTAAATCTGAGCCGCTTAAGGAAGAGCCCCTGGAACAGCCGTCCGAAGAAGAGCCCACCGCCATCGAGGGCTCTCTGAACGATGAACCGGAGGAAGACAATGTGTCCGTCGCCATTAACGCCGACGATGCCTTCAATCTGGAGAGCGAAGCGTCGGCTAGCGACATGGAAAAGGGCGAGTCGAAAGAAAGCGAGGGCAAATCGAAAGCGGAGGACAAGCACTATGTTCAGGAGGACATAATGGACACGGACAATGCGTGCAGGCAGGCCTGTAGCTTAAACGAGCAGGGTTTGAACGAAAAATGCGATGTCAAGTCGGAAGCGAAGTCAAAAGCGGTGGGTGAGGAAGATGGCACGAAGACGGAAGAGAGTGCTGCGGAATCCACGGCAGTGAAAGAGTCCTCCTCTCTTGAGGGCGATGATCAGAAAAAGAGGTTTGTTGTTTTCTGTATACTAGAACAATGGCTATCTTTGTTATAGTGGCTCCTTTGTTTATGAGCTTGGTGCACTTTGGAGGTAAAATGGTCTCCGCATTTTGTCTCAAATTTTTTTTTTGTTTTTTTTTTTTTTTTAAATAACTCCCCTCATCGTCATTCCCATTCCCCTTCTTTCGTAATATGCTCAGAGTTTCTTGGGCCTTAACGTTGGCTGTCTGACATTCTGCCATCGTTGCTGTTCATGTCGCGTTATCGTAACGCAGCACACGCCAAATGTGCTCGTAGGCCGCACTTCTGCTGTCGTGTTCAAGGTAGGTGTTTCCGCTTTGGACGTGTGTCACCCCCGCTGGGGGTAAGACCTTTCCAGATGCTGACATGTTTTCTCTCTCTCTAGCACTGATGAGGAAAAAGGTAGCAAGCCTGAATCCAAAGATGAGAAAGGTGAGTGTCTTGCCCCCCCCTTTTTTCTTTTACAATGCGATTTACGTCAGTGAGTCCTTCATGTAAACATTGCATCAGATTTGTTCTACCTGCCAGCTTTTGTTTTCTGCATTTCACGGTGTCCGTAGCCTTAAGGCTGGTTCATACTTGACGCAGACGTGCCACCATACACACGTGACAGTGGTGGTGTAATTTTCGTCACAGGCCTGGCACGAACCGTACAAGTTGAAATGAGGCGGACTGTCTGTCCAATCATGCAAACGCGCCTTGATCGTTCATTGGCCGGGGGAAAAGTAGCAGAAGGTCAGGAAGGAGATAGGAACAAAGGTCATTTATAATCATCTTTTTCTACGCTCTCTGATCAGACTGAAAACAAATATGACTGGCAGAATTGAAGAAAGGTTGATAGGGAAGTTACTTTAGTTATTGAAAAACATTCTGCTGGTTTGGGAAGCAGCGTTTGTAGTCGTTTGTGTAGCTTTTTTTTTTTCCGTTTCTCAAATGTTTTAGGCTATATGCTAACTCTGCCTTGCATACTCAAAGCTCATGATGCATAGTCAGTTCTTGGAAAAAATCTTACTTTTAATATGACATCCATACCACACATCATAAACATGACGTAAGCGCAGATTTGCTCTGCAGTACGGCAGCCTGGCACGTTGCCACAAGAAGCGTGAACATTGGGGATCTCGAGCGGTCTGGTGCCGTGGCACGCATGCCATGTTGGCTGTGCCCGCATAAAGTTTGATCCGGGCCTCGCAGTACCGCTGATGCCATGGGTTAGCAGCGCATGGTGGTTTTCCTGAAGCTGCATACTTGTAAGCTGTTCTGTTGGTCTGTGAGCATCACGCACGCGTCTGTCCCCTCTTGTTCCTGAAGCCCCGGCGAGTGCCCCGGCCGTCACCAGCAGCGGCCGCAACCTGTGGGTTAGTGGCCTCTCTTCAACCACCAGAGCAACGGACCTCAAGAACCTGTTCAGCAAATATGGCAAGGTTGGTGCCCTTTGCCATGGTTGACTGGTGTTTGCTGTGACACTGAGTTTGCCTCCTGTCTTGCCCCGTCGGTGTTTATGGTGGATGCCCTCCTTGTCTATGCGGAGACCTTTGCCGCCCCCATTAAGGCTTCCCACCGTGCTTTGGAAATCCCCCCCACCCTCCCCAGGTCGTTGGCGCGAAGGTGGTGACGAACGCCAGGAGCCCGGGGGCACGCTGCTACGGCTTCGTCACCATGTGCTCCACTGAGGAGGCCACCAAGTGCATCAACCATCTGCACCGGACCGAGCTGCATGGTCGGATGATCTCCGTGGAGAGGGTAAGCGGCCGTCCCTCAGAGTTCACCCTGGGCTCCTTCTCCTAATGCCCTACAGAACAGATGTCTATAAATCCCATCTTTTGTTTCAAGGCTAAAAACGAACCTGCTGGAAAGAAGCCAGCTGACAAGGCTGATGCCAAGAAGTCTGGAAGCGACAGGCGCCATTCCTCAGACTCAAAGCCCGAGAAGTAAGGGCCTCATTCCGCTGCGGACGGCAAACCCCGCCGGCTGAGGCGGTCGCTTACCTCTCCGTTTTGCTTTATATGTCAAAGGTCTGATGCCAGTAAGGATGAAAAATCAGAAGGTCCTGAAGCAGGAAAGGATGCCAAAGGTACGATGTCACAGAACTTCACTGTATCTTCAGTTTGCTCTTCGCTTCTTGGCTTCTTTAGTTTAATGATGCATCACACACAGCAAGGTTTTCAGTCATTCTCTAACCGATCTATGTATGTACATTTTTTCGTAATCTGACGTTAAAATGGCATGTTGCCGTTTCCGTATCCACTGGCTAGACCTATGCGAAGATCATGTCAATACAAAATCCATCTAGGGAGATTCTGTGCAAATGTCAGGCACACCCAGGGAAAAAAGTATTGTGCACAGGAATGGAGCCATTTTACAAATGGCCGCCCATCTGTGTCTCATTTCATCGTTGGTTTTACACACGTGCTTTCTGCTGTTGTCTCAAGTTCAGTTTGTAATATCTGTTGTTTGTCACATCCATGTTTAATATGTCGATTAATACATGAATTTTGAAGATTTGTTTGTTCTCAGCCCAAGAGGTTATGTGAAAAGATGTGGACTCATTGGCACTAACCTTGTCTAAGTTATGAGGCATTTTGAGTGTGTGCCTTCTAATGGTTACAGGAACCTTTTGAGAGACTTTGCAAAGGTGTTCTGTCCATTTTCGATTGGCAGCGAAAGAGGTCGACTGCACTAATTATAGGTGGAGAATCTCAGGGAGGGACTGTTCACTGGCCTCGCTTGTTGCTCAGTTTAAAAAATAACAGGAACTGCGGCAGTAATTGCGTTCGCAGCAGTGCTGAGGGCACATGATCGGACCTGTAATGCAGTTAAGCGTTCTGCTGTGAGATGAGTAAAGAGCTGGCTTGGGGAAACCTGGAACGTGCAGTTTAATATGTACAAACACCATAACAGGAGCAGTAACCTAAGATGAGATGAGCCAGTGGCCCATATTTCCACGGCAGAAAGGAGGCTTGTGACAGTCAAGTCATTTTGTTAAACTGTTTTTATGAGAAGCAAGTTACTGCGAGGCCTGTTTATGGGAAAACATAAAGTGGTGGATAAGAGCAGCTATGGGCAGCTTATCCGGCTGCGGAGAGGGGGCTTCCGGGAGCTACGTGACTTTCTCAAGTCACAGATGTGACACTTGTTTTGTGCTGTGAGATGCCAGGTCCCGTTGGGGCTGAAAAGTAGCCAGCAGCCTGCATAAGGGAGTGGCAGATTGTCCTCCTAGTGCCCTTACTGAACAAGACACGAAACGGCGTCTGCAGCAAGTTACCAGACGCTGCTGCTTTGTGACGACGCCGCGAGAGAATGAGTCGCAGAAACATTCCTGTGTTTTGCACCGTATGTTTAAAAAGCTGTAAGCTCAACAGAGTGTGGAAGGACCTTGCCGAGTAATGCAGCTGGGAATAGCCAGTCTTTGCTAAGCAGGTTCACGTCGTATGTTTACACACGATGTCGTGCAAATGCCCAGTCAGGTTGGCAAGTGTGACGCAATACTGAAGGAAGTACAGCTGCCTGGCACAGGAGTGTCTCCAGTGGCATCCCGGAGCAGACAGCAGAGCAAATCTGAGGAAATGACTTCTGCCCCCTGTAATTCAAGCTCTTTATACTGTATACCAGGGTCTTAGAATCAGATAACCTGGGGAGCGCAGCTATTCTCCCAAGGGGGCGATTTGAGCAAATTTTTATGAGCAGTGAGAGAAGCGGGGGAGAGTAAGAGTGGTGTGATGTTTATATCCCACTAATCTCCGCTGGGGGAGAGGCCTGCCTGGGGCTGCACGTCGCTGGGGGGCAGGCCTGCCTGGGGCTGCACGTCGCTGGGGGGCAGGCCTGCCTGGGGCTGGTGCTGATTTCTAAGAGAACAAAGTCTATGCCGGTTGAAAGATCGAACCGCCAGATTTAATAGTAAGAACATCTAACTGGGCAGATAAAACCATAGCTGGGCACCTCTAATGTATGCAGCACAAATCAGTGTTTTTGCATAGGTAGGACCCGGGTGTTTTGTTCTAAAAATGAGTCCACCATGTTGGTGTAAGATGGCCTCGACTGGGGATTTAGGACCCATTTTTGGTGACCCGTTTGCGTGCTCGTCTTGGGCTGCAGCGCGCGGCGCCGAGAGGACCGTGGTCATGGATAAATCCAAGGGGGAGCCGGTCATCAGCGTCAAAACCAAGAGCAAGGAGCGAGTAAGTGCTCCGCATTCCCGCCTCTGCCTGCTCCGCCCGCCGCGGGGGTGCCCACGCTAAACCGCGCCTCACTGGCTCCCGTCGTCCAGAGCACCAAGAGCCGTGATCGCCGGTCTTCGAGCAAGGAGAAGAAGGACATCCTCTCCTTCGACCAGATCAAGGAGCAGCGTGAGCGTGAACGCCAGAGGCAGAGAGAGCGTGAGATCCGCGAGGTGGAGAGGAGGAGGCATTCTGGGTAAGGCCAAGCAGCCTGTGTTAGGAATGAAGGTGTGTGTGTGCGCGCTGTTCGGGACCATGTCTGAATCTGGGCTCTGAATGTCTGGTTCTGTGAGCCCCCTGCCTTCCAGTCTCCTAACGATAATTTTTTGGTGCTACTGCTGGGGACCGCAGGGAGCGAGAGCGGGACCGAGACGGCCGCGCCGAGCGGGAGAGGATCCGCCTGTTCCGGGAGCGGGAGGAGCGGGAGCGGCTCATGCGCAAGCGCAACTGGCTGGAGGTGGAGAAGCAGCGACTGGACGCGGACCGCATGGAGCGGGAGTTCCTGGAGCGGGAGCGCATGCGCGTGGAGTACGAGCGCCGGCGGGAGCAGGAGCGCATCCACCGCGAGCGCGAGGAGCTGCGGCGGCAGCAGGAGCAGCTGCGCTTCGAGCAGGACCGCCGGCCCCTCAAGCGGCCTTACGACATGGACCGGTGTGTGTCCGGCTGCCCATGTGGCAGGGGGGTCCTTGCTCCCCCCCCGGAGAGTGCTGACCACGCTGCCGTTTTCCAATAGGAAGGACGACTGGCAGGACAAAAGGCTCGCCATGGATGACCGCTACGGACGCTCGGACTTTGGCCGCCCAGACCGCTACCAGGACTTCGATCATCGAGACCGGGGCCGTTACCATGACGACATCCTTATGGACAGGTCAGTTGTGATGACGGGGCCAGTGAGGGCGTTTTTCCACCGCACCAGGTACCGTACTTTCAGTACTTTCGGTACTTCCATGAAGTGCCGAAAGTTTGGTACTTCTTTCGTGTCGGTTTTCCACTGGCGTAAAAAAATGGTACCGGCGCCAAATGACATCATCAGTGACCGCCCCTGACTGACAGCCCGAAATTAAAACTAACAGTTTAGGCTGGAAAATGCGGT
>JAODLC010000036.1:1575234-1586300 GCA_026781145.1 Hippopotamyrus pictus | reverse complement strand
TGACTGCTGTGGTCCCCTCACTCTGGGCTCGCTGACTGCTGTGGTCCCCTCACTCTGGGCTCGCTGACTGCTGTGGTCCCCTCACTCTGGGCTCGCTGACTGCTGTGGTTCCCTCACTCTGGGCTCGTGTCAGTCAGCCAGTGCTTTTGCATGTTCTCCCCAGGTTTCCTCCAGTTACTCTGGTTCCCCCAGTCCAACAACATGCTGAGGTTAACTGGAGTTCCCAAATTGCCTATAGATGTGAATGACTGGTGCCCCATCCTGGGTTATACTCTGCCTTTTGCCAGACCACCCCCCAGCCCTCAGTAGGATAAGCAGTTACAGAAAGATGGACCACATTAAGCCTTTTCAAATGAACCGTATTGATATAGTACGTGCATCATTGGCTGGGTCTGGATTAACTTGCGCTTGGGTCTGCATCCAGACTATGGTCTTGACTTTGAGAAACCCTGGTATAGACTGTCTCTGAGGACCGGGAAAGTGTTCAGTCATCACTCTGACACTGTGCTCACCTTCTCTAGCCCAGGCAGGTGGCAGGCCTGCTTGCCAGTCTTCACTATGCCCTGCTTGTCAGCATGTTCCTCTGCTTCTAGCTCAGTGCCCCAGAAGCTCGGTCTCTGTTCAGCTGGCACTGGCCTGTAGCAGCTTGGCAGCTCTGACAGTCCACACCCCCCCTCGACGGCTCTGGCCGGGGGGCTCCCTCTCAGCCCAGACTCTCTCCCAGTCTGGCGTTGTGTCATCAGCTGATCTTTCCCCCTGATTGCAGAGCTGGTCAACCTCAGGGCCTGGATGTTGCACATGGGCCCCCATCTCTTTAGTGTACGATTTTGGCTGAACCTTAGCCAGCTAACAGTGGGCCAGCGGCTACGCGACTGAGCACCCGACTGAGATTTAGAAGGAATGACTTCAGTTGCAGAAGAGCTGCGGTTGTGAAAGTGTGGATGGTGTCTCAGAGCAGGACACCTTTATAGAGAGCTGCAGACAACTCAGACCTATTCGACTCACCTGCTGCATGTTTTAGGTTTTCATGTGCAATAATTGTGAGTGGAATTAAAATTGCATTAATATCTTTTGCCAGTTCATCTTAGGGAGAGATCAGAAGCAACAGTGAAGTCCCAGAAAAGAACCAGTGTGAGTCAGTTAAAATGGGTACTTTACTGCAGGGGTGGGTAATCTTATCCAGAAAGGGCCGCAGTATATGCAGATTTTTCAACTCCCTAGTTAGATTAATAATTAGAGGACTGATTGGCTGAAAGAGTCCTCACACTTGGGTTTGAACAGCTGACCTAAAGGTTATGCAAAAAACCTATCCCAGTACTGGCTCCCAGTGAGCCCGGAACCTATCTCAGTACTGGCTCTCAGTGAGCCTGGAACCTATCCTTTTACTGGCTCACAGGGGACACTGTGGATGGGATTCCAATTTATACTTGCTAATCAAGTTTTGAAATACATTTCTTCAGTATTTTATAACAAATTTGAAATAAACTGCAGTGCAAGTTTAGCAAATATATTTATAAGTGGCCTGGTTCTGCTTGGCCTAGTGACCAAAGAGTTCTTTTCTCATATGTTAATATTTTATTATCTATTTATTATTATTATTTGTTACTGATAGTAGTGTTTTTACCGTTTATTGTTAGGGATGGACCTTGTACTGTGGTATAATGACTGATGTGTGATATGAGTTTTTTGTGTTTCTCCTACTTGGGGTTGTGTGTGGGTGGACTGTAAACAAAATTTACCTCCGGTTACCAATAAAGTAACTTGAACTTGAACGTGAACTTGATACGTGAACCTTGACTTGAGCCTGATGCTTTTTACCCATCGCATGCCTGTTAGCCTGAAAGTTCCCCCTGGGCTTCATTGTGCAAACTCTCGCCTACGTGATGCTGTCACCTATTCACTCTTTGGCTTCCCGCTGACGCTCTGCTTTGGTCTCCCAGATCGCTTCCTACATGAGTGCGGTGAACGATATCTACAACAAGGCAGACTTTGACGGCATCCGACTGATAAACTTCAAAGTGAAATCCCTTAGTGTAAGGAACGGACAGTCTTTCACTGACATTCAGCCATGACTACAACAAGTAATAATGTTTATATCTTATTTGAATACAAGTACAGTTTAACTGGCCACAGTTTATAATTTTTTTGTCTCTCGCAATGAGAACACAATCTTTTCCTGTCCACACAAGTCTTTACCATGCATGCTTAGGTGTAGTTCTCCTGCTTCACAGAGTGATCTTTCCTTCAGGTCCTCACCGAGGAAGATGCCTCCAGCGCACTCTCCCAGCGCTTTATTGGCCCAGAGAGGCTCCTGAGCGTTTTCTCAGAAATGACCTGGGGAAACTACTGCCTGTCCTACCTGCTGACTGACCGTGACTTTAGCGGCGTGCTGGGACTGGCCTGGGAGGGGAGGCCAGGTGAGGCTCGCCCATCGATACGGCAGCATGCTGTCCGCCTGCAGTTTGAGTTTTGCATTCTTCATTTTGTGTGGGAACTGTGATATATTGCAGAGCTCGTGGAAGTTCTACTTACACAAAAATGTTCTGAGGACAGAAGGAAAAATGATTGGTTCAGAGATAACCAATCAGATTGTAGAGGAGGTGGGTCCAAACAAGATATCTGATTGGTTGCACCCACCTCCTCTCAATACTTGAGCCAGCCTTCTCTACAATCTCATTGGTTATCTCTCTGAACCAATCATTTTTCCCTCAGAACATCTTTGTGTAAGTAAAGCTCCCATGGGCTCTTACACATCAGATGTCACACATTGTCTTATAGAGGGGCTTGTTTTGTCTTCTCTATTCTTAAATATGAGGTGTGACATTGTTACAGAGTCTAGACTGTACATGAATAGAATCACTCAGGATTTCCATCTGCTTTGAACTACATTCTTGGGAGATATAATATAATCAGTTGTGGAGAGGGTGGGAAAACAGCATCTGAAGATTTATTTTAAAGATCAATAAAATGCACATCAGTTAACAGTAACTGGTAACAGGGTTTGTTTGATTACTTTAACTATTTTTGACAGCGTTTTAATATTATAATTTTATATTATCTATATTTTAAAAATGAGCCCAATAACTACTTAAACCGATGGATTTCATTTCTCTATACATCCTTAATGATGCTGCATAGTAATTATAACACAGTCTGCTGTTTGCTAGAATGCAAACTGTATTCCATGAATAGTGAAAGTTACCCTTGGACTTGGCCATCAAAGTCATCACCGTGAGCCCTGCCTAGGATGTCTGCTGTAGTACAAGGGTTCATTTAGAAGCACATGTTTTATAAAAACCAGTGACTCCGTGAGCAGGGTTTGAAGTTGGTTGTATGAGTAAGGAATCATCGGCCATAAGGGATGCCTGAAAACAGAGGTTTTTAGAGTGGATCTAAACATTTTAAATATTTAATGCAAAATACAGTATGAAGAACCACAACTGGTTCCCATGAAAAATGGGTCCTGCTAGTTTTCTTATTTCTGTGCAATCGATCCACACACTACCTTAACGTTTCATTCCAAGGTCTTTCAGGATTTCCTCAGTATGTACAAAATGCTGGCATTGTGTTGCAGGAGGAAGAATTGACAATGTGTGATCCCTTCGTAGGTTAATGCCAATCAAACTTCCCAGGACTGGTCACAAAGTCTCCTCTGTGCCGCTGATATTTCCACTGGGGGGGAGGGGGGGGCTGTTCTAGCACAACTCTGAGCCGCTTGCATGCTGCCATCTCATTGGATGCTGAACTGCAGATGATTGGATAATCTGAGGGGTGTGAGTGTGCTGATGTGACGGGGGTGGGGCAATGCACCGGGAGTCCCTCCCTACATTCCAAAACTCACTAGCAGAGTGCAAGTCACCATGGTGAAGGATTATGTTATGGTATTGTGATACCTGTGCACACAGAAATGCAAAAGCACACTATTATCTCATTCTGACAGATGCTATAATCTGGGGCATAACTAATGCTCTGTTAGTCACTAAACATACATACATGCATAGTGATAACAGACTGAAATGTTCAGGAACATGCTTCCTGTTTGACATTCCTTTGACTTAGGGCATAATGTGTGGCAATGCAAATAATTCCTAGTATGCGAGAGCTTGGAAAGGGCCCCCTCTGTAAAGGGGAACCCATAGCTGTCCTTGTAATTAAACATACCATCACAGCTGGGTAACAGCAATTGCTGGTCATGCTGGAATATAAACAAGGCTGAGCCTCTCCACAGGAAAATGGGAACAGTTATTATTCTGCTCTCTTTTAAAATCCAGGGTATACCCACAAGCTATTGTTGCACTTTAAACTTAATGTTTGAGTTAAAAGCACAACTTTTCATTAAATACCCCTCTCTTTGGAACTTACTTTACTATTTTCAAATCATTATTTTTCTTGTTCTTTTTTTTTTTTTAGTCGCAGTGACAATGTGCATTCCCATGTTTATTGACAGTGAACATAAAGAACTGTCCTGCACATGCTCGGGCACGGAGCGGGAAAGCAGCACAGGAGCCAGGAAATCATGTGAGCGAGGGATTTAATTCAAAAACAGCAAGGAACATGATACACCATAAAAGGACGGACGTTAATGACCGGACTGGGGAAACATATTTTAACACAGACTTAAATACACTAGACTGATCAAGAACAATGAGAAACAGCTGGTAACACGGGGATTCCATACGAGGTAGATGAGGGGGTGTGGCACATGGGAGGAGTGGACGAGCGGGGCATGACAGAAACTGTTTAACGTAAATCACACAGCTGTTATGGCTTGGCAGCCTAAAGATGGAAGATTCTCACACTACCAGAATTTCCAAACAAAACACTTAGACACTGACCAGCATCACAAGCTGTGTATGTGAGCAATCGTTATGATGTATATGTTATAATGGATATGTTATAATGTATATGTATATGAAATAATAGGCAATCGTTATGATGTATATGTTATAATGGATATGTTATAATGCATATGTATATGTAATAATGGGCAAAGATACTAGAAACACAGGTGGGGGAATCTATATTCAATCCTGCTTAACTCTACATCTTTGCCCTCATTCCAGAGTTAAGAGATTCTTCTTTCAGAATAATCTGTGATCTTTCAAAATTAGTCTGTTTGGCATTAAATAAATGGCATACTTCTCTAGTTCTCCAGTATCTGCTAAAATCCTGAACTTCTGATAGTTGGAGAACAGAGACTGACTTTAACAGGAAAAATATTCTGTGTGAGAAGGTTATATTAATGCCAGAGGACTGGTAGTTGGCCTGTGTCTGTCATTATGGAGAGCGAGACATTCCCAGTCAGGAAAGGCTGACTTTCAAAGGATGTGAAGTTAGATATTACTGTATCTTTTTTAGTCTCATAAACACTAGTATATGTTACAACTTTATTTTAGAAACCCAGTGAAATTATTGATTCATGCATGTTCTTTAACAAAAAGTATTGTTTTCGTTCCTGCATAAAAAAACATATATCTTCAAATGAGAAGAGGCCATTTGGCCCATCAAGCATGTTTGGGGAGAACTTAACTAATAGCTCAGAGTTGTTAAAATCTTATCTAGCTCCGATTTAAAGGAACCCAGGGTTTTAGCTTGCGCTACATTAATAGATAGAGATAATCCCACAATTTTCATTGTTCTACTTGTGTTTTTGAGCTAAAGAGCATGTTGGTAAGGTAGTTTATATGTAAACATGCTGTGTATATATCAAACTAAAATACGAGAGGTATTGGAGAAGGTGGATTCTGACTCGGGTGGCGTGGTGGTGCAGTGGCATTGGAGAAGGTGGGTTCTGACTCAGGTGGCGTGGTGGTGCAGTGGATAGCCCTGCACTGTTACCACACGGCTTCCCCCTCAAACATACAGTTGGGTCAATCTCTAAGCTGCTAAAGTGCTAAGTTGCCTAAGTGCCCTCTACAGTGGCATCTATGGCGCCCACTTCATGTGAGACAGTATGATAATGTGTCCTATAGAGCAAGAAAATGTGATGGAAGGTCTTAATGAGTGTCCTTCCAGTGGAGAGAATGTGACGCAGTGCCCTATAAGGTGCCCTTACAATGGTCTAAGCAGCCCCTTAGTACCCTTCCAGTGGAAAAGGGTGCCGGTATGAAGTGCCCTTCTAGAAGTGTATGTGTACCTTTCTGGTGGAATAACTCATGAAGTGCGCTCTGGCGTGCCCTTCTAAGTGAGCAAACATGATGAATTGCCCTCTAAGGTGCCCTTCCAAGTGATCAAACATGACGATAGACCGCAAACCTGGATAGACAGATTGGTAATGAGTGCCCTTCCAGTGAAGAAAAGGAGACTATTGCAGCATACATACGCAGCGTCCCATTCTCACAGCGAGGGTCCACGTCATACAGCTTTTGCTCTTTTTATTTTTTCACCCTTGACCTGCCAGCATCCTGTGTCAACCACAGTGTGAAGCTAAAGATAACAGCGATGTACGGATGATAAAATCGATGCATGTACGATTCAAAAACCTCACTGTTCATTGCCAGTGGTGGGAAGGGATTCTGCACAGTGACAGGATGTGGTCTTGGCCCTTAGAGACCAATTGTCAGGTGTATAAAGACACAAAACCCATGTGGCAAGCAGCTTCAGGCCTTACACAACACACAACGTGCCGCTGAAATAAGATTCCTTAGTGATGAATTTAGCTGACCTCTGTCCTGAATTCCTTTGCACTTACAAAGGTAGATAATAGTGCTTCATTATGTAAGAAATATAAAGTTCTCCAATCATTGTTCTTTAAAGTCATATAAAAGGAAGTCAAAGTCAAGGCATCTTATATTGTCAGCTTCAGATTTGTGATGCATGGAGTCATGCACTGAGTTCGAAATGTAAGTCTTGATGGCCATAGTGCAAATAAAAAATAAGCAAAAAATAGAATAGAAATGCTAAGATATATAAACAGAATAATGACATTTTACTTTAAAGACGTGACATTGAAACAGAATCAGAAGGACACATTTAACTGTAATTGGTGGGGAAGATTGCGCAAATAGGTATAGAAGTCTGGCGTTGCAGCAAAAATCTGCAACAAATAAATATATCTGCGGGTATAAGAAGAGCACTCTATATGTTAAACTAATCTGCATATTGAAAATTGTGGTTTAATCTGGTTCTGCTGGCAGAAGGCGATCCTGACGTTCAAAATTTCTAAGACATCAGTGCACAAAAATACGATGAAGCAGGAGACACTGAGAACGACCAGAAAGCTGCCGGGAGTGACTTTATAATGCCAGAGATGACCGTTAAAGGCGGTGTTAAGGCGGTGGGCCTTATAGATCAGCATACAGGATACAGATCACTGCTCCAGCACACACCCGATGGCGTGTTAAGGCGGTGGGCCGTATAGATCATCATACAGGATATAGATTATTGCTCCAGCTCACACCAGTCGCTCGACCTGACTGGGAAGGGCAGGAAACCTGAAACTTGAGCAAAGGCCTCCCTCAGAGAGCAGCTGATGACTGTGTGCTGACCTGTCTGAAGGGAGCCATCTGGCTGTACAGCTGAACACAGTCCAGTGCACAGCGACATACATGAGCTTCTCCATTCAGAGTCACTCTCAGAGCCTCCAGCAGCATGATCATCTGTGGTGCTTCTTAAACACTCACTGATGCCCGTAATTCCATCCATTTACATTGCATGTTGGGGCAGTAAGGATGCATGCTAGCCTACACTAAGAATGACTGACAACATTGAATTTTAGTAACTGATGTATGTTTCTCCAGCATTGATCTTTGGTCTGCCCCTTGTAGGAAACGTGGGAGGAATTTGCTCACAGGCCACGAAAATGCAAGATGGCGCAATGGCCACTCTGAACACGGGTCTGATCACCCTGCAGAATTATGGCCGTTACCTCACTCCTTGGCATGTGCAGCTCACCCTGGCCCATGAACTGGGCCATAGCCTGGGAGCCCCCGTAAGTGACACACCCCCCCGTAAGTGACACACCCCCCCGTAAGTGACACACCCCCCCGTAAGTGACAACAGACCTTCTCTGCCATTGGGAACTCTGGGATTTCTTCCCATAAATGTGGTCCTACTTGTAAAATTTTGTTTCCAAGATCTTTAAGGATCCGTTGCGTTCAGCACAGAGGACCAGCTCGCAGTCCGTTTTTATGCCAGTTCTATTTCCTAGCTTGCAGTCGTGTAGTCAGACCCCCCCCAGAACCACTACCGGGGGTCATGTGTCATGTGTTTGGAGATGTCTGTCTGCACACCACAGCAGTATTCAGCTGTTATTTTGTTAGTCACAAAAATTAAGGAAGGACAAAGTTTGTTTCCCTCCTTTTTTGCCACTGACATTGCCCTTTAGCACCATGCCCCCCCAATTTACAGTGCTCCTAACCTGGGATTGTTTTTGAGTTGAATGACGTACTTGTGCTGATCACACTCAGCGTGCTGGGCTGGGGTCATTATGATTTCAATCAGCCTGTCCACATCTAGCAGTCAGTTCACAATGACGACTGCGACAGTTCACAATGATGACTGTTGTTGAAGGCTGTGTTGTAGCAAATGTGTTTTTTTATGTTATTATTTTTTAGCGTCTGGTCACTTCTCTGTTCTTTATCTTTTAAATGGGAGCTGTTTTTAACATTTCATTTGTAGCTGTTTTTATTTGTTGGGATAAACACTCAAAGAGATGTTGTTCGTTGCTGTTGGGACTGTAGCTGTATTATATATGATACATCATTCACATGAACATGAGCGGAACCCCTCCCTTTGTGTATTTGACCATCACCCCTGCAAGGCATTCAGCTTTAAAGATGAAAGAATGTAATCATTTAACGGGTTTTAATTTGCGGAATTCTCTACCAGCATGGTCTTGTTGATCGAACCTGAAGGTGTTGATTCTGATCCCGAAGCATTTTTAATCTGCTTTTTTGTGTTTAAATGCTCACGGGACTTAGAACGGCTGAAAAATGTGAGTGGGTAGGATGGTTATCAAGCGCTGCCAAGCTGAGTTGTAGCCCATCTGTTTCAGCACGACGAGGGCACCAACTGCGGTAGCCTGAGCTCCACTGACGGCAAAGGCAGGTTCCTCATGTTCCCTCATGCCACCGACGGCCTCCAGGAGAACAACGATAAGTTCTCACCCTGCAGCATCAAGCACATCAGTAGCCTGCTGAGAGTGAAGAAGGACGATTGCTTCGTAGGTGAGGAGCGGTCGGCGAAAGGCCTCGAGTTTAAAGGGAGGTCGCGAGTCTCAAAGGCCACTGTAGACTCACGCTTTACATACCTGCATATTTATGCATTATAACCTTCATGCTTGTCATGTGTCTCAAGAAAGCGATCAGCCGATCTGTGGCAATCTGATAGTGGAGGAGGGGGAGCAGTGCGATGTGGGCCACAACGAGAGCGACCCGTGTTGCTACAGCGCCAAGGAGCGCAAGGCTACGCGCTGTCACCTGAAACCGGGCCGAATCTGCAGGTGCCTCACCGACGCAGCTGCAAAAAGCAGCTTAGATCCAGACATCTGTCAACAAGTGGAGTCAAAACTTTTAAATAAGAACCAGGAAGAGAATTTTAAGACGAGCTACAGGCAGTCGGCAGGTCACACGGCAGATCAGTCTGTCTTTAAGTTGAATTTGTAGGCAAGCTGGAAAAATATTAATAGAGTAAATAATTATACAGCAATAATAACATAAATACTGTACCTCAAGCAAACAAATGACTGGAGCCACACAATGTTTTCACTAGCGTCACAAAGTTGTGTGTGCATTCGTTATTACGAACCATTGTGTTTAAGCTGAATCTTTAATATCATAGACTTTATGGCTGTCCATTTGTAAGTACAAGTTGTCCATAAGTCGGACATTCTTATTAACACAGGGACTGCCTGCTTTCAGTCAGTGAAGATAAATCGAATCTGTCTGCTAGCATAAAAGTCTCCTTGTGTAACATTGTTCCTCTTCTTCGGTTGTTATTGGGATTCAGTAGGGAGATTACAAAGAAACACATCCAGATCTGCCAGTGTTACTATTATTAGGTTTTAGACCTGAGAAATTGTCTCAGAATACTAAATACTGTAAATATATATATTTCATGTGGACACATTAGCTTATGCATTCCACCCATTTGATGTGGAGGTTCCATATTGATAAATTGTATTTTGTCTAGTTAAACTACTATCTCAAGACAAACACTGTGATGTAATGAGTTCTCTCTGTGATGACTGTGTCCCATCTGTGATGACTGTGTGACGTCTGTGGTGACTGTGTCTCATCGGTGATGACTGTGTCCTGCCTGTGATGACTGTGTCCCGTCTGTGGTGACTGTCCCGTCTGTGATGACTGTGTCCTGTCTGTCAGTCCCAGTCAGGGCCTGTGCTGTAGCTCCCTCTGCACCTTTACGCCCTACGGCGTGACCTGTGAGGAGGCGTCAGAGTGCCGCCTGCAGACCCGCTGCTCGGGAGCTGCAGCTGCCTGCCCCGCTGCCACCTCCAGGCCGGACATGACGCCCTGTGGCCTGGGAACGCGAGTCTGCCTGCAGGGGGTGAGTGGACAGGCCAGGACACCATCTGCGTCCACCGTCTCCTAAGGCTGTCCTCTAAAGCAGAAATTTACCATGTTCATAGATCAAGCACATAGAACTTTGTCTTTACATCATCACTTCGATGGTACAAAGAGGCGGGGAGATAGGAGCTGTTCTTAATCAGGATCATACCTCATATGTGGAGTATTATTTTGAGCCAAACGGCTCCCTGGGCAGAGCATGTTTTCAGGAGAATGAGAATGGGAACTAAATAAACAACCAACAATGGAATAAAAAAATTCTGGAGTGGGTCAAAGGTATGCAAAGAATCTGTGGAGTATTTGTCAGAAACATTGTTTCCACTCCGCCAGTGACTCTGTGTGAATGTGGCCCACTGTTTCCTCACCAGGAATGCTCACAGTCGGTGTGTACCAAGCACGGCATGGAGCAGTGTGACTGTCCCGCAGACTCCATGAGTGAGCGATGCTACATGTGCTGCCAGCAGCCCGGTACAGTCCCTCTCGTCTGCTCCACTATACTCACATGTGCTGCCAGCCGCCCGGTACAGTCCCTCTCGTCTG
>JAODLC010000036.1:1525665-1545268 GCA_026781145.1 Hippopotamyrus pictus | reverse complement strand
AGCGACACTCCTCAGTCACCGTCACTCCCCAGTCAGTGACGCTCCTCAGTCACAGTCGCTCCTCAGTCACCGTCGCTCCACAGTCAGCGACACTCCTCAGTCACCGTCACTCCTCAGTCACCGTCACTCCCCAGTCAGTGACGCTCCTCAGTCAGCGACGCTCCTCAGTCACCGTCACTCCCCAGTCAGTGACGCTCCTCAGTCAGCGACGCTCCTCAGTCACTGTCGCTCCCCAGTCAGCGAAGCTCCCCAGTCAGCGACGCTCCCCAGTCAGCGACGCTCCCCAGCAGTGAGCCACGTCGGGTCCTTAAGCTCCATCAGCCTGTGAAGGCCGGAAACAGCAGCCTTCTTCTTCTCCTCCTCTTCCCTTCTCCTCATCTTCTTCTTCTCCTCCTCTTCCCTTCTCCTCATCTTCTTCTTCTTGTTGAACCTGAAAGATTATGAGGTCATACAGACATCTGGGCCAGAAAACTTGCACAAGCTGTTTCCGTCATCTTCCTGAGAACCCCCCAGGGCCAAACTGAGCCCAGAGCACACCATGGGACACGTCATGGGAAAAGGCCCAGCAGCTCACTAATTACTGTCAGAATGCCATCCGTCAAAGAAAGTTGTGTTTTTTCGTTCTCATGGGATTTTTGTTGCCAGTATACAGCAGCACCAATATAACTGACATCATGCAATTGAAGGATATCAGCAAGAGCAATCCGTGATTTATTAAGTGGCTCCATTTGTACATCCTTATCAATCACTAACGTTCTGTGACTGCTGTGGATTTGGATCCAAGCTCACTCTTCCTCTGCTAGACATCCCTTATCTGATTCTGTATCTAAACGGGATCTAGTTAAAGTCATAAGACTGGACATCACTGACCTTTAACCACTATCGGTCAGCTGCAGAGTGGGGGCTGAAATCCTGCCTCTCTGTCGTTGAAATAGCAAATAGAAAATATAACCTGGGCTGGGCCTTTGTAATTGCCAGTTTTGGAAATATTCCCAGCATAGCCAGTGAGGAATGCAGTCACTAACCTAGTAATCACCTTCAGCTTGTGCTGCGATTAACATCTCGGCACAAGCACCACGGCAGCTGTGATGAGGACAGAAGGACAGAATAAACTTACGTCTCAGTCTCTAGCCCTGAGATTATAAAATTTTTATAATGGTTTTTTTAAAAATGGTTTTAAACTCAAGTGAACTGTAGCAGCCTGCGTGAGTGACGGTGACTTTGAGGACAGGTCGCACACATCACTATACTGGTATACGAAGAACTCACAGGTTTATACAAGTCTATCATATTGATACCTCCCAGCTATTCTTGAAGCAGAAATGTTTCATCTCAAATTCTAATAGCTGGTAAGTTTTACCTGTTGTAGCACAAACATTTCATGTCATGTCAGTCTAACATGATTCTGACACCACAAAAATGAAAAAGTTAGAAAAAAAAAAAAGAAATTCTGTTGACATTTAAACTTGTACACATCATGCAATTTAAGTTAACACATTGATCGCAGGAAATGATACGGGTACTGATATTAATACAAATACCAATAAGATCACTTATTTTTATTCATGAAGCACAGCGACTCTACATGCCTCAGTAATGTATGAAATTCCTATCCTTGTTACTCTAAGCATTATTGCCCAAGGTTGTAATTAATTGTTGGGCTGGCCTGTTTTGTATTGTGAGACTCTGACCCTCGGTCACAGTGTTAAATATGGAAACCGGACCTTTCTCTCTCTCCTTTCCATTTTTTTTTCTTAAAAAAACATTGCAGTCCAAAAAAGGAGAGGCAAGCAGCCTCAGTGCAGTCTGAGCCATTCCTTAGAAAGTCTTTGAATAGGTGGTTTGGTTGAGTATGTGTGTGGGAGGGTGTGGGGGGGCGGGGGTCCCTGAGTGATGCAGGCAGTATGGAGAGTGGAAGGAGGGGGCTCCGGGGGCTATGATTGTCTCCAAAACCTCCAGTCAATTTTTTTAGGAGTTTAAATCATTGACGGCTGTCCTGCTCTGCATCTCCCTCTCTCTTGCCCTCTCTGTCACACTGCCTCCTTCTCTGCTTCTCTTCCTGTGCTCCTGTCCACTCTGACTTATTCCTTGTACCCAGAACCAGCGCCCCCTTTTCCTTGAAGGCACTGCCTCGCTCCTTCCACCAGATCTTCCACTAGCTTTTCCATTTTCCTCACCTTTCCTCACCCAGTAAAACCTTCCAGCTCCCGCAGCCAAAATGGAAGCCATCAAGAAGAAGATGCAAATGCTGAAACTGGACAAGGAGAATGCCATTGACCGCGCAGAGCAGGCGGAGACGGACAAGAAGGCAGCGGAGGATAAATGCAAGCAGGTGAGGTGTGGAGGGTAGGGGGCCCGGGTGTGGAGCTGACCATTGCTGTGTGTGGACCCCACACTGGGAGGAATGGGGATCTCCTATGGGATGCAGATTTCCCAGCATCACAACCAGAATGTGCGGCACTCTAAGAGCCCTGCAGATACAGTGATTCATGCTGGCAATATTACATCATTGTCTGACTGGAGGACAGTGGTATTCTCACAACAAAGGTCTCATGAGACGTTTAAACCCCTCAGCTGAAAGCAACGGCCTGAATGCCTGAGTTTGTAGGACGTACCTGAGTCACTCTGAGGCAGCTTCTGTGCTCCAGGCAGCTGAATAGATTGGGGGTTGCAACTGTTAAAACGATGAGCTTCTCTGACGGTAAAATATCAGATCCAGGGAAACAAGAAATATCTCAGTATCGTATATTACCAATGGTTATTTGTTTTAGCTTTTACATGGACAATGAATTACATTATTGCTTATTTATTTCTGGTTGTTTGGTTAATATTTTCGTATATTAAAAAATAAAAAAAAATACTAAACATATTCCTTTGTGCATTGACACTGACAAATGTTAACTGGTTCATTACGTTCTTTTCCAGAACTTTGTAATATTTATCTTTATTAGTACAACATCTGAAACATGTATAACAGAAACTGTGGCAAAAGTTTTAATTAGGTGACTTTTGTTTCATTTTATGGTCACATGTTCTTCTCAGCAGCCAGTCCTACCAAACTGAAGAATTGATTTTTGTTGCGTACAATACCATGACATCACCAATGCCATCCGAAAGTAAACACCGTTAGATAAGGAAACTGTCTTAAAATACAAATGAGATAAGATTCTCTTCTGTCTAAAGTCCTTGAAGACAGAAAGTAAGCGTCCTCTTCCCAGTGCAGTTAAGGCTCTTTTCTATCTAGAATAACAATCTATGTTGATGTCTAGAAAAGTAGCGACTGTCCTACCAAAAAATATCGAGTTACTTGCTGAAACATAATTAGTATAAGAATACTTGCACTATAAGAAATACTTGGAATAACTAATTGTAGAAGTCAGCGCTGATGTTTAGGTTCACCCATGTTTGATCTCAAGCATGAAGCGGCAAGGAGGTGAGGTAGACTTGTGGGGGGGGGGGGCAGTGTGCCGAAACGGACTGTGAGTATAAGGGGATCCAGCCACACAATGCGTGCCTACAGCACCCAGGACCGGGCACTGGCTTTTGTCTTCGACACTCAGCAACATCACTGGTATTCTTAGCTATCGGGTGATAGTCTGCCTGGAATTCAAAGGAATTATCGGGGACTTGCGTTGATGGCACCAAAAACGAAGAATGACGAAAGATATTATCTCCTGTACATTCAAGGGTGTGAGGTCAGCAGCACACTGAGGGAAGCTTGTTTGGACTAAAAATACATTGAGCAATCAACACTGAGCAATCAACACTTTGAGCAATCAACACTCTGGCCGTGAGATTGCAGAGACGATCCTGTCCAGCACTGCATGCTTAGCATAACTATGTGCAGCCATGAAGTCTAAGCAGCTTAACAAGTTCAATAGACTCTCAAAACATCTGGGTGAAAGCAGTTACCTTTTTAATTTACAATTTTGAAAGTGTGCTTTAGCATGGGACAGCTCCCGCTTAGACACTGAAGAATGGTTTCCAATACCTCCTTGAACCTGGAACAACACAGCACATGAATACATCTAATCTACGAAAATAAATGTGTCGTGCAATACTGTATCCGATAAATCTCCGTTTGTAGTAGAGAGCTTGGACAATTTTATGTTAAATCTGTCTTACTATGAGAACCTGATTATCGGACCAAGTTCTGAGATCAAAACATCATTAAAAATCTTAAAATCATTAATACCTGTGAGTGGTGATTAATACGGGAAGAACTTTCCAGTTTAAACAAAGCATAATGCTAAATAACTGCTCTCGGTAAGGCCTCTCATCAGTCTTTGTTATGTCACTGCAATTCGAAACATATTTTCTGCTGATAAACTACTAAATTGTGATTGCTATTAAGCATCAAGTTACAGGGTAACATTCCAAACTGGCACAGTCTGACAGTGACATTATAATGTAGCTACACACAGCAACATGAACAGCAATATGAGTAAAGCCTAAACAATGGCAACTATTTAAACAAAGTCTCATAAATTCAGCTGTGTTTTTCTGTGCAGAATCTTTAACTGATATTAGGTTAAGTATTTATCTCAGTCACGCACACCTTTCTGAGTGCTTACTTTGCAGATAGATATTCTCACTAAAGCCCCGGGATAGCTATTGTTTGATTGTTGCTTAACTATCACATTGATTATCGAACAGTCTGAATACTTTTTGTAGCACAACACATTTTAATTCCCATGTTGTCTGACTTTTGAGGTGGACATTGCGGCTTTTAGCTTGGTGCGTGCTCTCTGGGACAAACACTCATCACTGTCCACCTTTCCGTCTGACACGTCTCCAGCTGGAGGAGGAGCTGCTTGGCCTGCAGAAGAAGCTGAAGGGCACTGAGGACGAGCTGGACAAGTACTCCGAAGCCTTGAAAGACGCCCAGGAGAAGCTGGAACTGTCGGAGAAGAAAGCTGCAGATGTAAGTTTGGAGTCGCACGTATACAGCATAATCTAGTATGCAGATACGTCAAACACACACCAGCCGGGAACATTTTCTAAGCAAAAAAACAGTAACTATGTTTATCCATTTAATAATTGTTCCAGGGTTCATTTAGTAAAATTAATCAGGAATACTTCCCACGTCCGCTTTGTTGTTCTTTCTTTCTCGTCCAATACCTCCCAAACCTGTTCCCTTGCCAAACATCCACAGCCACGCAGGGATGGTTTGTTTGATGCTTTAATGAGAGACCTCTTAGAGGAAAAAACAGCAGGCTGCTGGAACTATTGCTGAGGGTGATGAGGGAATTTATCCCATTGGGGGTAAGCATCCCACTAAGGGTACTCATCCCATTGGGCACTCATCACACCAAGGGTACTCATCACACCAAGGGTACTCATCACACCAAGGGTACGCATCACACCAAGGGTACGCATCCCGTTGGGTACTCATCCAAATACGGGTACTTATCCCATTGGGGGTACTCATCCCACTGGGGTATTAATTCCACTGAGGGTATTTATCCCACTGAAGATTACTTATCCCACTGGGGGTATTTATCCCACTAAGGATACTTATCCCATTGGGTACTCATCCCACTAGGGGTACTTATCCTGTTGGATGTATTTATCCCACTAAGGGTACTTATCCCATTGGGTGCTCATCCCACTAAGGGCACTTATCCCATTGGGGGTACTCATCCCACTGGGGTATTAATTCCACTATGGGTACTTATCCCACTGAAGGTTACTTATCCCACTGGGGGTATTTATCCCACTAAGGGTACTTATCCCATTGGATACTCATCCCACTAAGGGTACTTATCCTGTTGGATGTGTTTATCCCACTAAGGGTACTTATCCCATTGGGGGTACTCGTCCCACTGGGGTATTAATTCCACTAAGGGTATTTATCCCACTGAAGGCTACTTATCCCACTGGGGGTATTAATGCCACTATGGGTACTTATCCCACTGGGGGTATTAATGCCACTGAGGGGTACTTATCCCACTGGGGGTACTTATCTCACTGGGGGTATTAATGCCACTGAGGGGTACTTATCCCACTGAAGGGTACTTATCCCACTGGGGGTATTTCTTCCATAGTGGGTATTTATCCCACTGGACCAACTAAAACAGAAGCTGTAGCGAAACACTTCTGCAATCTGTAATGCAATCTGTGGTAACTCTATCTCCCTATGGAGGCCCCCACCTAATATCTGACTAAAATCATTCCTGGGGTCCTCCCTGTCCGGGGTGTATCTGAGCCACGTGGGACAGCCTCCATGCAGACCTGACTAGATTAAGGGCCTGTAAAATGTGTAGATGGAATTGCCGGGGTCAGGCAGACTTACTGGAATAAAGGTACCCTATTATTATGGACCATTATTGTCAATTGTACTGCTTTAATGCTACTTATTATATCTTACATACAAAATAAATATAGATTAAGAATTAAATATCAATTACAGTCCATAATACTAAGAAAAAACACATGTAATTCATTGAAACTGGACACTCACAACAACGAGATTTATTTGCCATTTGTACATGAACAGTTATACTAGAATGCTTCTTCCTGCTGCCCCCATTTTGCTCTCCATAGCTTGGTGGGGGTCACAACGCAGGGTCAGCTACCATACAGCAGCCCTGCAGCTGGGGGTTATGGGCCTTACTCATCTCTCATCACTGTGCTGCTGAGGCTCGAACTGACAACCTTCCGGTTACAGGCTCAGAGATGCAGCTCATAGAGTGACTCGCAGTCGTATGGCGACATCGCATTCAGAATGCAACTCAGGCCAAAATATCACCAACATCTCTTCATATTTTATACAAACTGTGTTTGACAAAATTACAGCTTCCTCGGGCACAGTCCATGTTAAATAGACATTGCCAATCTAACAAGAAAGAGGAATGCTTCATATCTACAATGCAAATCAGATACAATAAGTCATTATTTATAATAGTATGCAGGTAAAGTGCAGCTTGACTTGACTTAGCACCAAGTAGACAGATGAGTATCAAAGAAAAATGTTTATTAATGAATTCTTATTGCGTCTAAGTTGCACAAAGGAGCCCATAATATTGTTCACTATTATGTAGAATCAAACAGACAATACATATTTGGTTTATATTACTAATATTGAATGATGTGTGAATGTGCCCTGCGATGGGTTGGCGCCCCATCCTGGGTTGTTTCCTGCATTGTGCCCATAGGCTCTGGGACAGGCTCCCCCGCAACCCTGAATAACACAATCGAGTACAGAAAATGGATGGATGGAAAACTAATATTATTATTCTACGATATATTTTTTTATGGTGGTAACCACGACTGAACAACAGTAAGGGTGATTTCCGTACTTTCTCTTAACTTGCATTAACGTTCGAGTATCAGTACCATAAGTTCCAGTACGTAAAGTACCAAACCAGCCGGGGTAGTTTTTTGGTCAGCTAAAGTACGTAGAGCTAAAGGTGGCGACGCTTTGCTCCGTTTGCACCGCCAGCGTGAGCTGGCGAGCGGAAGGTGCGCCGCGGTTACTGATAAGCCAGCAGAATCACAGGGACCGGGCTGCGCTCCGCTAAGCAACGCGGCAGGCAGGAATGCCAGGAATGCCGCCAAGGCAAACAGCCACCAGCGGCCCTGTCTTTTTATGGACTTCTGGTATTTTTCCCGTAGCTGAGCGGGGAGTACGATTTACACCAAGATATGCATCCCGAAATATCCAACCCACTATAAAGAAACTTGCATATGGTTTATCTGTTCCCCTCTATACCAACAACACGTATAGCTCTGTTATAAAGGGTGTACTTCCCTTTATGTAAAGACCATGGAGTCGCACTTAAAAGGGAGTTTTAATAAATTCAGATATACACAATGGAGTAAATTCCAACAAACACGTTTTCCAAAGAATTTCTCTCTAGACAACATTCGCACTTTGTGTTTAGAAAAGTCCAGTCTGCATTTAACTATCCCTGTAACAACCACATCCATCATTTCTACGCAGAAGCTCTAAGGGCAGCAGTTTACCACATCAAAATTTAACGAGTAATTAAGCACATCTCTAATATAAAAAGATCGAACGTCATTGAGCAAACGGTATTCAATTCCGGTTGATCCGTAAAAGCCACAGCAGAGGACAGCGATGAGTGAAATGCTTATAAGTCACATCCTGTTTCATTAAACTGTACTCGGCCCCTCATTGAGAATCTGCGTCGCCCGGGCGAGCCCCGCCCCCGGAGCCGTGACGTCACCGGGATCGCGGCTCTTCCCAGCTTTGTGCGATTTAGCCGTAACTTTTGAGGACAGTCCTGTTTTTTAATCTTACGTTCCCTCTTGGAGCACATCACCTTTTTAACGCATCGATACTTCATTCCAAAGACCAAATGACCCTGTGAATGTAGCTATTGAAATATTTTCTTAGCGCAACTATATTTAAGCATAATCAGCAATAGAGTATTTCGGAATTAGCCTAAATAGATAACTTTTAGCTTGGGTATTGAAAGACATTTTTTTGTAGTTGAAGACCGATTTTAAAGAACAGGCTAAGAAAACTATTTGCACCTCCCAAAGAAGTTATTATAATTTTTCCAATTGTGTATACTATTTTTTTTTTTTCACTTTTATACTATTGCAGTATATTTCTATTTTTTAAATATAAAGTTTAGCATATATTTGGATTTTTTTCCATTTTATTGTATAACAATGGCAGGTTTAAATTCTTTGGATGCTGTAAAAAGAAAAATCCAAACTTTGCAACAACAAGCCGACGATGCAGAAGACCGTGCCCAGGTTTTGCAAAGAGATTTGGACAGTGAACGGGAACTTCGCGAGAAAGTGAGAAAATATACTTCTCCTCTCCCTCATTTCTTGCTGTTGTCTTTCTTTCGTCATGGACTATCATATAATTGCTATTTATGACTCATTTATAAGAAGTAAATTTACAGAATGAACCCAAGACGACAGATACGGAAGGCGTTGGTCTAGACCAAAAAAGAAGTATAATTTTGAAACATTGTGTCTTTTTAGCAATAGGCTACCAATGTAACATTTATCGCTCTATGTATTATGCTCATTATCGTGCTATTGTTATAATATGCATTGTTTATGCGGTTACATACGGAAATGAACGCGGATATAATATGGAATCCATATCAATTTGTGTTGTAGGCTATTTTAACTTGATCACCTGCATGGACAATGAGCTGGACGGTTGTTGGTGCTTGAATGCATCAGCAAGAATATTGCTCTTCCTTAAGTAGTGAATAAATGTTCTTTTATTGCATTTAAATTAAACCATGTGTTTTACATGGAGTGAAAACCCCATTCAACATTTTAGGTAAATTATGAAACGGTCTAGTTAAATGCTTAAGTTCTATACAACTATGAACAATCATGCACAAGTAATTATTAACTTTCTGACATCTTGAGTAAAGTTGCTAACATTTAAAAAAAAAAAAAAAAAAAGAGCCCGCGATCAGACCACGAGCCCACGATTCAGTTTTTCAGTTATTTTCCATATTGTAGAATCCTCTATGACGTAGTTTCCATGGTATCGCAGTATGATTGCTGTATTTCAGATCACGAGTACATCTCCTTTCTTGTTTTACACCCTGAAAGGAAAAAGTCCGGTCATGGGCACAGTATTTCCGAGCAGTACAAAATGTTGGGTTGCAGCCACTGTTTTTGGCTGGATATGTTGACTGGCGGTGTCGCGATGTACTGTGCGATTTGCTTAACCCGTCAAAATGATAGCCCAGAATACCCTTGCTGAAGCCGCTTTCCTGGGGGTTACGTGGCTCCGGAATGCGGGTGCGCTGTGGAGGAATGTGGCCCACCTTTGAGGTGAAGTTTCATGATCAGTAATGCAGGGATGAATTTGGGCCTGCTGCAGGTTCAGTGTAACGGTCCAGTCTACATATTGTGCTAAAAGGTTTTTGCTGTAGTAAACCACAGAGATCTAAAGCAGCAGTTCTGTAGCTCTGTACGTATAGGGAACTGTGATGAATTAAGCCTCAAAGGTCGCTGTGTTTAGCGGCTGAGGTGTGTAATCTGAAGTACCTCTAATTACTTGAAACCATTAATTTGACTAGGTTAAATGGGGATTTCCCATCGGAGTAACCTTTAGCAACTCAAAAAAGTGTGAGCAGGAAGAGTTGTCTTGCAGATTAACATGTGCAATTGAACATGAAACAAAATATTCCTTGTGTCTTTACTGAGGAGATCCTCCTGTCAATATGAATAGAAAACAGACATATTTTGAATATTAAATTGACATAGATTTTGAAAATTCTAAGCAAAGTAAAATGTATGTACTTTTTATATAGTTCTCTATATAATTATATAGACTCCTCTTTACTTAAACCTATACAATGCATTTCTTGGAAGGGGCGTTACCTAAAAGTGCCCTAGTTTTGCAGAATTTGGGATCCTCCTCATTTCAGGAAGTCCTTCAGGATGCTGACTGCATTCCCTGCTGCACTTCCTGTAGTCTGTGCTGTAGCCCAGATGATTGCTAAGATAAGTGCTGTTAAACAGTTATGGCTGGCCGTAGGAGCTGTGAAGCTGTGTCCTGATCTTGCCCGAATGCCAGTGATGAATGCACTTTGGTGATGTCAGAACCCTTTAATACAGTTCCAGTCTTCAAAAACCCAGTTCGAAGCTTAATCATGAGAAAAATCCAGTCAAATTTTCATGTTGAACCCGATTACCTGCAGTTCTCTATAAAAGATTTCTGGGTCCTTATTCTCAGAATACTTAGCTGCCTGTGAATCCAAGTTCAGCAGAGGTTTGAGGATCTGTGTTCCACACTCTCTATCCCATAAACAGATCTTATATGAGATCCCTTAAAATACAGAGCATAGAAATTCTACAGAGAATCTTTTATGAATAAATAATGCAGCAGCAACACTCAGTATGGTTTATAAATTCACCAGTAGATGATCTGGAAAGTATGCAGTGAGGCAATGGATTCCAGATGGCTGTTGTGTGTGGCTCATAGTGTGGGCCATGTTATCCTGTGCAAACGTGAAGTTTCCCTCCACGTTAATCCCCTCTAGGATAGATTATATGTGGTACTCCACAAGATCTAGTTTCTCTACAGGCAGACATAAGAGTGTTGCCCCCAAGGGGATACTAGAAAATAAAAAATCGGCGGAATGTCGGTGGATGAACTGTATAGGATGGACACAGTTTTCCATACGTTTTGGAGCCCCACATAGAATGCTGTGCACCATGGGAAATTTCTTTAAGAAAAATAAATGACGCAATACTGCTCTGAGAATATAGCCTTTCTTAGAAGGACCTGAGTAATGGACTGGAATTGTCTGTTTGATGTGAATTATGAGTGCCATGACCTGCTAGTATGTTTGCTGGGAATTATGGAACCCAGCTGGTTAAGGACTGTTAGCATGTTTGGGCTTCTACTCTAGAAATACCCTGAGCGCTGTTTCTGGAGTATCTGTGGATGTGTATAGCGGCATTTGCTGTGTGTACACCCCTCACTGTACACCCCTCACTGTACACCCCTCACTGTACATCCCCCTGTACACCCCTCACTGTACACCCCTCACTGTACACTCCTCACTGTACATCCCCCTACCATATGTATTCCCTGTATTACAAGATTACAAATGGGACATGTGATATACAATAAGACGCCTTTTCCTCCCTGATCTCGGCGGTCTGCTTCACACATTCTCTGGCCTCCTATCATGAGAGGACGGGCGGCTTATTAAGTCCAGCGCTGAATATACCTACACAGACAGTCTCATGCTTTTCATTAAACCACCATGCCCAATTAATGCAGCAATTAAATTCCTCTCTCAGCTTTACTGCCCTGCTAAAACTGACATACAGCATTAGTGACCTAAGCAATAGCATTCTCAGAATTCTCTAGAAGGCCTACATGCAAGTTTTTTGTTGCTAGACATTCACGTAAATGTGGCCTCTTGAGGGGCCTTTTTCAGTGATAATGTATCCCACAGATAAATTTCCCAGAATCTCCTAGAAGTAAAGCTGTATTTGCAGTGGACTGCAGCAGCCCTGTCCACCTAGACCCGCCAAGAGATTGTAGCTGGACTTCGCCGGACACAACAGACATCAGTCTTCAGTCAGTCCGGAAATGCTGACGTCACAAAATCAAATCTGTTCAAGATTCAGGGTTATTTTTGTTGACATGGACATAATACAAGGAAACTTCCTTCATGCATATCATTGTGCCAAATAAATAAACTAAATACGGTTTAGACAACAAACAATAAATAACATCACAGATTAGCCCGTATCCATGGCGACCAACCTCAAGCATGCAGCGAATGCTGGCTTTTCCTGTTGGTGTTAAATTGTAAGGAATGCAGCATCTCTCTTAATGATGTCATTAATATAGATGCCTTTTTTACAGCTTAGTGTGGCTACTGAGGGGATCCTGAGGGAATTTCCTTGAGTGGCTTTTACCATATAAGGCTTGTGTGTAAGGCCACCGTAGGATGCGGAGGAAGGGGGCGTGGCCCCAGACGGCATGCTCTGCGGGAAACGGGGAGGGGCAGAGGATGTGACGGGGGGATTTCCTCTCTCCTACTTTCCTGCCTCTTTTTGAACGCCAGTCATTACATGCAATTGAATTGTTAAGCCCTGTCTTTATCTCGTATTTTATTAATCTTTGACAATTCAGTTTTATTGAGGCATCGTTCCAAATCCTCATGATGATGAATGATATGACCAGTTAGTTCAGGAATTTTAACTAAAGACATAAAGTGATACATGTAAAAGCGCATACAGCTTTCAGTGCAGGGAATTCAGACTCTAACTTCGTCAGCGTTACTACCCAGCTTTGCTTTATCATTTCATGATTATGTTCCTTTGTTTGTGTCAGTTAAATGTAATGACTTCAGCCCATTATCTGTTCTGGAAATTCAGTCACAGAACACAAACACTGAATTTGTGAGATTTTTATTGTATTTTATTACAATAAACATGTAAACATGTAATGTGTTATGCCTTTTTATAAATACTTATATTTTATAATGCTTTATGAATGTATTATACATATACATAAAGTGTTACCATTCTAGTGCACATGCCTAGAAGTGAAACACAGTCTGTTGAGACTGTTGAGGCTGCTTTTCAAGTTAATATTTATTGAGTGGATTCGGAGTCTGTTGGTTTTAACAACTCTGTAAGCTGGCTGTTGTTCAAAAAGCAGGCCATGAATTACTTCTGTTATCGAGAGTAAGCTGGGAGTGACAGACTGAAAGAGCAGCATATTTTTGAATGAAAGGCATTTCTGATACTGTGCAGGATTGTGAGACTAGGCTGAGAGGATCACCTGCAGTCTATGTGTGTGACGAACACACGCGATCATTCACCCACGGCAGCGTTTTGCATTCTGGTTTCTTTTGTGTTTGTCTGGCTTTGTCAACATCATTACTGGAGGTAAATGTGACATTATTAATGGTGTTGATACGCGCTAAGGAAGCCCTTGGGCCGCTGTGTCATTGTCCTCTGTTTGGCAGTTAATGAGGGTATTCGTCGACTAAAAGTAATTTTAAATAATCGGAAAAGAATTGATTTACTGGAGAGATGAGTGTGTTTTAAGCATCAGTTACACAGTAATAATTAAGTCTAAAGTGTGATTTTCACACGTGTGTGTTTACAACACAGTCAAGGAAAGACAGAAACTTGCTGGAGTTTGCAACATACCATTTGTAAGGTCGGTTAAAGTGTTTAAAGACAACATTTGTCTTATTTTATAGTAAAATGCTGCAAAACCATAAGCACAATTATGGGTCAGCTAAGTCAGATGTGGTACCTCATGTATGAACAAATGGGGGACATTTAATTACAGAACTCGATTCCAGTGGGATTGTTTCCTTGGAGATGGCTACTACCCTCCCCCCCCACCCCCCCCGCCCTGACCTGGGGGACTATTAAGATATGTAACCCCGACAGATGAGGCAGATGAGAGTGCTGCTCTCTAAAATGGCTTTAATACCCAAGGAGTGGACATTTAATAGGGAACATTGCACATTGACTTTCAGTGTTCATTGATGTGTTTAGATCAGTTTGCTTGGGCTCTGTGCTCAAATTCAGAAGGGCTTGAATCATGTGTCCAGTGAAATACCCATATCGCCACTAAGCCTGTGAGCAAGGCCCTTAAGCCTAACTGCTCTCTGAGCTCAAGCTTTATATGTCACAAACAGGGGGGCCACTAAAGGTTTTGGGCCCCATGAAAGCACATTATATTGGGCCCCCAACCCAGATCAATCGGATTATGTTTCAAAATATTTAGGACCGCAGTCACTTTGGGGTCCCTGGAAACGCCCTAACTTTCCACGGCACCCTGGTCACAAAGGCAAGTGCTAAACAAATATAGGCATGAGCCATATTTAATCTATGTCGAGCTAGGATTCCTATTTTCTGGGTGTACTCGGTTACACCAGGATTAGAATTACTGCAAAGTGTATATGATGCCCCATAGTGGAGATCCTGAGTCATTGCAGATGTGGCTGAGGCCGGGGTGGAGTCAGATGGGCAGCTTGTTAGCTTGTTCCCTTTAAAGTGCAGGCTGGGCTCTGTCTAAACATGTGAGAACGGACAGTTTGTTCCAACCAAGACTTTTAAAGCTCACACCCTGTTATAACAGTGACATAGGCTCCTGCTCTGTTATAACAGAGACATTTAAAGCTCACACCCTGTTATAACAGTGACATAGGCTCCTGCTCTGTTATAACAGAGACATTTAAAGCTCACACCCTGTTATAACGGTGACTTATAGGCTCCTGCTCTGTTATAAAAGAGACATTTAAAGCTCAAACCCTGTTATAACGGTGACATAGGCTCCTGCTCATTTATAATGGAGACATTTAAAGCTCACACCCTATTATAATGGAGATTTTACTGCTTGCATTCTACTATCACAGAGACCTTTAAAGCCCAGGCTGTGTTCTTAACAGTGATTTTAAGGCTAGTGATCTCTTATAACTGAGCTCACACCGTTCAGCACAACGCCACGCCTTGATCTATGCGGAGTGATGGGACTCTGCGTCCCCTCATTCATCCTGGAGAAGCCCATGGGACCGAGATTCACTGCAGCGCATGACTTTGCCTTTGGTGACATTTACCCCTAATTGTCTATTGACGTTTTATGTCGCCGGCCTGGAACAAGATGTCATCTCTAGCATCCTGTGATCACTTACCCTGATAACTTCTTGCAACACGTGAAAAATTAGCAGGCCACTTAATAAAATGAACGTAGCATCTCCCGGGATCTGTGTGTGTGTGTGTGTGTGTGTGTGGGGGGGTATCATTGGCTGAAAGGTGCTGCTCATTTTTACAGGAACGTTGTAGCATCTCAGTCCGTATGTTAATTTTGTCAACATGCCTGATGGATGCTTGACCCTACAGTCCAAGAATCAGACGCTTTCTATTGAATTAAACTTCAGGTTTGCAGGTAAAGCTGCAGAAGGAGCTCGTCTAAGAGCATCTTATTCAGGGAGATCAAACGCTATGATAATGTGAATTTATCTCATGTTTTTATGTCAGATATGGCTGCATTGTCATTAGCGGGCTCATTATGAGCTAATGTCCCCTAAAATAGTGTTTAAATGAGGGCCAAGCCAAGCACAGATCCAAGGTTTGTCCTGGAGGGAGCCGCAGGGTGGAATCCCGGCCGATGTTACCATTTTAATTAAGGTATGAAGCTGAAATCTGCTCCGGGGGCCTTTCCATCAAAAACGCCCTGCTGCCAGCGAACGAGGGACAGTGCTCCCCCCCCCACCCCCCGTCCTGTCCTAGCTCAGTGGGCATGGCCACTGGTGATTAGAAGGTCATCAATTCAAATCCCACATGCAAGCAAGGCCCTCAACCACCAATTGCCTCAGGGACTGGCTGAATCGGCTTGCCCAGGGACTGGCCATCGGGGAGCTCAGGAATGCGAGGGCAAGTCTTTCTTCCGCAGCATTATATGGTCTATATGATTGCAATCAGCAAAATATCCCCCCCCCCCTTTCATCCAGCAGCAGAAAAATCGAATTAGGGCCGCTTGACAGCAAATTCCTGACCTGCTCTTTGTTGCCAGTCCGCCCCCCCCCGCTTTGGGTAAGAGCGTCGGCTTGATTGTGAAGTATTGATCCACAGGGATTTGGGAGTCGGCTTTGCCTTTGGGTGCTGGGTTTTACTGAAACATGCCTGGAGAGCAGATACTGCAGAATTGTGTTGTAGATCATTTCTGGCTTTGGGTTCTGTTTGCGCTCTGCGATGGGTTGGTGTCCCGTCTTGGGTTGTTCCCTGCCTTGTGCCCATAGCCTCTGGGATAGGCTCCAGACCCCCTCTGAACCTGAATAGGACATGTGGTTACAGAAAATTGAAGGATGGATGGATGGATGGATGGTTAATGGGTAACCATCTAGAAAATTCCACAGGTGACCCCCTGGCAAGAGCTATGAGAGTATCCTCAGCTCGGAGGTGTTGATTTTAGGCCCTGCTTCTCGGGGACATGTGTCTGACACCCCTTCTGACTGTCCCAGTGAAAGTGACACCTCCCATATTTGTTGGCTGTGCCACCATTTTGGTTTTTACGAATTCCCCACAGCTTCTCCCAGTGCTAATGTCAGGACTGACTCATGGAAACCTCACCATATCTCACCAGTAGGTCATTCTCATCCTGGCAGGTCCCCAGAATAAACAGGACAATGCTTGAAGGGACATCCCTGCAAACAATGACAACTAATTAGAGAAATTGGTGACTTTGGGTCGTCTCCAGGTCTTCATTAAAGGCTGAGAGAATCACCTCTGTCCTTCCCAGTAATAAGTGTTACTGTGTTCCAGAAGCATCCACAGGCCCTCATTTGAATAAAAGCAGGAGAATAAAGAGCCTCACACAATAGAATCTGTTGCCAGTTAGACAAAATTTGATCCACGTTTTAAAACTATTAGGCAAACAGGGGCTAAAATAACCTCAATTAGTGCCTAAGACTCTGTAAATGAAATTCCACAATGACTGTCATCCAAGGATTAATCTCGGGAATCCCTGTACCCACGCGTCTCTTAAGCTCATGCTCATGCACTCAATGTACTGTTGGGATCGTCTGCTGATTAACATGTTAATTCTTCTTGAATCTATAGCCTGCAGTCAGCTGCCAGCTTGCTGGCTCCTTCATCTCGAGTGGGTAAAGTGAGTGAGTCTGATCAACTGCCACTTCACGCCATCCTGTGCGATGGAGTTCATTATTCTTGGCGCATTTTATCTTTGAGGACAATGTTGGCAGCGCCAGTTCCCGCCTGCATGTCTAGATGAAGGATGTCAACAAATCTCATGAAGATGGGCGGGATGGTTGTCATGGCAACTAATCACAGCTCACATAATATCATTATTATTCTGGCCCAGGAGAGCATTTTAGTCAAATGTTGTGAGAAGCATTGTCACAATCACATCTGAGGGTAACGTCACCTATTTTTTTCATTACTTCATGTGAACTTTTAGTCACAAGGGTAAAACATTTACATAAACAGCCTGAGCTTAGAAAAAAGCATCAAAATGCACACCATGCTGTAGTTTTAAGATAAGAAAAAAGGCACCATGCTTACAAACAAGCCGTGAGAGCAGCTAATTCCAGGTCTAATGTCCTGAGGGATGCTGGATTTAATCAGTCAGCCGGTTAGTCCTTGCCCAAATGGATTTAGACTTGCACATCCAGTGTAGGATTGTAGGGAGTGACACAGACACATGAACCCAAACATATTAGTTGACGATTGTTTTTTAGACATGTACCAAATTTGCATATGCATATTTTTCTTGTTTTTCCCCAGACAAAAACCTCGGAGAATATTTAAAGTATTTAAAAGTCATTTATTACAGAAATGTATTTTGGTGATGGCACTGAAAGATTTATCACAAGGAATAAATTTTATTGTCTAAATATTGCAGGATTTGCTAATAACTGAATGCCTAGATGGAACTCAGGTTCCCATCACTGTAATGAAATCGTAAAATGAAGGATATTATGTGAACAGGCTAGCTTTAAACAGCATTAATGTGTAGCTAGGGTCACAATACATTATCCCAAAATTAAAGCTTTATTACCAAATGTGTTGAAATTTATTAGGGCCTATGTGTCCACTGCCAAGATCACACCGATGTTATTCAATATCCAAGCAAAATGGCCAGGCTCTGTCAACAGCTCAAGGATTTATAGGAAATGTACATTGTACAGTATGACAGATTTAGATAACTTTTATATTTGTAGCTTAAATTGAGAGTCCCATCCAGCTGTTCCGCAGTCAGAGAAAGAACAGCCCTTCCACCTTGTAGACCTCAGAGACGGGACCTCAGTGTAAACAGACATTTTTCTTAGTAATCACTCGGAAGTGCCACAATAAAGGAAATAAAGCCAGATTCCCTGCAGTTTCATTCATGTGCTGTTTATTGCCTGCATATAAAAATAACACACAAACTTCTTGGTCATTTCACAGGAATTAAGAACCATCCATCTTTTGACCACCACAAAATTCACTTTTAACTTGGATTACAGCACTTCAATTCTAAGCTAGTTTTTTTTTTTCTTTTAAGGAAAGATTAATATGCTTCATCTGGAGATAACACCATTTTCTTCTCCAGATGGACCATGTATAGTTCCTTAAAGTGCAACTAGGAAGATCTCATACGTTCACTTATACCCAGAACATTAGGAATAAGATCAAGCTGGGCTCAGCTGAGGTCAGTTGAGGTCATTGGACCCTCATCATCTTCAGATGGGTCAGCCATACTGTTGGAGGTCAATAAGCACGTGCAGATAATCAGACCGGCCTACTGACGAGTGAGACACATGCATGAACTTATATCTTTGCAGTCATCCCCGCATGTCCTGTCACTGAATAGTATGATATGACTCTGCCTCTTCTTCCTTTAAGTGGTTTAATTTATGTTTAGTTTATTTAATGTATTCAGCACTATCAGAGTATAGAATAGAAATATTCAGTCACATACATAAACATGAGGCTTTATCGTGGCAGGATGGTCCACTTGACCGATAATGCCATTGTCCATTGGGAAAAGACCAATGATGACACATACAGTAAAAGTCAGTAAAATTTATGTGTAAAAGTATGGGCTGACAAACATCTCCATTACTTCCCTATTCCATCCATCCATCCATCCATCCAAATTGAATATTAACCATTTGCCAAAGCCTACAGTTAGGCAAATGTTGAGTTTAATTACAAATACACAGTAATATTCCTACCATTTTGAATTATGTTTTATAGGACTATCTCATTATAACTTGCTGCCCAATTCTTTTGGATGCAACTGGATTGCCACTGGATTGCCATTCATGTAAAATATTCAATCCATTATATTAAACATTGTTTATCAACCACAAAGGACTGATGAATTATAACTAAAATTATAGTATCCTACTTAAGCATCAACTAGCTGTGCATTTTTTGTCATGCCATCTCTCTCTTCTTTGCTGCAGTTACAATGTTATTTTTTATACAGAATAGATTTATTCTCGGCATACGCTGAGCCATAACGCATTACCACCATCATCTCATCATCTTCATCCCTGCCACAACCATCATCTCCATCATCACCATCATTATCGCCATCACTTTCACCACCATCATCACCACTACCACCATCATCTCATCATCTCCATCATCACCA
>JAODLC010000036.1:1499940-1516859 GCA_026781145.1 Hippopotamyrus pictus | reverse complement strand
GGCTGCTCAGCCTTATCTCTGGTTCGTCTTCTGTCTCCTGTCTTTGCCTGAGGCCACCTGTTACCGACTTTGTCATCAGGCGACTTGCCTGTCGGCGCGTGTGACAAGGTGACGGGTGTGGCAGCCCTTTGTCAGAGTCTTTTTATCCTCTTTACTAGACATTATTGTCACCACCGGAGAATTTCTGTGTGCGTAACTTGGCTTTAGCAAATCCATCTGGCAGCGTGGTGGATTTGTACAGTAATTCAGCCGCTGGGCCCTGTGAGTCTGTGTCTGCTCATTGTTTATACATTCTGCCTGTGGGGTGATGGAATCATTCAGGGAGGAGTCGTTTCCTGTTTTACAGAATAGTGTTTTATTGAATGTTCTGTATCATCCTGTGCTGCACTAGCAACATTTTCCCAGAGAATTAAAGGGGGGAACGTGCACTCTAAAATGTACTCAGTACATACATTTAATTTCTTTTTTATCATTTGGTAATCTGCCATACAAAATTAGCAAGAGGACAGACACACAGGGACATGAGAGGGTAGAGGCACTGGACATGAGACAGGGTAGAGGCACTGGTTAGAGGCACAGGGACATGAGACAGGGTAGAGGCACAGGGACATGAGACAGGGTAGAGGCACAGGGACATGAGAGGGTAGAGGCACAGAGTAGAGGCACAGGGACATGAGAGGGTAGAGGCACTGGGTAGAGGCACAGGGACATGAGAGGGTAGAGGCACAGAGTAGAGGCACAGGGACATGAGAGGGTAGAGGCACAGGGTAGAGGCACAGGGACATGAGACAGGGTAGAGGCACAGGGACATGAGACAGGGCACTCCCTCAACAGGATGCCAGCCCCTCACAGGCTAGACACATGCTGCAGCTCATTTAGAGATGCCATTCAACCAAAACCATGTGTCTTTAGTCTGCAGGAGGAGTCTAGCACACCCAGAGGAAGTCGCATGGACGCGGCAAGAACATGCAGACTTCACACGCTTAAAGCCTTTATTAAAGAACCTGCGTGACGTACATTGTCAAATGCTCTGCTGCCTTTGTACTTAGTGTTTGTAGTTCCCTGAGTAACTGAAAGTAAAGTATTACCTCCTACAATTGGAATTCCAGGAACAGTATTTTATATAAGATGACAGTTCCCTAGTAAATAGTCAGGGGGCATAATTTCCATGTTCACTGAGTAAATAAGGCAGCAGGGGGCTCAGCGGGCAGCACTGTCACCTCCAGGGTTGTTGGTTCTAATCCCAGCCCAGCTGTGTGGTGAGTTTGGATGTTCTCCCTGTGTGTGTGTGTGTGTGTGTGTGTGTGTGTGTGTGTGTGTGTGATTGGCCGGTACCCTGAACAGGGTCTATCCTTGCACCTCATTGGTCTGGGATCTGCTCCTGGCCTCCCTGCAGCCTGGTGCTGGACCAGCAGCTTGAAGCTGCATTGCTGCTTTAAGTAAAGAGCCGCATATTAGCCGTGTAGTTATTGCTGGAATTCTGCTCTCCAGAAAAGTCCTTTTTACATTGTAATGTACAGGGGGACCAAAGCACAAGTTAATCCGCACTCAGCCGGCAGTGCACCTTATGAATCAATGTGCTTAACATAAAAAGGCGTAGTGTTGTTTGAAGTACAAAAATACAATGTGGAACTCATCATGAACCCATCCCCTAAATGGCGAAATGATCAGCAAGCACTAAAAATTTCCCTCTGTTGTTATGTAGAGATGTCTATATTGAAGGTTATTGTGAATTCATTAAAGTTCATGAAATGATGCTTTGTTATTGATAATCGTTCCAGACAAAATGCTCATGCATACCTTTGATCAAGAAGTTTGGTAACCCCCGGTCTAGTATATATATCAGTGTCCTCCTTAAGCAGATGCCCGAAGGGTAACCAAAGAGCAGAGGGTTGCAGGGTGACCAAAGAGCAGAGGGCTGCAGGGTAACCAAAGAGCAGATGCCCGCAGGGTAACCAAAGAGCAGAGGGTTGCAGAGTAACCAAAGAGCAGAGGGTTGCAGGGTAACCAAAGAGCCACCTCTCTGCAGGCTGAAGGTGAGGTGGCGGCTCTGAACCGCAGGATCCAGCTGGTGGAGGAGGAGCTGGACCGTGCCCAGGAGAGGCTGACCACCGCGCTGCAGAAGCTGGAGGAGGCGGAGAAAGCCGCCGACGAGAGCGAGAGGTCAGCGGGCGGAGGGGCACTCAGCGGGTGGCGGGGCACTCAGCGGGCGGCGGGGCATTCAGCGGGCTTCTCCCGTAGACGGGCAGCAGGGCACTCAGCGGATGGCGGGGCATTCAGCGGGCTTCTCCCATAGACGGGCAGCGGGGCACTCAGCGGGCGGCGGGGCACTCAGCGGGCTTCTCCCGTAGATGGGCGGCGGGACACTCAGCGGGCTCCTCCCGTAGATGGGCGGCGGGACACTCAGCGGGCGGCGGGGCACTCAGCGGGTTTCTCCCGTAGACGGGCGGCGGGACACTCAGCGGGCTTCTCCCGTAGACGGGCAGCGGGACACTCAGCGGACTTCTCCTGTAGACGGGCTAAAAACTAATACTGACAAAATGTACATATGCACTGTACATCAGTGCAGAACTTATATGTTTGGCAATACATTAATTTTATATGCATTTTACATGAATAAATGACATATATGTCTAATGACACATTATGTTAAAATGCATTGTATATTTATTTTGAGTGTCATACAGATCTTGTATGATTTGTGTAAAACACATGAGAGTCATATGTTATTTTCAATTTCGGTGTTGGTCGTGAAGAGGCATGAAGGTGATCGAGAATCGGGCGATGAAGGACGAGGAAAAGATGGAGATTCAGGAAATGCAGCTGAAGGAGGCCAAGCACATTGCAGAGGAGGCCGACCGCAAGTACGAGGAGGTCTGTACACCTGGGAATGACCCCCAGGAGGTCTATACACCTGGGAAAGCCCCCAGGAGCCCCACGCCGCCGTCTTCACGCCGGCCTGTTCCCTTACCTCAGGTTCTCTCACTCACAGGTGGCTCGGAAACTGGTGATCTTGGAAGGAGAGCTGGAGAGGACTGAAGAGAGAGCAGAAGTCTCAGAACTGTAAGCACTGGAAATGTCTTCATTAGAGTCTCCTCTTTGGAGCTTCTGCACCACATAGCTCCCGGTGGGATGGCACAGACACACTCAGAAGCCGGTGTGCTCCTCGGTCTCCACGCTGCACTCTGTGGACCTGCAGCAGGCCTAAAAGGAGGAGAACAGAAGGTGGAACACTAATATTATAGAGGCAAAGGAAGAGACAAAAAGGCTCCATCAAATCTCAGTGTTTTGGAGCTTTTATTTCCACATCATTGGCAACAGCTGGTTAACGGCACTTTTGTTGACTTGAGACATGGATTTAATTCAAGTTAATTTAATTGTCAGCGGAACGCTATTGTTGCTCTTTGGGTCAGTCCTGCTTAACTTATGGCCCCCCACCTTTGCAGAAAGTGCATGGATCTGGAAGAAGAACTGAAAAATGTCACCAACAACCTCAAGTCTCTTGAAGCTCAGTCTGAGAAGGTAAAGCTTCTCTTACGTTTTCTTTTATTTTAGTATGAAGCTGCTTTTGCCTTGTTTTATTAGTTTTTTATCTGTTTTATTTGGCCTGGTAAGGATCCTCAGCCTGGCATTCCTAAGACCTGCCTAAGGCCTGCCTTGCTGCATGACGTCATCACTTGTTCCTTTCTGTGTCGTTTGCTTGGCATCACAGTGTGTTCCCCTCACTAATGACGTCACGCTACATGAAACAGGGCAGTTATATAACACCTGGGCAGCAAAACTCTCACAAGGCTTCTGCTTTGTAAGCAATATCTGGGTTAATTTTGTATTTCAGTACTCAGAAAAGGAAGACAAATATGAGGAAGAGATCAAGGTTCTCACTGACAAGCTGAAAGAGGTGAGGTGGCTGTTTATGTCGTTACTGACTGGGTAGCCATATATCAAGACTAAACATGATGACACACAGAGTAGCGTTGTAGCAATGTGGCTGGGCTGACCGATTTTACTCAGTCACTTTCCCATTGATACTGGGCAACAAATTTCTATTTCAAAACTGTAATCAGCGGTGGGCAACTTTTCACGATCACCCAGATGCAGGTGAGTTGCCCTTTGTCTCACCTGGCTGGCAATTGCCCGACAACATTGCTCATAAAGTTGCCCTGTGTTTCATTGCCTTGATGTCTTTGCCTTCTCATTGACCTCCTGTGTCACTGTGTCACTACCAAGGCTGAGACTCGTGCTGAGTTTGCCGAGAGGACGGTGGCCAAACTGGAAAAATCCATTGACGACTTGGAAGGTAAAAATATTTAGTGTATGACTGGTATCAGAAAAACAAATTTGTCATTAGAATCTGACAACAGAATAAGGTCTAGCTAAAATTTATTTCCAGATATAATCGTGCATTCCATTTGCCTCGGGATCCAATTTTCGGAATCCGAGATTACGTCACATCCGGTAAAAACTCGGAAAAACCTAGTCGGATGCGTTCCATTTGCCACAGAAGCAGCAATACCATGGATCCATATGGAAAAAGCTAGATTTTTTGCTTAGCCGGACAACTTGTCGGATTTAAGGTACCTCAGTTTAAATGGCCTTTATCGTCGTTCACTTACAATTAGCCCGAACTACCTTAAATCCGACAAATAATCCGACTAATCATGAAATCCAATTCTAGAACGGTTAATTGGTAGCCATTGTTAGCAATATCACTTGATAACACATTACGCGCGGTGCTTCACGTATAAAACTCCGTAGCAACACGTCCACAGATAAGCTGGACGATATAGTGTGTGCGACCGATTTAAGGAGCCACAAATGAGAAGTAGTGCTTAAACAGGATAAAACTACAACTTTCCCTTCTGTTGATAAAGGGCACAGCTATCTTCGATTCTGAACTCGGGATCCTCTGTGTTGCTCTGAGATATTTCTCGGATCTCCGAGAAACGGGAGCGCGCGTGTCATCACTTCCGGCTTCGAAACTCGGAATCCAACTCGGAGTCGGAATCCGAGTTCCCAGGGCAAATGGAAGGCACCATAATACTCTCTGTGCTGTGAAATTGGCATCGTTATAAGTTTAAAAGTGCATCCTATTAGCAATGAACATTGTCTTTTAGACATGTAGTCTTGATGTAGATTTTACTAATCTAGTAATGAAAGGTATATGTGCACCGGCATCCAATTGGAAAAGCGTACGTCTGTAATTAAAATTTTAGCTTAAGGAGAGGCTTTGTACCTGTTTTGTGTCGTCGCTATCATTTCAGTTATCGACAAAATGACTAGGAAAGGCTGGTTTTCACACCGGAAAGTTCCTGCGTGTTATCCAGGACTCCCTCCTCTTAATGACCTGCTCTGTTTCTTTTCTTTATCTTCCCTTCCGGAATCACCGGCCATTTACCACACGCCTTTCCTGTTCTCCATCTTCCATGACCTTCACTCCTTTCCTCCAATCGCTGCTGACCTGTTTCTGCTGCCTGCTGACCTTTGACCTCCAGATGAACTGTACGCTCAGAAGCTGAAGTACAAAGCCATAAGCGAGGAGCTGGACCATGCCCTCAATGACATGACCTCCTTGTAGATGCCAGCTCCCAGCCCTGAGTCACTGACTCCTCTTCCCTTCCTCCTGGCAGATCTGGGCCTGACACTTGTGCCTTTTCTCTCCCAAAGCCCCATCAGAGGCTCTGTAATCACAAATCTCCAATAAACTTTATCTGCATCCTGTGCAAACCCTCTCATTTCTGTATCGCTCCCAAACTCCACCTGCATCCATCTCCATTACTCTGCTTTGTTCCTTTCTCAGTCTGCTATACATCATTTCCTGCTGATTCATGTGTGCCTGTCTTCTCATTCATCTGTTAGCTGTTACTTTTTAGTGTGGTAAATTTAAGTAATGGGCGTTCAGTACATTGATCACATATATCTGTATTTTATCGCTCCGTAGCAAACGCTGTAATATGTGATTGCATGGTACAGCGTAAAGATATCACAGGTGGCTAACAGACTCGCTTTAGCAGAACTTAACAGACCTCAGTCTACTAAGGCAAATATGTAAAAAAAAAATTCTTCTCCGTCAGCTCAACTTATCAGATTGTAATTTTATCAGAAGCATTGCAATTCAGGATACCATGGCTCCCCAATGGCTGATAATGAATACAGTGAGATTTCCTATCACCAAATGCAACTATGTACCATACCGCTGTACAACCTTGGTTTGCCTTAGTTCTGTGCATTTTTTCCCATATATGGTGGTCACACTAGGAAACACTACGCTGTCCATTTGTCTTGCAGGCTTTTATATCTATATTCATTATATTGACAGTGAACCTGAACTTCATAATTCCAAGGTTAGGAAAAATAAGAAAATTGCAATCCTGTGTTTGAAATATTGCTACTTAAATTTGTTTTCCAGAGAAATTGTCTAGTGCCAAAGAAGAAAACTTGGGAATGCATCAAGTTCTGGACCAGACGCTGCAAGAACTGAACAGCTTATAATACAATAAAATAGAAAAAAAATTGAAGACGGAGATGGAGGAAAAATTTCAAAAACATTCCATGGATACTCAATGCCATTCCACCTTCCAAACTGCAGCACTGTTCCCAGAAAGTGGGAATACACTTCACAAGTATTTCAGTAATCTGTCAGCACCTCTAAGTCGTTTATACTTTACTAAAGCGTCACTCTTTGTAGGTGACATCCCCTTCCACTTTATCCACACATATTCCACCCAGCATAACTCTTAGTGCTTACAGGAGGGGTGAGGGACGGCTCTTGGAAGTCGGGACAAACCCATTTATGATTAAATCCCCAGCTGTATGACAGCAGTGTCAGTGGGAGATTTAGAAATTAGACAGTGCTAATTTAGTGGAAAATTATGTAGTATTATTTGTAGTTTACTGAGGGAAATTTTAAAGTTACAAATGAAATATACACTTCTATGTCTGATCAGGGCTAAATGGATCAGTCTGATATTTCTCTACGCATTTATTTCATGGCAGTGACAGTTACCACATCTTTGCTGACTTTGCAACCCGTCTGATTTCCAAGAACTGTCTTTCAATCCCACTGAGCTGTAAGAAGGAAAAATCTGCATCCCAACATCTGTCTGCTAAATTACATTCCTGTGGTTTATATGAGATGGAAAGGAAATGACACCAAAGCAAAGATACGCACTGGAATCCTGATCTTCAAACATATAAATACGAATTGTATATATTTGATTTGATGGTAGTTATTGACAACTGATGGTCCCTTATCCCTGAAGGGTCTGGCCACCATTCTTTTGGGGGTGGGGGCTATCAATACCAAAGACTAGTCTCTGCTTCATATAACCAGGAAACTTTCACAAGATGAAAAGAAAACCATCTTGTCACTGTCTTTTTTTTCTTTATGTATAAGTGAGGATGGCTTGACATTCTTGTGCTATGGAACAGGTGTGTTCCATTTTTCTCACTTAACCTGTGTTTATTTCATTTTCTCAGCCTTGAATCTAATAAATTTCTCTGAAACCTTTTAAATTTCTATGCTACCTTCATTACAACATTCCAGTGCCATCAGTGTCATCCACTTTACTCCTGGTTTCTGTGGCTGTGTCACTGTCTATAAGCCAGCATTTGATTTGCTGCTATGGAAATATCTGTACAGCTGAATGAGTCGATGCCCCCTAGTGCATAAACCTACTCAGCAGTATTTATGCACATTGCTGGTTCTCATTGTCACTGAGTCCCTTCTTAATTAGTCTGGATTCATCTATTGGCAGCAGTAACTGCAGATTCACCTCAGATAACACTGAAGGTGTTAGTACAGCTATATTTCTTCTCAGTATTAAATCAAGTAATTTCAAATAAGATCTTTCCCAAATGCAGCCATGTGTTTTGCACACCTTCGTAATGCTGCTGGAACAGACTACAGACGATCCCACAGTTTTGCTCTCTATAAAAGGCTGGAAGATGCATTTCTTTACATTCTATGCGACATGAATGCCATCTACCCGTCTCGCCCAAAGCACTGAACACTGAGTTAGAACGGCAGTAGCTTGGCATGCAGGGGTGGGCATTTGCTGCTTTAAATAATCAGTGATCAAGTAAATGTCTGCGGTGCCCCTGAGGAGAGGTTTGGGAAGCAAAGCTCTGTTCTTCTAGCCGTCCAGCAAGACATCGACTTCTTGCAGAAATTTTTCGTAGTTTTTATTGTTTCTCTTAATTTGCATATATAATAATGTTAAATTGTGTTTTTTGTTCAGAGGAAATGTGCATTTACTACACAGATAAATAGCTTTAAACATTTCTTTTGACTGCCTAAGACCCTTGCACGGTACTGTAGACAGTACGGCAAGTCTGAGGCTTATCAAGTAAATGAACCACAGTAGATCCTAAGATCCATCCAATGGATGGATTTTAGAAGATATGAATCAGCAAGATACTGGAGGTCTAAAAACTGAAAAATACAAATTTCGAAAAGATCTAAGCAAGGCTGCTATCTGCTCATCCACCCACCCATCCTTCATAACCACTTACCCAGTACAAGGCTGCAGTGAGCTTGGATCCTATTGCGGAGGACAAAGGACAAGCCAAGGGCAACTGGATAGGATGCCAATCCCTCAAAATGTGTTTGGGCCGAGAATAAAATCCATGCGGACATGGTGAGAATATGCAAACTCCAGACCGCAGGCCTGAGGGCTTGAGCCCGTGCGGGAGCTGACTGAGCCTCCATTACATCCAGGTTTCTAAAATTCAATTTTCAGCATTATTTTTGTGTTGAAATGCAGTCTGGTACACATATCTAGTACAGCATTACAGGACAGGAAAGGAGACAAAAACAAAGAACATAGATTTTTCTTTAATTATGACAGCAATTATCTCACATTGCATTTGTTTTTCATCATAACTGTAAGGTACTGTGATACCTGTAGATATTCTCTAAGAAGCTACTGATTGAGGGTGAAACAGACATAGGTTTAGAAAAGTTGAGAATACACCTTAATCACCTTTAACAGTCATTATTTCCATATGCATAGAATTAAAAATATGAAATGTGCAAAGAACTTAAAATCTACATATTTCAAATTCTCAATATTTCTATGGAAAATATACTGGCAATGGGAATATAGCTCCCTTACTTTCTAAATGCTGATATCTAAATGCTATGTGCTAGAAAACAATTTGCCGGATCAGTTAAGATTCTTTGAGGAGAAGCCCCACGTTACAGAAGAATAACGCATGCCCTCAGAATCTGCAAATATGCTCTACTGCAGGTCCAAGGGTGTTCCTCAACATGTGTACTTGAGCGTACTTGTGTCCTTGTGTAGCCGTTCAACGTCGTCTTCCACTGCCTAACTCCAGTTCCAATAGTAAGAACAGAAGTATAGAGGATGGTAAAAATACCCAGATGTCATTCTTGCCCCGTCACAAATATCAAGGATACATTGGTTGCATCCTCCCCAAACGAGAACAATTCCACCATTTATTGGACCCCCAAGTCCATTCTTGCCAGCCAAGTTAACAAGACTGTTTTTGGCAAGACCACAAGTACATTCTTTGCATTCTTTGTACTGAGAAACACCGCATGTGACCTCTATTCATAATCATCATCATCACCATCATATTCATCATCATCATCGTCATATCAGAATATCAGTTCTCCTCCATTCCGTCCCCTTATACTCTGCTTGGTCATATAAGAATGAGGCCCAAATGTAAGACAGCGAGCCGATTGGAGATGTGTCTTCAGTGCGCATGTTCAGAGACATTCAGTGCAGCTTCCGTCTAAATGAACAGCCTAGAGAAATGGACAATGACAACAGTATTACCAGGGCCAACCAAATAGATAAGAAGAGGAGCAACGTCCATTATGATTATTTGACCAATAATTAAAAAAAAATCATTTTAACATTAAAGGAATATAAAGCATATGCAGACACACCAAAACATTACAGAATTTTAAATGATTTCTCTTATTGTCTTTGTTTATTGGCAATACAAATTCCGATTCAATAGCAAAATTAAAACTGGGCCTGGTGGCAATCGTGAGCCAGTGGCTGATGCAAAATGTCTCTGATTGCGTTTTACCTTCCGTAAGGCGGCATTTGCCCCCCCTGGGCTGACAGAGCACGTAGGAGCAGCCGGAACAGGGCACCACTTTCTGGGCGTGGCTGAACACAGTGGTGATCCTGTAGCAGCCTGGTCCAAACACATATGAGGACAGGGTCAGGCAGCAGGAAGACCTGCCCACACTGCAGCAGGCCACACAGGTGGACTTCAGCTCACCAGCACAAGATGGTTTGTTGGTTTTTACGGACCTGGGCACTTGACATCCATGAAGTACGAGTTAGGAGACTGCACGAGCCTTTTTTTCTTGTGTCGTCGCCTCTCAGCCTCATACGCTGGATACATCAGGTCCCGGGCAAGCTGTGACCCACAAATCATTTTAGGCCAAAGAAGACCATTTATCACGCTTGCATTAAAACTCATTTGTGCATGAACAGGAAAATGTACATTGCAATTGAATCACAATGGTCCATTATAAACGCGAAACAAACATATAAGAAATGTATTTAGGTATTTCAGCCTACAAACTCCAAGGACGGTTAAATACTGTGCTTAGCAGAGGTGAAGAAATTCAGTACCGAGGACGCCCCCTACTGTTTCAAATCGGTAAGATCGGAAAGCGCATGTCCTGACAGACATGCCCGGGCTTGTACGCCGGCTAATATTCGCTAGGTTTCCTTTCTCTTATATAAAAGCCCCTAAAATGATTTCGTCGTTGATAGGGCAATGCAATACTATGGCAGACATTAAATGAAGTGAATGTCATAATTACTCTTCAAAAACGTTTTACTGTTTACATGTGTCAGACTGTTTACATCTTTACTAACGTGTTTAAATTCTTGCAAAAATATTTAATCTACTTGGCAAAATAGGGATGAATAAATAAACAACGTTATTGTCAGCTGCCAAGTTCTCTTGATTTTTACAAGAAAAAAATACAATTCATGTTTTAAACAACAATGTAGTGTTATCTATCCTACTGCGTAAAATCATTGAGATCTTTGATCGTATCTCCAAGAAGATTACACTTACCGGCATTTTATCTATTTTCGTGCTTGTCCGTTAGAAGCAAAACTTAGTTATGGATGGGAAGCTCTTGTACACCTGCCTGTTCAGCTCCTGTACTTTAGCGAAGATAGACTGTAATAGAAAACAGAGTCTCCGTCCCGGAGGGCGTGACTTACAATGTATGAGGAGCTGCGTTTGACATTTGGGGCGGGGGACAGCTGGGTCTCAAAACCTTCCTCTATGACTGTCAAATAAGTTTACATGTTTGAGTTCCTCTATTCTACAGTCTAAAAACATGTAGTTCGGTGAATCTGTGCCCGATGACAGTGAATTGGTGTCGCTAACTGGGAGATGAAGCTATGGATTAATTGCCATTTTTTTGTGTGTGATGGCATCACGCGCAGAGTGCTGTTGTGTTTCTTGGGGTCGGCTCCAAGCTCTGTACTGGATAAGCAGTTTGAATATGAGTGGGTATTTATATCGATTAACAAAGTTTGGGTGTCTGTAAGATGTTTTTTTTTGTTTCACTCTTCTTCTATATGTACTTTGTTCCCAGGGTGTCCTATATTATTGTAAGCAAAATTTCCTTAAAACACTAAAAACTATTAAATGCTTAACAGCATTAGCAACGCCTTCGAAAAACAAAGAGCCAGCCGACCACTTAAAGCCGGCAGTCCATCAAAAACCGGCTGCACTATCCGATGATGTAATTTCCGGCGTAAGTAGATATTCGTAGAAAAAAATTACGTAATGTAAGAATTACATTTTGTAAAAAAAAAAAAAAAAGTCTATATTTTTGTGTAAGTGGGTCTACGATTTATTCAAATAAATACTGTTACATTTATTCAAATGTATTACTGCTACATTTTCTATATTAAAAATATGTGCATTGTATTTCTTAAATATATATTTTTTTAAATCCGTAAACTGCAGACACTGTACAGAAACTGTGTAAATGACGAAGGTAAAACCAGACATCATACAGGTGAGCATACAGGATCAATGTTTCCGTATGTAAAATATCGAACCAGTTCGACCAATCGGGAAGTGGTGGTGACGTCATGCTGCTTGTGGGCGGGACATTTGCTGTAACTTCCGACGTGCTCTGCGTGGACTGTAAGCGGCATCCGGGAGGGGGGGGGGCGGGTTTACGCAAACATGGCGTCTCTCGGGCCCAATTAGACCGCAACTTGTTTCCCCCTCGAGTTCCACGCAGGTCATTGCGATTGCCGGGCGGGATTTCCGCATTATCGAGTAATATGGCGAAGACGTACGATTATTTGTTTAAACTGCTGTTAATCGGGGACTCGGGAGTCGGGAAGACGTGTGTTTTGTTCAGATTTTCAGAGGATGCCTTTAACTCAACATTTATCTCCACTATAGGTATGTGGTACTTTGCTGTTATCGTGGTTGATTCTTTATGTTTAGGTTTACCGAAACGTGCAGATCTCTCTGGCTTCTCAGTCAGCTAGCTATGCAGACATCCAGCGCTAATATTGCGATTAGACTGGAACAAAATCACTTTATGTGGGGGTGATGTTATCTAAACATTGCTGTTACCACTTCGTAGCTGACGACTTGACTGATGCAGTCTAGATGTGGAATAAAACTACACTATGTTTAATCCGGCGCCTCGGTTGGATGCTGTGAAGCTTCTGAAACATTAGTAATCTAACTGGCTTGAGAAGTTGTCGGTGAGACGCTGCCTTTAGGTACTACATGTTATTTTCTTACTTTGTGACTCCTTGGTAATGTGCGCAGATGCACATCTATGTTAAACATCTTCTGTACTTAGGACGGTTTAAATAATGTTAATTCTGTGCCGTTTTGTTTAACGCGGCGCTTGGTGCGCACTCGGCTTGCGGAAACGCCGCGTTTGCGGCGCGGCTTCTCAGGCGGCTCGTAGCAGCAGCTTCCGCTTATTTTATGCTTTCCGTGTTTGCCTGACGCGGGGGGGGTGGCCGTGCTGCCCCCGGCCCCCCTCACCCACAGCCAGCGCTGTGTAAATAAGGCCAAATATGTATGCATGTATGCAATGAGATTATATCTAAATATATATTTAAACAACTCGAACTGAAATATCCTCGGTTTCTCACGTATTGTTTTGTGGTATTACTTATCTAGTTTGAGGTAAAACCAGTCAAACACAATGATCTTTCATCCGCGAGGTATTTAAATTGTATCTAAAGTTATGATGAGTGAACTGACGTACTTGATGTGTCACTTGTGAAGGGCAGGTACAGATCACAATAGATAAATGTGATTAATTTTAGAAGTATGCGAGAACTTTAACCTGGGCGACTTTGTACCATGCCACTGGGTTACGACATGAGTTATTAGACAAACCCATATCATTCCTGCCAGGGGATGTTGCAAGTGCCTTGCCCTGTAATGGCACTCGTTATATGCGGGCGGCGTTAGTTGTCCCGCGGTCCATACTGACAGCCATAGCCGGCGGGGATCCTCATTCGCTGGTCCACAGAAATCAGTCTTTCCGGCCATTGCACTGGATGTTAAGAGCATTGGGAGCAGCTGACAGCAGTGGCGCACGCATGCATGTTGTTCATCACTACAAGCAAATGTGGTTCCTTATACAATATACCATTTTTATATGATGAAAACGTCCACTGTGGTAGCATCTGTTTTATTAAATTAAGTAAATGTCGCCTTATATCTGTAGGAAACTTCAAGTTCAAGTAAGAGTATTATGGGCCTAAATTAAATAAATGTATTACATTTGTTAAAAAATATATAGTGATAATAATGTAATTTATTTGTAGAGCTGCTTGTCTCACATTTGATCTTGCCTGAAACATTGTGCTGTAATACCTTCAGCAGCATTACTGCCTGATCTTTAATTCCAATCTGTCAGCTTGCGATCACCTATAAAGAAGGGGGCAGTGTTGGTATCCCATTTAAACTAAAGGTGTCACTTTACCAGTTCTTGTAATGACCAAAATAATCCCGTAGTCATACCTGCATGTGCTCCGTTTCATGTTTGTGAGTAAGTGGTTAGGCTGAACAAATTTAATTTTTAAGCTTATTCTATTAAAAGCTTGATCCATTGAGTTTCTTATATAACTGTGATTTAAGGGCATCAATTAAAACATAATTTCTTCAGCTGACCTATTTCTGAACAAGATGAAATGCATTAAATGTATTTTCCCATGTTTTGTGGCGCGGTGCCACTTTGGCTAAGGTTCTAAGGTTGTTCTAGGCCCATGTTCTTGAAGGGCTGTTGTGTTCTTATGCAAAGGTACCTGGCCTGGATTAAATGAATTCCTCACTGTATGAGTTCAATTGTAAGATGTTTGTAAGTTTATGGTGCTTTAGAACCTTTACTAAGCAAATACAGCAAATATGATTCATGAGCCATTCATGGATTGATTTTTTTTATAATGAATTCTGTCATTTTATAGAATGCTTCATGGTTTTTGAAATTACACATCCACTTAGTGTTCAGATCCACAAAGACTTTGTTTGACAGTTCTTGTGTTTGGTTTGTCCTTGTTCATTTTTCTTTTTCTAAATGTAAGGGAGAAAAACTACAGACAAAATCCTTGTAATAATGTATTGGAAAGAATCCTTGTACGTTTCATCAGTTGAACTCCTCAGCTATACCGTTTCGGTTTGACCAGTTTAGATTTAAGCTCTGAAAAAACTTGATACCACCGCAGTAGTGCTAGGTCATATGACCAAGAATTTGTCTTTTTTTTTTTTTTTTTTTTTTAAGATTCTGCTGGTTTCGCGGTATTTTTTTTTCTCCCGAGTTCACCCTTACCGTGGCAGCATAAACTCAGCGTTTTTACATCAATAAAATATGTTTGCGAATGTTTTTAAAAAGGTGTGTTTTTATTAATTATTATTAAAAAATCATTTACATTTAGCTTGATAATATAACCGGCATGTATTATTAGACTATTAATGTTTATTCAGCTCAATACTGATATATGTTTTATTGATTTTTACCATGTACTTAGTCGATAAGAATTGTTTTACTGACATGTTTTGTCACATTAAAAAATGTATATTTGGCTAGATGGCAATGTGTTTTATTGATTATTACTGCATATATAGGTTGGTAACAGCATGTTTGCTTAATCAGCATGATTTTAATAATTATTACTGTGATAAATTGATAATAGGTATTCTGCTTTGCCAATATGCATTTGATTGCAGACCTAATTATATGACACACAATCCAAATTTTCAGTGATCGGTGTTGTATGGAGCATTGTTGCGTTATAAAGTTATAACTGTTAGTAAGAAGGGTATGCAAAGGTCACAGGGCCCCTCCCAATGCACTCTGCAAAGCTGTCCATAGCTCCTCCAACAGTGAATTTGCTGCCATTGAAGCATCACATCTGCCGTTTCAGCTATGCTGCGGTAGCATGTGAAAAATCATTCTGCTTGTTATTGTCATCGGTTTATCACATGTGGAATTTCTCATTCTTTGTTCTTTTGTAGGTATTGACTTTAAAATTAGAACAATAGAACTAGATGGGAAGAAGATTAAGTTACAAATATGGTAAGTATAGACCAGACTCACTTAAGTCTGAAACTTAAGTCAAATATTTTTAAAATGTGATAAATTTTGTCAAATCCTCATTTATTTTCTTTGACATAGGGTAAAATATAAGGAGTAGGATTTGAAAGTTTTACAGTACTATACACTGCTTTGTCTAGCTCAGTATGTTTGGGTCCTGTTCCGAGAGAACAGAGCTCTGTAGCATAGGAAATTATACTTATTGTATGAAGATAGAGTTGTTTAATATTAGGTGGCTATAAATCATATTTTGTCCATCCATCCATCCATCCATCCATCCATCCAAATTACTAATGGTTTAAGATGAATCTAAAAAAAATGGTAAAAAACAGTGTTGGTCTGTCATATATGAATTACTTAGTGTAGTAAAATTGTCTTTCTGTGTGATAGACTTTTTACTTGCACAAACGTATGTGGTGCTTTTAAAATCTTATTAAATAATGACAGAGTGACCTCATCTGCCATGTTACTGTTTGACAGAGTTTACGCCTGAGGCTTTTACCTCCATGTAGTCTCATTGAAACATAAATTTTAGGGACACCGCTGGCCAGGAACGGTTCCGGACCATCACGACGGCGTACTACAGAGGAGCCATGGTGAGAGTCGGCCTCTGCATGCATGCCGCCTGCTGGCCTGGCCGTGTGCTCATAGCCTGGGCTGCAGCACGCTGTGTCTGCCTGCTCCATCCACAAGGCCTTCCTGCCTAATTTCAGTGTTGTAAATGGGAATTACCAGCAAGTGGTGACTGTCGACCCTTAATGTCCAGGACTGCTCGGCTGGGTGTTTCTGTGCTTTGCCCAAGCTAATATCACACCACTTCAGGACGAGCAAACCAGGGACCGTGACAGGACCTTCATTTCAGATGTTTATGCCTTAGGTGGAGTAATTGGATTTTTATTAGTATCATGAAACACACACAGTATCAACCTTTTCTTCCTTCCTTAATGTAGGGCATCATGCTAGTATATGATATTACCAATGAAAAGTCTTTTGACAACATCAAGAACTGGATAAGGAACATTGAGGAGGTAATCTTGATTTATTGTATCATAATAATAATAATAATTATTATTATTATTATTTGCTATACTTGTGTGTAATTTTTACAAATGCCTTCCATGACACTGTTGCTAACTCCCTCCCCACACTAGCATGCATCAGCAGATGTGGAGAAGATGGTCTTGGGCAACAAGTGTGACGTTAATGACAAGAGGCAAGTGTCCAGAGAACGAGGGGAGAAGGTAAGTGGTCTAGGCCTGTGGAAGGGCTTCATGGGGAGACGTCGGTCTGACGGTGGAAGGGCTACAAGGGGAGATGTCGGTCT
>JAODLC010000036.1:1485984-1499840 GCA_026781145.1 Hippopotamyrus pictus | reverse complement strand
GGCGGCGGAAGGGCTACACGGGGAGACGTCGGTCTGGCGGCGGAAGGGCTACACGGGGAGACGTCGGTCTGGCGGCGGAAGGGCTACACGGGGAGACGTCGGTCTGGCGGCGTTGCGCCGTCATCATTGGTCCCGCTCTTGACTCCCTCTTGTTTTCCAGCTGGCTTTGGAGTACGGCATCAAGTTCATGGAGACCAGTGCGAAGGCCAACATCAACGTGGAGAATGTAAGTGGTCTGCTGCTGGGTCTGCTGACGGCTTCTCAGTCATTGGTTGACCCCCCCCCCCCCCCTTGTGACGGCTTCTCCATTGAGTTTCCCAATATCATTCGATTTTATCTGTCATGTTCTTGTTGTGCTAAGGATGTTGAAGGATGTGTTTGTCCAGTTGTGATGCTTTTTGACAGCAGTCGTGAGCATCTTTTTGTATTTTAGGCATTTATGACACTTGCCAGGGACATCAAGGTAAAGATGGACAAGAAATTGGTAAGATAATTTAGTATTTTATGGGATAGAATCTAACTAGGGGTCAAGGTCTGGAAAATCTTAAGATACATAGTTTTTTCCCCACATCTTCCTCCTCATGCATGGTTGTCTTTGGGTGTTCTAGGAGGGCAACACTCCACAAGGCAGTACCCAGGCCATGAAGATCTCAGAGCAGCAGAAGAAAAGCAGTTTCTTCCGTTGTGTCTTACTGTGAGAACCGTAGCCTTAATGTCTGCCCCAAGGCTGGACGTAACTGGACTCCGCTTGCTCAGAGCACTTTCCTTCCCCTTAAGCTCTTCTGCTCTCCGTAATCCTTTGCGCTGCCTACCTTTGTGATAACTAACCGATCGTTTGTCACTCCTCCTACCCTCAGTCCTCGCTTCATCATATTTTACTGCCATATGTGCACAGCAAGAACCCAGATGTAGAGAACTGTTCTCCAACCATAATGCACGTAGACGGCTGTCACTCACCCCTTTCTGTTCTTCTGAAAGTCTTCCAGAATGCTGCCCAGTGCTCTGCATCAACAAACCCCAAGTCTGTTCAGGCCACTTTAGTTTGCCAGTAAGGTTCTGGCCTTGAAATTTGTGTTGCTGTCATTTGTGTTCTGTGTTTCATTACCTAGAAAAACTTACCACTTACTCTTGAGTTTTTTTAAGATGGGTTGACATCACCCTCAAGAGTGCACTTTTTATGTCGTCTTCTTTCAGATCAGGGATGTGAAGGTATTTTTTTTAAATCAGTGTATAACATTGTATTAGGACTGATGTACATCTCATTATTTGATCCATTTGTTTTGTTGTATTTATTTTTTTGATTTGAAAATGACTTATCGCAGTAATTTCTTAAATGCAAGTATAATTTTTAAATGACATTCCTTGACAATCAGTTGGATCCTATTAGCTATCCAGTCGAGTTGTACTGCGCAAGAATGGCATTTCCCCCCTAACCTCCAGTAGCTCTTCCATCTATCTGTTTTGTAGCTTACATCCATGCCCGCAGATGTGCTTGATAGCGGATCTTCACTCACTCATTCTCTAAAATAAACCGTGTTTTGACAGTGATTTCTCCACAATACCCTTTGTTGTTTCCCCCCCATTTTATTTACATTTCTGACATCCGTTTGTTTTCCTTATAAGACTCTTTGTACCTTGTGTCCAGTACTTGACAGTCCAGAGTAAACCCCTCCATCCATCTGTACGTCAGTGCTGAAGGTTGTCGTTCTTGATGAATGAGCCTAGATATCTTTTGTACAGGCAATAATAAATGGTGTTATACTTACTATGCGACATAGTAACCTTTTCTTTGAAAAGCTGTATGGATGGCTGTTTTAATAGTAATTGCCCGTGTTTTCCAGAAGCTTTCTCCGCTTGCCTATCACTAGTCCTCGCACCCCCCAGGTGAGCCGAACTGGGTCGGTAGTACTGGTCTGTGGTCTTCCCTTAACCCGATTTTACAATGGGAGAATATTATTTTATGGTTTAATAACCTTAAAAGCAAAGGTTAAATAATTTAGATGTAGTATTCTGTCTCCAAAAAGAAAACCGGAATGCATTTCACTGTTAGTCTAAATATTTAAGTGATCGGCACTTGCAGCTTTTGTCCTGAGCCTGGCCGTCAAAGCAGACTTTAAATATAGTATGTGACAATACCAAGTGGTGTTACGGCGTAGCATGGAGCCAGGAAGACAGCAGGATTTGGGAGCAACCAACTTTAAGTCAGTTTTTCTTTTTCAGCCTCTGATGATACAAAAACTTATTTCTCATTTATAAATTTCAAGAAACGTTTTTTTTCCCTCTAAATTGTAATTCCTTTTGATTACTGAAAGTTCTGGTTTTGCTTAAATATCTGAGCAAAAAGAAAGTCAATAAAATTCACCTTAAATGGGAAATGTAATGTTTTTGACAAACACTGGAATGTAAAATCTTGAACTGGAATTAACTGAAGGTCAGCATTCCATTAGGTTCAACATGTGTGGCTCCTTTCACAGACTTTGTTGTGTTGGTAGTGATTAAGTCTAAATGCCATTTCATTAATGTTACGCCTTATTGGAGTGGATGAGCGGATGAGTTGCAAGGAAGGTTGTCATGGTAACTGCAAACTTGGAAATTGAAAGAGAGGGTGATGGGGAAAAAGAGAGTAAAAGATGAAAAAGGAATATTTCAATTAATAATGACAGTGAAACCATGTTCTGGTCTGGTTTTTATTATTATTATTATTATTATTATTATTATTATTTATTTTTTACTATTATATTTTGTATTTTTAGCATGTTTTTATTTTGGGGATTCAACCAAACAGAGGTGTTGCAGTTAGTAATACGCTTTCTGATCCATAAGCGCAAAACTTGAGTGAAGTCCCTTCAAATGTGCATTTTTGCAACTTGAGAACAGACAGAAGGAAGCACCATCTTTGTAATTATAAGGAAATAGCTTTGTTACTCCTGTCCGTATCCAGCCTGGCAATGCCCACATCCCTCTCTGCACAAGCTGACTTGTTCGATTTTGGGAAAAATACTATACCAGTGAATGTACAGCATGTGTCCATGCTTCTGGGTTTTGGTTTTGTCTGTTTACAAATAGAGTACAAAGTCTAATCATAACACAAACCATGTTGTTTTCAGTGTGCAATGCGAGGTCTTTCTGTGTGGTTTTTTTTATACACATTTTTCCTTAGATCAGTGATTTAACAGCAAATTTATCTTTTCCCTTGACTACTTCATACTTTAAGGCTATGCATCATGAACCTTCTAGACCTCCGTGTCCGTGTATCTGTACATTAATGAGGAAAATGTCGTTCCTTGTGGTATGAGGTGTGAAGGTTTTTGTTCTACACAAACATTCCTGTACTTGCTTAGATGCCCCTGTGGCATTTGTTACCAACTGAACATTCACAACAAGCAAATACAGTATTTGCTGGCATAAAGGAAGCAAGACTGATATTGTCTCGTTTGACAGGTCTTTAAATCTAGTGAGGATAATTCAGCTTTCTGAGATGACTGTCTGCTGCAAATACGTGAGGTTCATACTACTGTGTTTTCCTATCCATACTCTAACAGCACGTGCATCTCTGCTCTGGATGTGTTGCTGAATGGATGATGGCAGGACAACATATGTATAAGGAAAGGAGTTAAAAATGAAGGAATCAACGGTGTTAAAAAGGGGCAGCGATTTTTAAAGCAAGTAGCCTTGGAATATTTGCTTTGTTGAATAACTTTGTATTGCATATGATTAATATTTTTGTGAGGAATATTCTGATTTTATTGGAGATTGTCAGTTAAATCTGGAATGGGGATGTTGGAAATACACATTGTAAATAGCTTAACATAAGAGAAATGCATGATTGTAACATAACTTTCCAAAAATCTTATGTAATTTTGGTTCTGAAGCTTTGTAGATATGTGTACTTTTGATGATTTATTAAAACAAATTTGTTTTATAATGAGATGTGGTTTGACCATTTTTGCACCTAATATTCTTCCTCGTTGGATGACGCACCCCGAACTAATTCTTTAATCGACAGACCATTGCAAATGCTGTACGTTCTTCGACACATCCCTCAGAAGCATGCCAGAAGTCGTGCGAATCTGACTGAGTAAGAACAGCAGTGCAGTGAAGAGTTGATGAGAGAGCAAGAACTTTGCTGGACCCCAGAGGGCAAGGAGGACGCGTGACCAGTGACATGAAGCTGAGAGACTCGTGCAGGTGCAGGAATCTGCGGCCGGCCTTGGGTGTCACCTGCAAGCTATTGTTATTATTATTTTATTATTATTATTATTATTATAGGCGACTTAATGGAAATATGTAATTAAGCTTTCATTCTCAGACCCCCCTCCCTCCGAAAAACTTTTAGGTTGAATTTGGGTCATGAGTTACCGGCCGAGGGATAATGTCGGTCCTGAGGCCAGGGGCGTGGGCTACCTAGAAATGCCGCGCCCCCCCCCCGTCCAATTTCACCTATAACTTTACATATTCAAGGCCCTCCTGAAACTGCCAGGTAACCGTGCCTGCCTGACACCCTTTCCCGAGGCTAAACCATTTGAGAACCGCCACTTTATATTCCGTAACCTTTTTTCTCACAGTATGCCAAGCAGATGCCTTGTGGCTCACAATAAATCAGATTTCATTACCAAACAGCTCGAAGAGTCACTTCGCAGAGACGGCGGGGGACGCGCCGCTTTCCCTCTGCAACTTGGTGGATCAGTTACTCTTCCTGTTAGGAAAAGTATGAATCCTTAACAAACAGATAGAGATAGCTGCCTGTCAGTTTGCATTTGCCTAGTCTATTTGTATATCTCTGTCATATGACCTGTTTTACGCCGTCGTACATTGGTGTTTGTGGTTTGTATTATAATTATTATTTTCAGGAGTAAATCAATAACACACCTTTGTGATTTTAAGTATTAAACTTACGTTTGTGGCAGCCTACGTATATTGTTGAAAAATGTAACACCTTTTAACGAAGGACTGATGAAAATAATTCCCTAATAATGGTCTTTTCCTGGTGACGGTAAGGTAATCCGGAGAGTCGCGGTGACTTCGCCCTTCGCGTCTGCAGCACCTGTGCAAGGCAAGTGAACAACTTTACTAATGAACAAATTTACTTTTGAACTAAATCAAAGGAAAAAGCTGAGTATAACAGAAACTTTAGGATACACAAGGAAACCCGTTTTAATTTTCATAATGCGACGTACTCGTAAATGTACAAAGAGACTGTCAAACTTTTGGAGGAAATACGCGCACGACCTTCAATGTTTAGCTTCAATGTTTAGTAACGTTACTGAAACCGGATCTGTAACACCTTCAATTGAATGTAATCATTGATTATGCAGCCTAACTTATTAAAATTAATTTCATATGTAATCCGTGTAACAGGTATACGTCACAGTAGCGTTCGTGTTTTGCCTGCTTACTAAAGCTGCGCCGATATGTTTGTTTCTCTTTTATGTACATATCTAATCCTAGTAACAGCACAACTTTGTCCCACTAGTAACAGTGGGATAAAGAATGTGTACGTTATGATGTGAAATATATTTCCTTAAAATGTAAAATGAGTATCATCCGTCATGTAAAATAACGTCAACAGATACAAACAAGATAAACGAAACGAGACTTTTGACATACAGAAAACCTGTTTAAAATTACCATCCGGAATGCTTCACTGATTTCTTCTGGCTTTGTAAAAGTCACATTGTCTAACATTTTTGATTGACGGCGTCACAGAGTATGTTGCCAGGCGGCAGTGTAGAGAGACAGACTGTTCTGTGGCTCTTGTTGTTAATTGTGTTTTTTTTATTTATTTATTTATTTATTTATTTATTTATTTATTTATTTGCTTTGGTAGTTCCCCCCAGGAAATGCAGGGGACGCCGCTGTTTGGGGAGCAGGACGCCTCCCTGGCCTGGTTCACACATATTCATCTGAACCGTGTTATCAAAAATGGAGTCATGCCAGAGTGGTTCCATGGCGTCATTTCCAGGAAGTACGCGTTACGGCACTGTCCTCTCACATACATCAGCAATGTATTTAGTGTAAACATTAGGCCTACCTGATACTGTCTGAGCATAAATCTCTTTGGAAGAATCCCTTTGCTTTTCTCGTGCCGACTTCCTTTATCCAGCAGTTTTATCTCAGTGTCCTGCTGTGTATTTTCCTGACGCATGACGCTCATGCCAGCCGACTAGGGTATAAAAGTCCAGATCCTGGACTGTTATGTTACAGCTGCTACATAAAGGCTGTAAAGTTTGTGCTCAAGACAAAGGAGAAACATTCAAGTGAAATAGCATTAAATGGACGAAACTATTATGACACCTGCCCATTACACCCACAGGAACTTTAGTGAGATCCCATTATAAATCCACAGGCATTAATATGGAGCTGGTCCCCCCTCTGCAGCTATAACAGCCGTCACTCTTCTGGAAAGGTTTTCCACAACATTCTGCAGTGTGTCTGTGGGAGTCTTTGCCCATTCATTTGTATGAACAGTTTGGGGAAGGCCCTTTTCTGTTCCAGCATGACTGTGCCCCAGTGCACAAAGCAAGGTCTATAAAGACATGGTTGGGTGAGTTTGGTTTGGAAGAACTTGACCTCACAGATCCCTGACCTCAACCCCACTGAACACCTTTGGGATGACCTAGAGCGGAGATTGTGAGCCAGGTTTTCAGGTCCAACGTCAGTGCCTGACCTCACAGATGCTCTTCTGGATGATTGGGCAAAGACTCCCACAGACACACTGCAGAATGTTGTGGAAAACCTTCCCAGAAGAGTGACGGCTGTTATAGCTGCAGAGGGGGGACCAGCTCCATATTAATGCCTGTGGATTTATAATGGGATGTCATAAAAGTTCCTGTGGGTGTAATGGCCAGGTGTCCCGATAGTTATGTACATATAGTTCATATACATCTAGATGTGTGTGTTTGTGTGTGTGAGAGAGTGGGTATAGCTTACCTTATGGGAACACAATGTCTCCACAACGTGGTGATGAACGTTTTTTTCCCTTATGGGGATCGGTTTCCTGGTCCCCATAAGGCAAAACTCTATTTAATAAAAATCAGTGACTGCATTGAAAAAACTAAAAATGCAATTTGCTTAGTTACTTATGGTTATGGTTAGGGCTGTGTAGGGGTTAAGGTTGTCATAGTTAGTGTTAGCATTTTTCCCATAGAAATGAATGAGCGGTCCCCATAAAGATATGTTTACTTGACGTGTGCGTGTGCGTGTGCGTGCGCCCTGGGATATGCTGGCGTCCTGTGCAGAGCTCCTGACAAAGTAATTAGAATATATTGTCTTGCCTTGCCAGGTCTTAGGTTCCTATGGCAGGTAAAAGGGACGTGCAGCAGCAGTAGTGGACGTGCTGTAATCTAATGCTCGGAAGATGATTGGAGTAGATACTAGGCATAATATTAAAGTGCTTTCTGTTTTATCGGTTTCCTCAGTTGAGTTTCAGTGACTGATATCCTGTCTCAAAAGATTTAATAATAATAAATGTTTAGAGAGAGGATGTTAGAGGGGGATCTCAAGCAGCCAGTCAGTGGGGGAGAAGGAATGCACAGGCTTCTGCAGAGCAACATATTTTACCCCCATAGTTTGAGAGCGTGTCGCACAGGCAATTACCGCCTCATCTGGGACTCAGCAGAATAATTTGTCACACGTGCCTGCTCTCCCCCCACACGTCGGCCGCCCCAGTGCCGTGAGGACAGTGCTCATCCCACAGGTGCATGATGCACGCCATTACCACTCGCAAGAGCCTTGCGCGGGGATAATTGTGCGGCCACTTTACCATTCGTGATGATTCTGTATATACTGCGCTATGAATTACTGCCATTTTCATCTGTTGCTCATGATCTGTTGCTTCTTTTTGGGGGAAGTTTGCAGGTGAGATATTTTGGGTGGATGACACACACAGGCCTCGCAGCTTAAGCCAATAAGGTTTGCTTGGCCACTCGTACCCGGGACAGCAGCTGCTCTTCTCATGGTCGACACCTTTTCTGTCCTCCTCTTAGCCATTTGCCACTGGGTAACAGCGGCGCATCCCTGGTACACACAGAAGAACAGCACGGGTGACAGGCAAGGGGTGTAGAGAGATCCGTCATTATTATAGCCTGTCTAATTGTCAGTTCTGGCAGTGTTTGGTGTCTTGTGGGGGCATTTCCAGATTGGACTGTTTTTCCTATAGGGTCTGTAACAGATTAACTTGTAGCCTTCCATTAAATTATTGCGGAAGGAAATAATTAGTAGCAAAGCCACGATAGGCTTATGCTTTTATGCAGCCAAAGACAACGATCAGTTGCCACTATGTACAAATTCAGCACATAAATAAAAAATAGCAATTATCTTTACTACATGATTCCAATTCCTGTGAGAGCAGTTAGTAATGCACCTAAAATGGCTTGGAGTTGTAGATGTGACAGGGAATTAAGTAAGGCGTCAAAGCCACCTTTACTGCCTCTTTCACCACCGCCGTCACGGCCATCTTTGCTGCCTTCACCACCGCCATCATGACCGCCTTCACTGCTGCCTTCACCACCGCCATCATGACCGCCTTCACTGCTGCCTTCACCACCGCCATCATGACCGCCTTCACTGCTGCCTTCACCGCAGCCATCATGACCGCCTTCACCGCCGCCATCATGACCGTTTTCACTGCTGCCTTCACCACCGCCATCATGACCGTCTTCACTGCTGCCTTCACCACCGCCATCATGAACGTCTTCACTGCTGCCTTCACCACCACTGTCACCGCCTTCACTGCCTTCACCACCGCCATCATGACCGCCTTCACTGCTGCCTTCACCACCACTGTCACCGCCGCCTTCACTGCCTTCACCACCGCCATCATGACCGCCTTCACTGCTGCCTTCACCGCAGCCATCATGACCGCCTTCACTGCAGTCTTCACCGCCGCCATCATGACCGTCTTCACTGCTACCTTCACCACTGCAGTCATAACCGTCTTCACTGCTGCCTTCACCACCACTGTCACCACCGCCTTCACTGCCTTCACAGCTGCCATCAGGACCATCTTCACTGCTGTCTTCAACACCGCCATCACGACCGCCTTCACTGCTGCCTTCACCACTGCCATCAAGGCCACCTTCACCGCCGCCTTTGTCACCATCACCGCCCCCCCCTCAATGATGGATATGAGCCGAGCTGTAACAGCCCCCAAGTGGGGATGCCTTCACAAGATTAATGGGCTTTTTTAAAAAATCATTAGAGGGCTTTGTATGTGTTTTACTGACCTGTCCAGTCCTTTTGTCCCTAACCTCCTGGTTGCACATGTGCGGGCATATAAAACTCCGTAATCTCAAATACAAGAAGGCTCTTCGGCAAATTAACTTCTAAGTTGAACCCGTTTTAAAATACGCGTCTGTCATTTTGATACATCCCCCATGTGATACTCCCAGGCGTCGAATCTGTGGCTTTCTGCCATTCACTGTGCCAAGTGGGCAGCTGGGGATGGCCTTCCTCTGCATCCATCTTCCAAACGCTTGTCCAGCACAGGGTCTCGGAGGGTGGGCAGCATGGGTTACAGGCCTGGCGCGAGGCGGCCGTCAGGCCCCCGCGTGTCGCTGGGCTCGGTCTTTGCTCTGAATGGACCCGTCGCCAGCTGTGGAGGGTGGGTGACTGCAGCAGGCTGCTTCCAAACAGCTGGCATCCTGGCACGCGCTGGCCTGCGCCACGCCACGCCACGCCACGCCGCCCGGCACATTCACTCTCGCAGATGCACAGCAACCCCTGTTATTAATCTCAATTACACACGTTTGCGCCATCGAGCTGCATCTGAAGGGCCGTAATCAGACTTCGCCTTCGGCAATTTTCTTCTTCTCCTTATTTTAAAAGGAATCATTTGTTTGACTCCTGAAGTTTTTAAGATTTCCATCAAGGGCAAAGCCTTCTGTGGCCTGGTTATCTCTCTGTTTGTGTGGCTGTCCGGGCTCAGAATTTTACATTTTGTGAAGAGAAACGGCAAGATTGATGGTTTGTCATCAGAGATAGAATATAAAACGTTACAGGAAAAAAGAATATACTGGAAGAAAAAAAAAAATACTGCAGAAGATGGTTTATGGAGCTGAAGCTACTGCAGTATTAACTATTTACGGCGTGTGTTAATTTTCCTCTCTCTTTTCTCTCTCCCCCTGTTATTCTGCAGGAATCTTCATACTCATTTGCACTGAAATGCCTTATCAGCCTTTCCACTGTTATATTGCTTGGTCTCATTATAATGTACCATGCCCGGGAAATCCAGGTGAGTGTATATCTGAGAGTGCTTATGCTGGAAGGACACGATGGAACAAACCGTATAGGAATGAGGCTTGCACACTCAGTGGACTGGGTCACCAATAATTAATTGCTTCTGTAGAATTACCACTGAGTAATAATGATGACCAAAATTGCCCAAGTTTTCAGAAGTGCTTCAGTGTCACAAAAAATGTATTTTGTGTAGTTATTTTATTGCCGTATATTCCTGCTTAGTGACACTGAATTGATTTCAGTGAAAAGTCAGTGACTTTCAAGAAAAGGAAAAGGGAGATTTACGATCGCATTAAACACTGAGCTGTTAACTAATTAGCCTTGTTAAACGAATTATGATCTTTCCTGCATTATTCACATACAGATGATACTTACATGGTTGTGCAAAATTTAATTTCAGATTGCAATTCCATTCAAATATTTGAATGACTGACACACAAATATTTATATATTCGTGTGTGTGTGTGTGCTTGCATGCATGTGTGTGTTCAGTGTATACATGCATATGGAGTGTGTATATATAAAGTATCCTTAATTCTGCTGGGTACTTCTTAAGTAATGCACAACACAGAGTACAGAAATAGTAATGATAATTCTGGATAAATCATAAAGGAGAAGGTAAGCAGTAGAATGAAATCTCCCTAGATTCGTGAACTTTGACTCCTTACATCCTTAATCTCCTATTAATGAGCTGTAATTTGGCTGTTTCCCCCCATCGCTCGTCACATCGCCGCAGCTATTCATGGTGGACAACGGGGCCGACGACTGGAGGATAGCCATGACATATGAGAGGATCTTCTTCATTGTACTGGAGCTGCTGGTGTGCGCTATCCATCCCATTCCAGGCCAGTACGTCTTCACCTGGACCGCCCGGCTGGCGTTCACGTACACGCCCTCGGTGGCCAATGCCGACGTGGACATTATTCTCTCCATCCCCATGTTCCTGCGCCTCTACCTAATCGGCCGCGTCATGCTACTGCACAGTAAGCTCTTCACGGACGCCTCGTCCCGCAGCATCGGGGCCCTAAATAAGATCAACTTCAACACCCGATTCGTCATGAAGACGCTCATGACCATCTGCCCAGGCACTGTGCTGCTGGTCTTCAGCATCTCCTCCTGGATCATTGCTGCTTGGACAGTGCGCGTCTGTGAGAGGTACGTCCTTCTGCAACCACTTGCCACAGCCCCAGGAACATGCCCGTGTTCCTCTCAAGGCTTTATGGGTGCTGGTACTCGGCTCCCACCGTGAAAGCAGTTGGCTTTGCCACGACTTAGAGTTCACAGTGATGTTATTGTGTGGGGAATGATTTGTCTGCGCAAAGCTGAGCCGTCCCCCATCCTATCAGGATCAGGATCTTCTTTACATAAAAGTTAGTGCATTATGGAAAAGGAGCTACAGGAAGGCACAGGGCATTTGCTTTTAAGAGCAAACCTGCACCCATTTGCAGTCTGACCCTGTTGTGGTTTCCTTTATAATTACTGTCGTGCTCTCCTTTCTTGGATGCTTTCTTATTTTCAGTTTCTCTTTCATCTCTTTAATTGTTTTAAACCTGTTTTAGGAATGAAAGCAGCATTTTCCTTCATATATTTAAGGTAAAGTGCCTTCAGTTTGGCTTTAACTGGTGGCATTTGTGAAATTTTCACTCTTAAAACAAAAGTGGGTTAGAAGAAATGAGCAGGACGAGGTGGAGACCCCAGCCCTTCCGCGGCTCCCCAGCCCTTCCTCTGTTCCCCAACCCTGCTGTCTCTGTGTGCACAAGCTTCTGGCCTCCCAAGTGCCTCCCCTGCCTTCATCGTCTCCCCTAACTTGCAGATAACTCATATCTCCTGATAACTCCCTCCTCTTTCCGCCTCCTCCATGTCAGTGGGGTCAGTACAAGGAGAGAATCAGGGACTTGATTTAAGGCAAACCAAACATAAACAAGTCATGGGTTTCCTGCACCGGAGCCCAGCACTGACGGCTCTGCCACATCTCTGTGCTCTAAATCACAGCCTACAAATCACAACTGTTTGACTGACTTATGTACAGCAATCTTAACCATTAATCAATTACGATTCTATAATCTATTTGCCATCTTTCTTTGCAAATTACAGTAATTAAAAAAGAAACCTATTTTATCATCTATATTTTTCATGTAACATGGTTTTACCAGCACTAATCTGGCATTGGAATGGATGTGAATGTTTGTAATTGAAAGTCAAAAAGAGAATGCTCCCGGGAAGGTTTTTTTGGCTAAAATCTGATTTGGCAGAGTCATCGTGCTGCTGCGTATACACAGAATCAGGAGTGACAGTGTGTGTTGCACATGAAGTGTGTAGTGTTTGCTGGGGCTAACAGCTTATACTCTCACCAGGGTCTGACCTTTATGAAATGGGGTGTGGTTAGGGAGATAGTTGATTGGAGGACCCCGCCCTCCCCACAGAACAGGCCAATCAGTCGCATGCATGCCAGGACATTGTTCACCTCTCGGCCCGCCTGCTAAATGACCTGTATGTTATCTATAACTCACTGTTGTGCTTTCTGTTTCCCCACTATGCTGCACCATAGGGATAACATGTGAGTCCTTGTTCTCTAGCCATGGAAAAGCCTTCATTGTACCGAGCTGGTGCCACTGCTGCTCCTCGAAGCGGGGCGGGGGGGGCGGGGGTGGGCGGTCGAGAGACACCAAAAAAAAAATGAAGCGTTTCAGTTTTGCATACGTGTTCTAGAAAAAAAACATGAAAGCCACACAAAAAAAAAAATATTGCAGACGTTTCACAGGCGTGCTGCTGTCATTTTCCCTCCAAAGCGACGCAAACACTGCACTCGCTTGAAAAAAGGAGAAAGCGAATTAGCGCCTTTGCATGGGCGGGAGGGCAGGGAACAGCGCAGATCAGAGCCAGACTCGGAGAAGCTTCAGGGGTCTGCCTTTGGATTGCTATCACGCGTTAGCTCGGGGAACTACGCTAAGGTTCCTCTTGCAGAACAGCATTACAGCTATGCAAGGACTAGAACAGGCATTGCGCTGTAAGACTTCCAGGTTAACAGGTATTGACAAATATAATTAAATGTGAAGACAGGCACATATCAAAACTGAATATTATGATTATAAAAACCTGGCGTGGTAAACAGAAGCTTGATTTTGGTGTCTGTTTACCCCAGTAACTGGAAGGCAGTATGAAGAGTGCAAAACAGGCCTGTTATCAGAATAAGATTCATTCAGTGCGGCAGGTTCCTGTTTTTGGGTCATATGGACTTATTTCTGGGATGGGGTTCCGCTATCCATTCTGGCACAGCGTTCTTCCCAGACAGGCGACCCAGCTACTAATAGACTAGTGGAGTGAGGCTTTCCGTCTGGCTTGAACAGGGTTAAATCGTCAGCTCTGGTAAGCAGTGATATGGCATGGGAGTATTCGTGTTGTTCGGGGAGGTGCCCGTTCCCTGGGGCTTTAGGGTTCTGGACCTGCAGACGCATCCAGCCACATGAGTGTAGTCGCGCCAGAAGGCAAAGCGTGTGGTTTTGGCTGGGCTAGTACCTGCAGTAATGGGAAAATAAAAGGCAAAGTCAGGAGGGGGGGGTCTGGGAGCTAGGGAAGTACCCTGGGAGCTGGGTGGGGGCTCCTCAGTGCTTTGAAGAGCC